>JAWWMP010000081.1:71795206-71807276 GCA_035047865.1 Dendrocincla tyrannina
AGGTTATTTGTTTGTCTCTTTTTAATGCATTCTTGGCCATGTCAGTAAATTTAAAACTTAAATTCAACACCTCAGATCTTTTCTTAGAGATCTGTCTTGTCATCTTTCCTCCTTCGGGCAGTCTCTGCAGACCACAGAAGCATATCTCAGATGAATGCCAAGGTCTGGGTAATTTCCCAGGCATTCTCTTGTTTTCTTCCCTTTACAGCTCTTTCAAGAACAAGTTTTTCTATAATTATATGGGATTTTTCCAGCCTTTCTTAAGTCAAATTGCTGTGTCAGTTCACTTTCAGTTATGCTAGAAGATCTTTGCTTTCCAAGGTGAAACAAATAAATATGCACACATACCACTACGGGATAGTAATTCTTTTTAATTTTTACCATGAATCAGACTTTTTTCCTTGCTGCTTGGTCCATCTCCTTTCAAATGTCATTACTCTGGAATATCTTCATGCTTTACACCATGGTAGTTGCTACTTCCTTACTTGCTGCTAAGCAAGGTTTGGGCATGGGAAAGGAGATTTATTGTGATGATTTTCTACAGTCCCTTTTTTTTTCCTTTTCACCCGCTGCTTTGTTCTTTTTTGTCAATATGTGCATTGCTTAAGTATTGATTCTCCAGACACTGTGGATTATGCTTAGATCCTCAGAATGGAACCATTCATGCAATAATTACAAATGTCCCGAATTTGCCTTACATCTTTTGAAGACAAGGGCTGCTCATGCTTAGCATGAGGTTTCTTAATTTGACATAGCAAAGCAAATAGTCCTCCTATGACTAAGAAGATTCTTCTTGTTTTTACATTTTGTGGTTGCTCATCAGTCCACACTCAATTATGTCAATGTTCTATTATTTGAGTTATGTAGCTCTAATAACTTCAGTGCATTTAGAGCTCTTCAGAGCATAGCTTTATCCTACAGATAGAAGCTTACTATTGTTTTCTTCTCTACCACACACCCTCTTTACTGAGCAACCTAAGGATTTAACTTGACTAATAGTAAACTCATTACTATTCATATATTAATGACCTGATCAAACAGGCTTGAAACAGGGCACAGAATAGAAGCCTCTCAGAAGAGAATAAATGAAAGGCCACTCAGTATTGTATCCTGAGATTTCAAGAAATGCAATTTGCCTTCTTGCTTGTCACATACTTGCTCTGCAATCTCAGGTGATCTAGAGTAATAGAATAATATTTTATTATTGTGTTCTGTACAGTAATAGAAAAGAGTATGTTCCTTCTCTGCATCATAGATGAAGCAGTAATGAATGCTATAAAGATTGATAGTGTTGCTGTGCCAATAATGATCCAAGAAGTTACAGATGAGGTATATCTTTTTTTAATAAAATCAGAATATTTTACTAGCTTGTCTGGCTGTATTTGGAAAAAAGGAAACCACAAAGCAAAATATTCTTTCAGGCATACAGAACTTTTTTTGGATCAGAAATAGGGAAAAAAAAGGATTTTATACAGAAGTTGAAGAAGTTTCTCTAACTTTAATTAGATAATTATCAGTTACATTAACTGTGAAGAAAGAATGTGCATAGACATATCTAGTTGCCACCAATGAAACAGACTGTTATGAAAAGAGTGTTTTAGAGATTAACAGGAGATATTTAGCTCTCAAAGAAGAGAGAGATTTAGTTGGTTTATAACCTGCAGACTTACAAAGTTTAAAAGGGGAGAGAGAGAATATAATGCTCAGTAAAAACAACTCATTTGACTTCATTGTTTTTAGCTTCCAGATGAGTTTAGAAGTTCTGTTCCAGGTTTATCTTTGAAAGATGTTGTGTTATTTTCACTGCAAATCAGGAAAGAAAGATGAAAAGACTGTTTTAAAACCAAAAGTGTCTCTTGTGGCACCTGTATGTAGCCCTTGACCAATTAGCCATGGAAGTTTGTTTCCCGTGCAAAGTGGTTGCTGATTTCCACTCGTGTATTTCTTAGGAAAACACACAGCACAGTGTGTGAAATGTGTTATATTATGGGGGGAAAACTCAAACAAAACCAAACCCAACAAAACAAACAAATAAAGAATTCAGTTATCTAGTTCTCCAGAGGAGTGTTCTTGTTGAGAAGAGTTCCTCTTCACATTATTGAGGTGGGTATTACAAGTGTTTTTCTGCACATTGATTTTTTTCCTGATATAGTTTTTAACTATGTGTTTAGTCAAGAAGTGTTCTACATAGATGACATATACAGGAAAATCAGGAATGTCTTTATTTGGCTTTCATCACAAATTCAGTGACTGTCTTGAGGCTATGTCTGCAATAGTTTTATATCAATACTGTTTTCTCAGATGCTATGGTAAACATCAAAAAACTACAGCATGTAGAAAACCAGTAAACCAACATATATATCTCTGTATAACCACCAACCAGGAAAGATATACCAAAAGAAACTGTTCTATGCAAACATGTTATTAAATGTCAACAGATTTGTCCAGTGAATATTTCTGAAATCCACAAGTTTAACTGGCTTTTCCAGCTAAGCTTGCTAGTTCAATAGGACCTGCTGTGTTGGCCTAACCTTTTTTACGTTGAAGGCTGAGACACTAACTGAGATTTTATAAAGCATAGAACTCCACAGATTATGTAGAAGGCATTCAGGACACTCTTGATCCAAATGTGGAACCCAGGGTCAGACCATGCGTAATATCATTTTTCTGATTAATGTCTTCCTCTATTTTCTTATACAGCAATGTTGGTATGTGTAGATAATATTTTCTGGGCATGAAGAGCACTCTTGAGTGTCACTGTAATTAGTACAGGGGGAGTTTCACAGTACACAGAAACATTCTTAAGTGTAAACTTCCTTGCCTCCAAAGTTTCTAATTGATCCATGGTCATCAGCAGTTATCATGTTCATATGCTACTTAAGAGCAGATATGCACAACACTAGGCAAGACACATCCTTTTCATTACTTAGATATGCAAAAAAAAAAAAAGTGGTTCTTTATTATCTTAATTGCAGGTCTTTACAGTTAATTCTACTATAAAACTAATTCTGAAAAGATGATGGTTGCAGTCTGCTGTGTACTGTTTTAAAGCAAAAACTATTTGGAAAAATGTAGGATGTGACCTGATTAGGTCTCCACGCATGCCTCATACAATAGATAGTTTCACATTGCAGAGGCAAATGTTGTGTTCTCTAAATTGAAAACATGATGTTGAAAGCACATTGAAAACATCCTGTTGCAATGCACTGTAGTTGGTATAATGCAAAGCACAAAAGGCTACAGATTACTATACACTGTATATGTATCTGGTATATTCTTAAGAGGTTTCTTGTCATGGTTTGACATTTATAACAGCTTTCAGACAGGTTATAAAGGACAGTCTATAATTCTGACTCACTAAGGGTGAAGAAATTATGATAATTTTATCCAACCACAGCAGACCAGTATAATAAATGATATTAACATTCCCTACATTCTTTTTTTTCCATCATATCCTATCATCCTGGTCAAAAAAAACTGCAGTCACCTCATAAAGGGACTTTTGCTTTGCTGTGCAAACTGAGAACAATACAAAAAGCCATAGCAGGATGCTTTAATATTATGATCACAAAGTAATTGAACACAAGATGAAACTCCAAGCTCTTTAAGAAATATCTATAGGAAAAAATTTAGAATGCATTTCAAATATACCATCTTGTCATTCAAGATTTTTTTTTAATGTAAAATATAACATTTGTGAAATTTCTGAATGATNNNNAGTGGGGTTTTTAATATTTATACCTTTATTGTAATAAACATGAAAGATAAAATCATATGTGTCAACAAAGTTTCTTAAAATGTGAGCCTCTCATTAATTTCAGCTGCCCATTTTCATGAGAAAAGGTTGCTTCCATTTCTTCCTGACTGTTAAGAAAGAATGCAATCCTTCTGCTATCATCTAATTAGCAGGAATGTGACTATCCCTGCTGCAGGCACAGGCACTAACACAAGTTTGAGGAGCCACTGTGTAGACATCAATGAACACTTTATTAAATTACACAGTTTTCTAAGCAGGCACAGTCTCTCAATGCCCCAATTCTTTATGCTTTAGTGAACTGGCTCTGCTCTCTGAAGCTGTAAGGTTTCAGCCTGAGCTGAAGATATAAACTCCTGATGAGATTAGAGTGAGTTTTTAGATACTTGGCACGCTTCTGTGCTTATTCTGTTTCTCTAATAAGGCTTAGAGTTTGCTGGCAGGTGAAAGCATTAGATAGCAAAGGCTAGATTTAAAAAATCCACCTGCCCTGAAGGAAAAGAATGTCTTTTTGGTAACTGTTCAGCATTATTCTTATAATTCATCCTGGTCAGGAAAACACTTTAGTACAAGGAGAAGGAATAATAAGTCACCAGGTCTAGATATTCAGTGATGTCTCTGTTTTTGTTCTTGGCAAAATTCAGACAGAATTTTCTGATACTTTCATTTCCAGAAAAATCATGACCTGTCAAAGATGGAATGTAAGAAACAAGTGAAAGAAAATGAGTGTTAAAAAAGTCTTTTCAGCATGTTCTTGTATCTAAATTACAATAAGCTTGTGATGGAAATAGATTTACTTTCACTGATGAATCCCTGTTTTCAGAGGAAGAAAACAACATTCTGGAATTTGCTTGCTGCGTCTCATCAGAACAGGTCATTGTCCTCCTCTCTATCATCATTCTCTTCTACCCTTCACCTAGAATGCATGTTAAACATCAGAACAGATTTTGTGAGTTTTTTTTAAATTGTGATAGCATATTTTATGTTTGTTTTGGTTGGTTGGTTTTGGGTTGGGTTGAGGTTTTTTTTTTTGTTTGTTTTTGAAAAGAAAGAAAGAAAAATAAAAGAAAGAGAAAACGGAAAAAAGAAAAAGAAAGAGAAATAAAAGAAAAAGAAGAAGGAAAGAGAAGGAAAGAAAGTGAGCAAGCATAATCAAATACTAAAAGCTATAACCGGGTTTGGGTTTTGGTTGGATTTTTTAATATATGAAGTAGAGGACTATATTTTTTTAAAAAAAGTCTGCTAAGAATGGAATGTGGATATTTTAGAGGGCAGCATGATCACGGGCTAAACAAAGGGAATAATTTAGGAAAGAATACATGGGATGAATTCTTGATGGAGCAGGAAAGAGCTAAATTCACTATCTGAGAATCATAGCAGACAATTTAAGGGATGAATACAACTACAAAATCTTATGGAAGTAAACTCAGAGGATTGGCAAGACCTTATCTAAATGGCAGGGAACCACGTGTCTAGGACTGTATCATTTGGTGTGGAAAAGCATGCTATGCTCTCAAGCAAAAGAATTTCAGTTGCTTTCAACGTAAAAATGTAAATTAAAGCCAATCTTTGAGTTGAAATCAGGTAAATGGAAAGGGATGTGGTTGATCTGGAATACACAGTACATATGTATATATAGGAGAATAGGTTGGCCACTGGTAGCAGTGGCATCAGACATTGAAAGACATAACAAAAAGAAATAAGGATGTGGAAAAAGAAGGGGACAGAAATGTACAAGATGGAACTTGAAAATGTCTTGAGAAATATTTTGGTTATACCAACTTCAGGCAGCCCATTTCTGAGAGCAGTTTTCTCAGTTTTCCAATACTTCAGTGACATCTCATTTCAGCTGCTGAATATCGCTGAAAATATGTAGGAAGTTTTACTTAATGCATAAACCACTGTGGTTGTGAGTGAATTGAATTACTTATACTATCTGTGGTGTGCATTGAGAATAATTCCTTATTTTCAACAGTGTTTCTGGAAACTACAACCTTACCACCTTCTTCATATTTTTTTTCTTTCCATAGGTTGAGTGTAGTTCTTTCCTCAAAAATAACAGGGGTTTTTCCCTAAAAAATTTGTTGCTAGCCTGATTTCTATTAATTTACATGTTGTAAATTATTAGATGTGTGTTCAAACCTGGACACAAAATATGAAATGAGGTTGAGTGGAAAGGAAGGATTATTTCATACTTCTCAAACCTCTTAAGAATAATATTACTGTACATGTATCTTCTTTCCCCCTTTTCTTTTTTCTTATTTTTTTTTCTTGATAAGTGATAAAAAAATCCACCATATTGAAATTGTTCAGAACTATTATACTTTTTCTCCATTATTTTTTCTCCAGAACTCTGCCTAGGTTGTTGGGACAAAAGCGTTAAAAAGCAAAAGAATGGTGAGGAGTATGGTAGACTCGTTCAAGTGACCTTGCAGCTGGGAATGCCAAGGTTTGGGGAATAACAGTGGGCAAAACTCTATATATTCCACTACTGCTGTTTGTCCTCTGTTTTGAGAAGTAGAATTTCTGTGTAGGGATAATGTAGGTGTTCTGAGAGACATGAAGGCACTCTCAAGCACCTGCTTTGGGAGAGAGAAGATCAAAGCTCAGAGAGCATAAAAAACCAGAGAAGGTCACAGCATGATGGTGAACTACACATGCATGGGCCCTTGATAAACTGATGCAAACAGCAGGCCGCCTAGCATGAACTAAGCATAACGTTGCTACCTGTGTGTCTCTACCCAGAGGCTGGTTTGGGATCCTCTGCTTAGTGAGGTAATTAAATAAATTTACTCCTTGTATGTCAGCTATGGTTTTGTGGTTGTTCTGGCTGCCTGCCAGTGTCAACTCATAAAGTAGTTTTGTGTTGAGTAACCTATTACAATCTTCCCACCTTGTGTTTGGTTTTTTTTTTTTATCATATCCTGTAAATTTCAGATATTTTTTTCTTTTTTTAATTCTTTGGATTTTAATTTTTTTTTTTAATTCATCTAGGAGAATTTATGCACTCTGTGAATGAAATAAAATGACTCTATACTTGTTCATCCAAATTATGCAGAGAAATACTGGGTAGCAACCAAGACTTGTGAAACTTAACTCAGTATATATAATCAGATAGGAGTGAGTCATCTGGAAGGGAGAACAAGGTGCCACATATAATGAAATGCTATGGGGACCACACAGGGTATAGAAATTCTAGTTTCATATAAATGTTGCACATCCACAAGTCACCTACCTTTTGTCACTCTTGCATGCATAACCTCCTCCCCAGAATTTTAGTGACAAAGGTAAATTTAAATGTCTGTGTAGAGAATTATCACAATAATGTGCTACTCTCAATGTCTTGCTATGAGTGAAAGTGAATTCACCATGTGCAGAGAGATAAGAATTATTGTTAGGTATCTGAGTAATATAACGAATAAAGAAAAGCCTCATTAATAAACACTCAAAATTGTTATGCAAAATAACTTACTAATATCTTCTACTTTTTCTTTGCTCTTCTGCTTACCATTTCCATGTTGCACTGTGTGTTAAGCCTGAGGGTTTCATTCTTCCTTGAGACCAGGGAAGGATTGTGGTGAGGAATCCAGAGATCTTTACAGGTTGGAGGACTATATTCTCCACAGCAGGGAAACTGGGAGGAGTGAGGTTGATACCTTCTTCCTCTTCAGTTTAACATCTGCTTAGAGTTACTTTTTCTATTTTTTTGCATTTCCATTTGCCTAACTACAATTTTGGATATCCAGTTGCTGAACTACCAATGGAAAGAAGATTGAATCTTTAGCCTTCCACTTTGAAATCCACTTTTTGAAGTGTACTGCATGTTTATTGGGGGAATTTTAAATATTTTTTTTAAAATTTAAATATTTAATTAAATAATTAGGATTTGTGATATATAAATATGCTTAAGAATAAGGCATAATATAATCTCTCTGTAGCCTGAAGTATTAACTTTTCTAGCAAAAGTTGTACTCTTCAGCATTTCTTTTTCCTTTGTTTTCTTTACTTGTTTTTCAGTCTTTCTCCTGATGAATTATGAAAATGACATGGACAACACTCCTTTGTGTGAATTAGGATGATGATTACAATATATGAGTACTCTTAGTAATTATAATACATAATTCCTGAAATGATAGTTGTTGGGGTTTTCTTTAGTTTAGCATTAATGCAAATTCCTAAGCAGATCAAGTGTTGCAGGACTTCATAAAGAATACTGAATTCTGAAATTCAAAGGTATAGCTGACTACTTTGCAAATTCATGTTATAATTTAATAACTTGAAGTGTGGTCACTGTGGTGTGTAAGAGTTCTGCTGCAGTCCATGAAATAAGCAGCTTATTGACAATTTACCAATTATCTCCTTACTTCAGGACTAAGCAATTAAATTATGAATGACTTCAGATTACTTCATGGGAATATAATACATAAAGCAGTGAACATAAATCTATAATACAGGGAATAATGAGATTAGAATCCATTAAGAATTGGTCATTTAACAGAGCTAATTTGTCTGTTTCAAGTACTTCTAAAAATCTTCATAAAATGTATTGTCTTCCTTCTTCCTTAAGGGAAAACTTACACCAGTAGGTTACACCTACAGAGGGAAATATTTGTTTTGTTTCGAATTAGAGTTTTGTAAAGGCGCCTTTTTAAGTACTTGCTTAATCACACTGCTCTCTAAAGCATTAGAGCATTATTCCTAGTTTTGCTAAAGAGATGGCAAATAAATTAAAACAACGAAATTAGCTGAGTTGAAGGCTCTTGCTCTTCTGGGGCTCATTGAAAAATGAAGCTTTTTCTGCACTCAACTGACTTCCAATTTCCATTTTTACTAGCTTGTTAAACAGCTCCCATTATTTCAAAACCTAGCCAGAGTTTTGAATTTCATTTCTGACATCATAAGCCAGGAATAAGAGTTTTAATGAAATAGAGGGGCATCTTACCAAGTTCCTACTTCAAAAAGAAACAAAATGGTAGGAACTGTGTCATGGCTGTTGGCCGTGGCTGTAGGATGATGGCTGTAGGAACTGAAACAGAGGGTCGTCAGTCTGTGCTGGTAACTCTGTGCTGGTGGCTGGAGAGAGACCAAAAATTTGGAGAAATGAGGCACAAAACAAGTTTCTTACCGTGGTTGCGTATAAGAATAACCCTACTGTTATCAACTCTGCAGAACAGGAACAAAATAAGAACAAAATACGCTCTGCTGGCTTCCATTGTAATAAAATTAAATGTCCTTCTTCTTATAAAATTCCAATGTAGTTTAATCTAACTTTTCAGGAAGCATCTTGAAGTCCAAAAATATTTTTCTTTTGTACAAATGTAGCAGAAAGGGTCGAAAGACAAGATTAGAGCTGAGAATAGATAATGGCTACCAACTAAAACAGAAATGGAGAAAACAGGAACAGCATTGCATAAGTATCTTTCCTTAAACAAGCTATTTGAAATGTCATGCAATTAATTTTCAATTTAAGTTTGACCATGGTTAAATACAGAACAAAATTCTTAAATGGTAGTTAACCCAAATAAAGTTCATTTTTTTCAAGAAAGAGATTTACTAGAATTTCTTTATTAAAAAGAAAAAAAACCAGCAAAACAAAACAAAAAACATAAGATTTTGATCTATTTTAAAGTTAATACTTTAAATTTAATTCTGCTGAATTTCAAAAACAACTATACATTAATGCCAAAAAAAAAAAAAAAAGGCAGACAAAAAGAGGATATAATTTAACATAGAAATAGTAAAAATAGTATCCCTGTTGTAAAAGATCCATCTCCTGGAACAACTGGTAAATGGAACTCTGTGATGTGCATTAGTTAAAGGCATTCATGGGCCCTTACATGGCTGTTAAATCTTGCGAGTTTCAAACTGCATGAAGTATACTTTAGTATTATTGGGGGAGTGGGGCAGGTGGTTGAATGACTGAGAAGCAAAATATCATATTTTACAAATTTTGCTAAAATTACATTTGGAATCAGAGAAGGTTTAATTTGGATATTAGGACAAGGTTCTTCACCCAGAGGGTGATTGGGCACTAGAACAGGCTACCCAGGGAAGTAGTCACAGCACCAAGCCTGACAGAGTTCAAGAAACGTTTGGATGACACTCTCAGGCACATAGTGTGAATCTTGGGGATGGTTCTGTGAAAGGCTAAGGGTTGGACTTGATGATCCTTGTGGGTCCTTTCCAACACAGAATATTCTAAGACTCTTTTATTCTGTGAATAGAGTTGTAGTAGCATTAAAACATTTTCTTTTCAGTTCTGAGAGGTATAGAAGTGATTAACTTGTGGCAAGTAAGTACTGCCTAATGGTTTTGAAATCATTACCCGAAAGCTCATGGTGAAATGATTAATAGCTTCAGTGATGATTGATACATCTCCTGCATAGTAGAGATTGTTCCAAGAAAACTCATTAGAAATAGTACAAAACCAAAAACCTGTATAAATGAGCAGCATTTGGCACAATGCTGCTCTGTAATAAGTTTAGAGTAATTTAGAAGGATATTACACAGAAATATAGAACCTTGGATATATCTGATAAATTTTAAAAAGCAAAAGCTTTTTCCCCACTTATTTCTTTTCTATTTTGGGAAAAAAATCAAGAAGTGATCTTCTGGAAGAAGAACTTGAGAGAGATTTGAGGAGAAATACTGATAAAATAGCTTTATTAAAAATTATTTAAAGCTATTTTAAACTGTTTCAAATCTTTTTAAAAAAACATGCTTGAAGACAGGAAAACTATTGCAATTATTTTGAATTCGCAGACCATCCTTTAAGATTTTTTTTTTGCCAAAATTGAGACAGTTTTCCTACTAGTTCTCCAGGGAATGGAAAGAAAAACCAAACCAAACCAAACCAAAAAAACCCACCAACAAACAAACACCAAAACAGCAACAAAACCCCAAACTAACCAACTAAACAGCACCGCCCCCCCCCCCAAAAAAAAAAAAAACAACAAAAAAACAACAAACCAGGTCTTCCTCCATTGACTTTACCAGGTCTGGCAGACCAGCACAGCATCCAGATATGCAGTGTAATACAGAACTCAGACTTCTGTCTAATTTCTGTAGTTATATATTAAAAGGCTCCCTTCAGCTAATTCTCATCAAACTTTTCCTTTACTCAGTGCTTTTTATTAGTTTAGTATGTTTTTTTTCTTGTATGCTACCTTATTTTTAAAGGTAAATGTTATTCCTTTAGTGTACTCTACTATCAAACTCATTACCTTTAAAGCAGGAAGCTGAACCCCAACAGGAGTCTCACAGGAGGAAAAAGGCCTGGCTAGTATGTACATCCATTAAGCAGCTGTGCTTGCGAAATCCATGTGCATTAGCTACTTTTTTAAGTTTAACAAATTTCTTCTGAGATTTCATTCTGCTGACCTAATTTAACAAGAAGGAAATTCAATAACAACTCCTAATATTGAAGCATTATTTCCCAAGAGGCATTTAACAACTCTTCTACATCAAATAATAATGTGTGGATAATGGAATATATATATTAATGGCAATAAGAAAGTGAAAAAAATCTTTAAAAAATGAAACCCACACAAAAAGGAAGAAAAAAATGCTATATCTCCTTTATAAAAAACATATCAAATAGTTTTCCAAATTTTAGGGAAACAGATAATATCCTGAAGAGCTAATTTCAACTTTGAATTTCCTGTGCTCTTTGAGAAGAAACATTTCTAACTGAGAATAAATCATAGTCCTCCTCTTTCAGTATATCTTTTTCTCAAAAGAAGACAAGTATGTGTTGTGATAAATAATTTCCAAGCTGAAGGACCACATCTCCAGTCTCTGCATGCTCATATAATTCAGCACATGTTATTAGTAGTTATGTTAGAACAGATTGTTCTACAGAGTAATCAGAGTTCACAAATTAAGTAAATGTCAAAAACTTAGGAGAAAGGAAAGAATAAATGAATTGATACATAACTCAGTGTAGGTTTAGACGAATTGAAGTGGACATTTGTGAGTTATTGTGAAGAGGCTTGTGGCTAAAGTCCTTAATAGCAGTGGCTTTGTGAAGTTACTTAGTCTTCCAAATGTTGGGAGAGAGGTGAAAGTGTTCTCCTGGGAGCATATAACTCTGAAGACAACAGCTGGTTTCTGAAAAGAATCTGTTCAGTTATTAAAACACCCACACCTGCACACAGACACACAGACTTTTAACTGTATCACTACATTTAATACTCTGTCCACTTTAAACTCCTGACGTTTTGTCACAAACTCTTTGAATTGATGCCTAAAATCCTGGAAAATAGGCACTCAGACAAACATCAATGGAGAAAGATAGACAATACCTTTATTGGGAGA
>JAWWMP010000081.1:71807376-71822570 GCA_035047865.1 Dendrocincla tyrannina
ACTTCAAGTTATCTTGCAGGTGGCTCTGAAAAACATCATGACCTTCAGAAAGCCTGAGAATATGTGAGAAAATCCCTCCAGTAACTTCAAACACCCCTCAATATGCGAGCAAGAAAACCCACACCTCTAAAACTCTAAAAACCCACAAAAATCTACAAAAATCCACCCCAAACCTTAGGCATCAGAATAAACACAGTCTTAATGGAAATAGTTTAAGTAGCAGACGAAAATAGTTGTAGAAGTAGTTAAGTAGTTTAATAGTTTAATCAATATCAAACTGAAACACAGGGAGAATTTCTGACATTTTTACATGCCTCAAGTTTGAAAAATAGAAATATTTAAGATGATACTGAACTATAGCATAATATTATTGAAAGCAGAGAACATATGGTATTTCCGTGTACAATGTTACTTACCTATAAAAATAAGCAAAGAGGAGAAAAAAACAACCCAAGCTTTTTACTACTTGAGTTTCAGGCCACATGTGGAAGAATATGCAAGGAATTGCAGCCCCCATCCATGCATTTTGTTTTCTATGGGCATGTAAAGCTACCCTGATTAAAATTTGTAGAAACTATACTCCATTAAGATGACAAATCATAGATTTTTATGATTTACTGGAGGAAAGGATTACCATATGATCTCAGTAACAAACAGTGTTACTCTTTAAATGTTGGAGTGGAATTAAAGTGAAGAAATACTGGCTAAATTTGTCTTGCTGAAATAACATCTCATGGTTCTGTTAGAAGAAGGAAAAAAATGAATTAAAGCAAAGCAAAAACAAAAATAGAAGTGGAGACAAAGGTGAGTGGGAGAGGCTCATCTTCTTTCTGCTGTATAGCTTCCCACAATGAGATTAAGTTCAGTTATTCAGGATACCTGGAAAACAGGACCTTATTTTTTTGAATACATCCTGCATTTTAAGGTTAAGCTTACATCACTCCATGTTGCAAGACCATCTTAAGAACATTTTCGGTTTAAAAGTTTGCTTCCTGTCATGTTATAGTTCTCCGATGCATATGATGTTCCCTTTTACCATTTAAAATACCCTGGAGAACTTGCGTTTTACCATTTTGTAATTTCAAAAACTACTTTGTAATTTCAAAAACTACTTTGTGCTAGAGTTTCAGGTCTCTTGATAGTAAGATTAACAAAACACTGACATTCTTGTAAATCAAATTGGGTGGAAAACATTTGAAGCAAAGGCAGCACATTTAATGTGTAAGTTTCAGAAATATTAATCCACCAGTCTAAATAAAGAACACTTAGAAGTTTCGAAACTGAAAGGTTTTAAATGGCGCTCTTACTTTTTCTTACAAAGTGTTTTGACAGCAGCTACCTAACATATTCACAGTGTTCTAGCTATATGAATAACCTTTATGTTCCTAACCACATAGCTTTCTGTCCTAGTGCTTTGTATCTGCAGGGTACAGTAGCAGGGACGTTGGACTATAGGGAGTGAATTTGCATTTCAACTTACATTGCATCTTCTCTGTTTACTTCCAGGATTTGGTTAATATGTACAGTTCAGAGATGAGTTGCTGGAAACTGCTTGTCTGCATCAGCAACTAGAGACATAAGAAACAAGAAAAACAGAACTGTAGGCTCCATTGCAGACCTGCTTGAAGAGCATCAGCAGTGGAGAACAATGACAATACAGCAAGTCCTATTACTTCTGCTGCTCTGGATGTGGCTGCCACATCCCTGCCATTCAGAAATGCTATTCAGAAGGACTCCTGATCTCAGACCCAAAAGCTTTGGAGGACGTGTATCAGGGAATGATGGGAAAGCAATTCACCGCCAGAAGCGAGGGTGGATGTGGAATCAGTTTTTTCTTTTAGAGGAATACACGGGATCTGATTATCAATATGTAGGCAAGGTAGGTTTCTCATTATGTTCTCTGTATAATTTTCAAGTTTGCTTCTCTTTCTACAGAGACTTAATTTCTATGTTATATTCTAATGTGTAGAAAGAAGCAGAATTTCAGGCTGTATGTATATTGTTTCTCCTGCTATAATCACTAAATTAATGTTGCTAGTTAGAGCTATTCAGAAATACTGGAATGAAACAAATGCAGATATCTTTGACAAATTTGTTTGTTTCAGCACATTTTTCCTACCAGCAGCCCACTCAGTATGTTTTCTTTATCAAAACATATTATTTTACAAACCATTATAAAATAATTTTTCAACTCTATTTCTGAATATTTCATGTTTCATACGAGATAATGCATTCTTTTTCCATGTTTGAAGAACCAACCTATTTTGAATAAAATATATTCTTCCTCTTTCACTGTCCCTGAATTTCAATAAACTCCAGTTAGTAAATTTCATTAACAAACGTGATAGAAAGGAGGTGGTTAGGAAGTGAACTACAACAGAAGTCAGCAGAACAACCCATATGAGTGCATAGTGTACTAAAGATATACATAAAGGACATTAAAGGTGTTCTTTGAATTATTTTCTGTTGACGCTTATGTTTTGTCATGTGATTTTTTGAAAAACATATAATGTATAATGCCACGTTCAAAGAGGTACAAGAAATTAATTCAAAATGGTAATTTTCGTGAATTGAAAGTTGGTGACAGCCGTAATGGGTACTGGTTAACACAGAAGGTTGGTGCTAAACACAGAAATTCAATTTTTTATAAACCAGATTTTCATTTTTCACATGGTTTTGAGCTTGAAATATGCTGCGGTGACTTTTTGAGCAACACAGAATCACAGAGCAGCTGAGATTGTAAGGCATCTCTGGAAATCACCTAGCCCAGCCCCCGTTCTCAAAGTGGGGTAAGCTAGAGCATTGTCAGGACTGTGTCTGGTCAGATTTTAAATAGCTCCAAAGGTAGAGACTCCACAGTCTCACTAAGCAAACCGTTCAAGTGTTTGACCACCTGCCCCGTAAAATTTTGCTCCTATATTTAAAGGGAATTTCTTATATTTCAGTTTGTGCCTATTGCCTCGTCATGTCACTGAGCACCACTGAAATTAAACTGGACCTGTGCCCCTCACACCTTTCCAACAGGCTTTCATATACATTTATGAGGTACCTGCTGAGCCTTCTCTTCTCCAGGCTGAACAGTTTCAGCTCTATCAGCATCCTTCTCGTATGAAAAATGCTGTAGTCCCTTAGTTAATTTACTGGCTTTTTGCTCGACTCCCTTCAGTAGTTCCATATCTCTCTTTACCTGGAGAGCCCAGACCTTGACACAGAATGACAGACATGTCTCACCAAGGTAGGGGAGAGAGGAAGGATCACCTTTTTTTATCTTCAGGTGATGCTCTTTCTAAACGAGCCCAGGGTGCTCATGACCTTTGGTACAAGGGTGCATTTCTGGCCCCTAATCAGCTTTCTCTCCACAAAAACCCCAAGGTCACTCTGAAAAACTGCTATCCAGCCAGTTGGGTCCCAGTGTATACTGGTGTATGGGATTATTATGAAACGTTTCTTCAAAGAATTAAGAATGTTGGAGGACTTCTGAAAGGAAATGCTTACTAAAATTTATGAAATTTAAATACTAGGTAAAAATTTAAGAGTGCAGGCTTATGAATAAGTTGCCTTTTTGTTTTGATTTTTTATTTGTTGCTTTGAGTCTGTAATATTAGCGCTTGCATTTGAATAATACAACCATTTCCAAAGCATGTTGAGAGTCTTGTAAGTAGTCCCTATATTTATTTCATACACTTCTCAAGCGTAGTCATGCCTCCCAGGTGTTCTGAAGCAAGGAGGCCAGTTCCTCAGTTCAGATCAGGCTGATAGCTTATGAAAGTTGACCTTGCCCACAAAATAAGAAGGGCCACTGTGCTATTACTGTGCTGTTGTATTGAAAG
This sequence comes from Dendrocincla tyrannina, assembly GCA_035047865.1. Taxonomy (NCBI): domain Eukaryota; kingdom Metazoa; phylum Chordata; class Aves; order Passeriformes; family Dendrocolaptidae; genus Dendrocincla; species Dendrocincla tyrannina. The sequence continues at coordinate 71,811,207 of JAWWMP010000081.1, forward strand.
TGTATTGCTCGTGGAAGTCCTAGGAAATAAATAACTTTCCAGAGCACTCTGAATTTCAAATTATTTAGGTTCTTTGAGAAGTCTGCTGATAAGTCTTTTTTTATTGTATTATTTTGGAATATTTATGGTTCCAGATCATAAAGTGTGAGTGGTGTTACTTAATAATTTTCTTCCAGTCATAAAAAAGTGAAGGAAGACTCTTTAGAGGGTTAACATTTATGTAGGTTAACTTGTTTGCATTACAAAAAGAGAAAGATGTTGATAAAAAGGGAGCTACTTTGACTGAGGGAAAATACTTTTTTGTAAATATGAAATGATAAGAAAAGATAAGTAAAATGACAGATTAAGAGTACAGAACTGAGAAGAAATTTGAGGAATAGTGAAGACTGCACTTTTATCTATTTTGCTCTGCCTAGAGTAAAAGAGTTGTTAGTTTGAGTAAGCAAATTTCAAATTAACTGAGTATATAAAATTGCTATATAATAATTTTCTGACAAGTTGGCAAAAAGGGTAGAAAACACATACAAAACGAAGAGTACCATAACGTTGTATTTGCTCAGGGAGAGTTTTACACAAGGGAAGCAAATAGAAAGAGATACTATATGTATAATTAAAAATTGATTGTTACACTAATTAAAGGTTCAGTGAATGAATGGGATATGTAATCCTGTAACAACTGAAGTATTCCTTCTTTAAGTCAACCACCCTTGTGACATCATGGCAAAGTACATATTGGCTCGTTATGGACATTTGCTGCTTGCATCAGGTCAATATTTCTTCTTATTATAAAAAAGAAGATGGTTATCCTTTCCTTCATGCAACACACAGAATCCTGAGAGTAGAAATCAAAATTATCTAAGTGAATTTTGTATATAGAGAACCTCAAATTGTATTTCTAGTAAAGGTTGAAGTTGTAAAACAGAGCCATGTGGAAAAACAAACATCTATATATTACCTGATTTATCCTTGAGGTAGCTTCTCAAAAATATACTAGAAGGCAGTAACTCTGAAAAAAGTGCTTCTTCTTCCAATGTCAGAGAAGCAGTGCAGGAAATTTAAAAAAAAAAAAAAAGTTTAAAATCTCACATCAGAATACCCACTTTATTAATATTTGAGGTTTCAGTTATGGTTATTACCTCTTTTATGTCTTTTTCTCTGCAGAAATTCTATGTATATGCTATGGAAATATGATTCATAGTTTTTTATTTCTTTTTCTCAATATGCAGATTCAAGGCCCCTTATGCATTTTCAAACTTGTTATGAAAATTCCAATTTACTTTGAGCAAATTAAGAAAAAGAATTTTTTCTTTTATATCTAAACCTCATTTTCTAGTAGTTGCCATCTAAAGGAAGCACCACAGTTTGCCAACAATATTAGCAAACACAGTCATTCAAAAATAAATTTACAAATAAATTCTTTATCCACATTAAATTCTTTTTCCTTATTATTTCATGGATCTTGTAATTTGTTTAGTTATGCAAATATTTTCCCCAGTTTGCTTTCTGGCATAGATAGTGGTTTTTTTCTAGCAAATTTCAGTACAGGGGTTTTATTGCATAAAAGATCAACTGGCACAAATTTTTCCGTACTTTGAGAGACTGAAGTTCTTAGTGTCTTTTACTATCTCAAAGATAATTTATCATAGTTTTGCACATATATTTATATAAAATTTTGTGTGTCATATTAAGACTGCTACGAGAAAGGATTATCTTGGCAGTATTCACTATTGCATGCTTGTAAGTGCAGTCATTTTCTTTGATGGTGTAAAGAGCAGAACATGTCAGCCTCACTTACCACCTTTCACTTCGAAAATCCCAACACAGACATGATTCTGAGAAAAAGATTTAGCAAGCTATGCTACATGACATAGTTTCAAGAAGAGCAGTTGCAGTTTTAGTAACTGTCTGTTGACACTGTGGATGATACACCATGTAACAGTCATAAAAATGTAAGGCAGGGAAGCCTCAGATGTTGCTTGTTCTCAAGTGTATATGTGTTGGAATTAAATATATTGGTTTAAGTTACTATTACTACTGCTACTGCTTCATATTGATTAGTATTGCTCTATATAGTCCATAATCCAATGAAAAATATTTTACATAGAATTTGGCAACTCAGAGGTTAAAAGATGGATTTTCCTGAAAAATCATGTTCTGTCAACATGAAAGGATAAAGATTAGCTAAGATCAGATATGTATAGGGTTGTCACTGTTGGAGAAACAGTAATTTTTAAGGAAAGATTAAGCAGAATTATTTCCTACGAGAAATGAGAGCCAGAAACCATTCTGGGCAGAAATACTGAACAGTCTTTTCTTTCTGAAGAAGCAGCTACCAAAAGTACTGGTTTTGGAGAGGATAATGCAAAAGAGCATGTTGTTTTGATTTCAAAGGATTCACTATCAAGTGCAACACACACAAAAACGATGCCAATTAAGTATTGCTCTTGTAGTGGCAAGATGAAATTTCTGTATTTTGATTCCTGAAGAGTATTTCTACCATAGTTCTTTCTTTTGTGAAGACCTTCAGTGCTACAAGAGCTAAAGAGCAGGACTTTGAATTGCAAGTGCTCATGTGCGGGCTTAATATTCGGTGTGAATATTTGACTGAGAGTCACAAAATGCCTATCCTTTCAGGTGAAGGAAATCAGGTCTGTGGCACTGAAGTTTGCAGAGGTTGAATTTTCAGCAAGAGCAGATTTGTGTGACAGGGATCAGTAAAGAAGAATGGAAAGGGAGGGAAGATATTCTGCAGACTGAATAAATGAATGAATCTGTCAAGGTGAAGGAGGGCAGCTAGTCCTTTAACAGCTTCCACGTGAGGTGTTTTTAGTGTAACTGCTGGAAGGAAAAACCAAGTTGCTCACAGCTGTGTATCTTCAAAAACCTTACCTCACCGAAGATACTGCAGTGGGGTGGAATTGACACTTGAGAGAAAATAACATTTAGAAATTTATTTCTTTCTCAGCAAGACTTAAAACATAGACCGTGAAGAGGGTTATTTTAGGCACCAGTTCATTTCAAGCATATGAAAGCTTGCTTTTGGGTGTACATGTGTGGCCTCATAGATATTTTAGCACAGGTCAAGAGTGTCAGAGTGAAATATTGTTTTTTCCACAACATCAGAGGCATCTGAAGCTTCCTGTAGGATTGTCCTGAAGGCCGATTGATTCTCAGTGAGTGCTGAGAAAAAAATATTTCTCAAAGTCTGTTGGGATTCAGCTTAGTAGGGAGTTCTTTACTATAACTGCTTAGATTTGTCATTTACTCTAAATTGAAGTGTGCAGAGGGTTGATACTTTTTGTTTGCAAAAGGACTCTTCCTTTGGAAACATCAGTGTATGTTGGAGGCTCTGACTTCTTGCTTCATGAAACAGCAGCAAAGGGTACTGGAGACCAAGAGCTGACTAGGCTGAATAGTAAGGTTTTATTCTCATAAATAATGAATTGTTTGTTAGTTACTGTACCAGATGTATCCCTACAAGACACTGGGTTTTGCTGGAGTACACAGGATGGAATTAACAGACAGTTATTGAGTAATGCAAAGGCTTTGTAGTATCCACCAGTCTTTTACTGAAGACCAGAGGAGGCACAGGTGATTCAAAGACTGTGGATTCCCAGTCCTGGACAGATGTCTGTGCATATAAGTTTCTTTAAAGTGTTCTCTGGTCAGAATGAAAGAGCGCTTAAGCCCTTTGAGTAGGATGTACTGAGGGCATACGTAACCCAACTGTTTAAGGGGGTGATCCCCAGGGTCCAAATTATCTGATGATAATTTTCCCCAGATGTGAAACACACTGTACATGAAAGACCTAAGTGAGCACTCCCAGTTGCCTTTTAAGACTGGTAAAATCTTGAAAAAAGTGAGGAAACACAAAAGCCTACAATGGAACTCCAGTGTTTTACAGTGGAATATTACTGGAATGGATTACTGTCCTTTTAGACTTCATTTTACGTGTGCAGGCCGCATCCAACAGAGCTGAAAATACGATGTTCCAAAGCAATTTTGTCCTTCTTGGGTAATCCAGTGTCAGTATTAGGTTTTTTTTTTAAGGAGAAATGCTGGATGTGTCTCTCTGCTTCCAATTTGTCCTTAAATATCTAACAGGAAAATTACTTGGAGTGTGCTTTTTCTCTTAAATGGTAAAGTCTATAGGACTTGCGAAACCAGAACAAGGAGGGAAGCAGGGAAGGAAGGGAGGAAGGGAGGAAGGGAGGCAGGGAGGCAGGGAGGAAGGGAAGAAAGGAGTCATTTAATCTCTAGCTTAGCAGAGAAGATCTGGTTTGATAGAACTGAAAGGCAGTATGTCCTATATTGTTATTGCTGTATGACCTAGACACCAGGGAAAGAGCTCAGAGCATGCCAGTGATGGTATGTGTACTCATAGGAAAAAAATTTGGCTAATAGCGTTGATTTAGTTCTAATCAAATGAATATGACTTCTTTACCAACTCATATTATGAAAAGAGGGGAGCACTATCGATCCAGGTTTGCAACTGCATCAAATCTCTACTGACAGGGAAGTTTGTGCCAGTTTCAGGCTCACATCACATATCCATGCATAGCCATTTGCCAGAGGACCTTGTGTCACATTTGTGGCAAGTGATGCACTGGTGAGTAAAGTGAACTATGGTCCCAAGAAGATGTAAACCACACCTTGAGATTCTAAGATCCAAAAGGAGAAGCAAGGCAAAACACATTAAAAATAAAAAAAAAAAAAAGAAAAAAGAAAAAAAAAACGGTAAGACACTGAATTGCTTACGTAGACATATAAATGTGCTTGTAGACAATAGCTTGTAGTTAAATAGCTTAGTACATAACCTTTTTCACTTCTGTGGTTAGTTTCAGACATATTTTCATAATGTTAAAGGTCATGATAATTGAAGGAATGACAGTGAAAGAAGTGGTATATCATCTCTAAAAGTTACGTTTGCTCAGCTTTCAAAGCAAATACTATTTTTATATTCTGTTACAATTTCTTCTATAGGACCATAAGTACTATACTTAATAAGTTTAACACTTGTAATAGTCTTTAATTAGAAGGTATATGACAACATGCTTAGCTCATGTATATTGAAGCAGGTTTTTTCTTTTATTATTTTCTTGCCCATGTGTCAATAGTTCTCAGTATTGTAAAATTACACACTATGTCCATGCTTAGTTTTAATCTCCTATGAGTGCTTCACAAATAACACTTTCAGAACAATGTGGGGGTTTCACTTCTTGTTTTTCCACATCCATCCATCTAATTGCTTTCAAATACTATTCTCTTACACAAATACTTTTCAAGTTACTCATAAACTAATGCAAATAAGAGTGGGGACAAGTCCTTCTTTTTCTCTCAAGTAAATGGAACCTAAACATCTAATGATATTAAGTGCTACAAGGTACCATGGTAAATGCAAAATACTGGAACATATGAATCATAGAGCCACAGAATCTCCTGAGCTGGAAGGGACCCACAAGGATCCTTGAGTCCAATTCCAAAAATCACACCATTTACCTGAGAGCATTGACCAAATGCTTTTTGAATTCTGGCAGGCTTGCTTTAATTAAATGGTTTAATGAAAACTAGCTATTTTTGATACAAGAGTGATGAAGATTATTTAACTTCTCTATTTTATTTCTTTTGCACATTGATACATAAGTCCAAGCCATTTATCAACTTGATCAGAAGTTCAGTGATAAATGAAACTGAGTGGTCAGTATGGTTGTGCTAGTCACTGGGATAGCTTTCCTGCCACTTCCTTTCTCTGTCTCTAAGAAAACTATTTTAAAATGTTTGATTTTTATTTTTCCTAGTAATCCCAGTAGCAGTAATCTACCATTTTGAAATTAATTTCTAAAAGAAACAATTCTGATCTGTGTAAGCACAAATGTCTATAAGCAATGATGTCTATGAGTTGTCAGAAATCTCCAGAGGGAAGATAGTCTAAATTATGGGCATCCCTCCAGAAGATGTAAAATCACCAATAAGATGTATTTTGCTTCCTTTATGAAGAAGAGCTGTAGTTTTCCTGGGTAGTTTTCATTCAGAGTTAGTATCTGATTATGCATTCTACTTAAAATGGCATCATGCTTCAAAATAGTACAAGAAATTAGGAAATAGTTTGGTCTGAACTCTCCACTTCCTTTCAGTTCAATTTATCTTTCAATTTTAAAACTGTATCTGCTTGTCACAAAAAGATAGTCCAAAAAGGAAAGAGCTGATAAAACTGAAATGATTTATATTCAAAGCCACAACTCAGGAAAAGTAGAGTCTACTTCATCACAGTACATTCATTCACTCGAGGGATTAAGAAACATAATAGAAAACAGAGCTTTAGAAATGTTTGACCTACACCTTGTTTGAAATTATAAATATATAAATAGCCAATAGTTTCAGCAGCAATTCAAAGGCTGATGCTCCCTAGGGGCTTTTTTTCTCCCTTGATTTTTTGGTTTTTTTTTAAATCAGATGCAGATGACCTTTTAAATATCCTGTATACATAGATAACAAGAGCCAGCAGTAATGCTGAGGAAAAATTGGTGACTTGCAATAAAATATCCATGAGGGAGAGAGTTCTAAGTTAAAAGTTGATATTTACCCTTTTAAAATGTCTTCCTGCTGGAAGGTTTTCCTCATATTTATAAGAGTGTTTTTGTCTTTGAAGATAATTAAAAGTAAGCTGAAGCAAAGGGACTGCAATAGTAAGTTCTTTCAAACCTTCTAATACCTTCTGTTTTGAGGCAGTAAGTAACTATACAATGTAGCTGAAGTCCCTGGCAATGTAGAATTTATTTTCAGGAGTAAACAGATATTATTGTCCAATTTATCATTGCTACTTCCTCAAACAATTATTTCTGTTTCCTGAGTATTTTAATAGCTATTTATTTCAGAGCACTAATGGAGGACTGGACCAGTGAGGGGAAAAAAATGTCCTCTAATTTGACAAAATCTTGTTCTGTAGCGATTTTAAGTGTACAACCCTAAATGAGTTCCTACACTCAAGTCTGAGAACAGGAGCTGTCTTGTTTTAATTTCAAAGATCCAATTCACATACCATCCAGTTGTGTGAAATGCAGGTGCAAAATGTACTTTACACATCTGAACACACTGAAGAGCTTAGAAAATTGCTAATGCATGATTAGGTGGCTTGGCATGCTAAAAAGGCATGACCAAACACACTGTACGCAAGCAGCTAGATGGAAAATATTAACTGAATGAAGATTATGTTCTGAGATATTCATGCTATTGTACTTTCAAAACTGCAAAGTTGCAAAGATTGCTGCCTGCATGGAAGACTTAGATGACTGGGCATGCAGAACTTCAGTGGGAAAAAAAATTGTGGATATTTTCAAGACGTAACAACTTAAGAAAACCTTGGTGCTCAACTGCAATTCTTCTGTTCATCACTTCTGTTCCCCTTATCCAGGTTGTAGAAAAGCCTTGCTTCTTTTCTTTATAGTGTCTTGCGCAGATATTCTGTGCCTTTTTTCTGTTTTCTAGATCTGTGATCTTCAGTCCAGTCATGCTGTCCAGATTTAGCATTATTGTCTTACATGCAGTGCAGACCCATACCAAATTACCTTTTCTGCCATCACTTTTATTTAGGCAGTAATGTAGATAATCTGTCTCTGCTTCTGAACTTTTATTCCTTCAGTCCCGCCTTTCCTTTCAACTTGCATAAGTATATATCTCAAAGCAGTGGAAGGAAGACATGAGCATATTAAGTTTCTTCCTAGTGTAAAGTTAGGAGTAATCACACTGTCCTTCACTGCCAATATTTTGGTCATCTCTGATTTTTAATATTTTTTCCAGAGAATGTCCTTTCTTAATTCTCAAGTAAATGACATTTATTAACACAACTGGAAATAGAGGTATAATTTGATGGTTTGAAATATATCAGGGTGAAACTATGGTGACAAAAAGAAGAACAAAAACCCCACAAACAAACAAACAAAACCAAACCAAAAAATAGATACAAACAAACACCACCAGAAAAAAAAAAAAAAAAAAAACCAAACAAACACAAACCACTTTATAGGAACCCTGGAAGACTGCAAGATACATGAGAGATGAGCATACAGAACACTTTGTCGCTTCCTCATCTAAAACCATTTAAGTAAAGATGCAACTTCTCTTCACTACCATTTAGTTTAGAAACTGGCTTGTGCTATGAAAATATTTTTCTTGGGTTTGTACCTAAAATGTTTTAATATTTTTTGTAATTATATATAATTTAGAAATATATGGTTACAATTAGTAGCTTAGTAGATTAAATTAGTAGGGATTAGTATAATAAATTACACTCGATATGCAGAATCATGAAGTAATAATACAGATTTCTTCTATATTAAGAAATTTACCTTCTAATGACAACTTTTGCATATCCTTTTTTTGAGGTATGGCATATGCTGTAAAATATGCATAAATTCAAATTTCTGAGACTGAACCTTTATGATTGTTAATTCCACTACAAATGGGATCTTTAGGAATTAGAAATATTTAAGAAATATTACTTTGGAATGACTATAATAATTAATAACTATTACTTACTAAGCAGTCTTGGTTAGAAAATATCTATCTTAGTAATAGATTATTAAAAAGATATCAATATTTAAAATTTTGGCAGTGAGAAAATTGACTAATGCAACTATGTAAGAGGTGAAGTAAACAGGGAGGGAAAAAAGTTCTGGGTTGTTTTTTTTCTCTTCTATTACAAGTAGGAATTTAAGAAATGTCATGAAACAATGCATTTTGAGGAAGGAAACCAGAAAGATAAATAGAATGAGACAGTGTCCCAGGTCATGTAACTGAAATTTAAGAAACTTTTAATGAAGTGAAATTAGTTGTAAAATGTGAAATTAATGTGATAGATAGAATATATAGGCTTCAGGAGAGGCCAAATGGGCATGGCCATATAGGAAATAAATACATCTATGATGCAACATAGCCAGTAAACATATAGGACTTTTGTAAATTGGTATAAATCTTTTTAGTTGCAAAATTTCACAGAACTCTCCATTCATGTTGTACTTTAAAAACACCTGTCCCTTGGAAGAACTACTGTGCAGAAATATGGCCACATTTTTGCAGTGTTGCTACTGAAGATGCCACAGAGGACCTAGAAATACCTCTAGCAATCAGCAGGATGTCTTAGGTCATTCAAAAAGGATAATGAGACTGCTGTATAAATAATACAGCTGGAAGATAAGGAAACTGATTGCTTAATTATCTCTTTAGTTAGGTCAAGTTATGTGACAGAGCATTCTCTATGTGGCATTTTGTCTAGTAAAAGCCAAGTAAAATAAATGTAATATCTAGAGGACTGCTGAGGGCTGTGACACTGGAAAGAGCTGCATAGGATTAATCAAGGCTTACCACTGAAGAATAATGCAAGAGATTTCAATAACACTGATGTATTTCCTTGGAAGGGATAATGTCATGCTATAGAAAACAAAGTCACTAAAGGAGGGAGGAATGCTATTTCAAGTTACACGTAAGACTGTGTGCCATAAAAGAGAATTAGAAATTTTTCTAGGAATAGGGCAGAATTCTTTTTACTCTCACAATAAGAAACTAGGAGCTAATAGTACACAAAGCAAGAGCAAAAGCTTCATGAAAAGAAAATTATTCTGGGGAAAAGAAAAATAAAGAATGTAAAAGATCTCTGTTGTTCTATAGAAAAAATAAAACAAAACAAAACAGAGGGTTTTGGTATAAATGATAAGCCAGTAGAGACATTAAAAAAAAAGAAAAAAAAGGCAAAGAAAATGAAACACCAGCAGCATAACTAATACAGTATATGTTACTGGTAATTAGGAAAAGGGAAATTAGAGGGTGCTTCTGATGTCTTAGAAATGCCAGCAAATGTCACAGAAGCTTTATGAAAATATTGACTGGGCCTTTCAGCTGATTACCAGAGTTCACATAAGTTAGGAATAATTTTTCATCAGTGATGTAGTACACAGAACACATTTTTTGAAACTAACAATTAACTTTGCAAGGGGAAGTAATTACTATGGAGTACAGTTCTTAATTTATAGCACTGGAGATCAGGATGGCCTTTTTGTCTCCACCAAAAGTTTTTGAGGAATACCTTTCACTGGACTGATGATGCTGTCTTTTATGTATATACATGTAAACTCTGTATGATTTGTGCCAAGATTTATATCCAAATCTGGTTATTTTGGTATTAACAATCTGATAGAGGAATAAAATATGCTGCTTTGGTAGGAGAAGTTTTAATTTAAATTTTAATTATTGCTACCGACCCAGTGTTAATACAAACATGATTAAATTCAGTTAAATTTCACTATGTGATTGTATTTCCTTAGATAACTGAAGTGTCCACAAGGTGTCTACAAGGCACCATTGTGGATAAATCCCTAAACCAATCTCCAGAAACTCCACATGCTGGATTTCCCCTCTTAAATGCCTCTATAGTAGTGAATATATTGTGGGGAATAAATACAATTAGTTAGAGGCCTGCATACAGGACTGTGAATTTGTCAGGTATATGGATATTTGGTGGATGGCTCTCTTGACTGGCCTTCTCAGCCTTAGTGTTTACTACCAAGAACAGCCTTCGGGAATCCCAGGTCCCAAAGAGTGGGGGTAAAGGTTGGAGTGAGGAATAGGTATCCTTGGTAGAAGAGAATCAATCCTTGAGCCTACTGGACCTTCACAGGTTTATGGACTTTGATGGGATGCACCCATTAGTGCTGAGGGAGCTGGCTGATTCATTGCAAAGCCTTTCTCGGTAATCTTTTACTGGTCATGGTGACAAGGAGAAGTACCTGAAGGGTGAAGGAAATCCAGTGTCACTCCTACCCTCAAGAAGTGCAAGAAGGACAACATAGAGAACTGCAGGCCAGGCAACCTTACCCTGATCCATTGTAAGGTGATGTAGTAGCTAATCCTGGAAACATTTACAGGCATAGTAAAGACAAGAAAATTATCTAAAATGTTCAGCATAGCTTTACCAAGGGAAAGCCATGCTTGACCAACTTGATAACCTCTGATGAAGTTACTGGCTTGGGAAATTAAGGGAGAACAGTGGATATTTGTCTACCCAGATTTCAGTAAGCCCTTTTACACAATATGCCATAAGCTCCTCCTGTTGATGTACAGGCTGGCTAAGCAGACAGTGAGGAGCACTGAAAACTGGCTTAATGGCCAGGTCCAGAGGGTGTTCATCAGTGGTGCAAAGTCTAGCTGGAGGCCAGTAAATAGTGATATATCCCAGGGATCCCTAGTGGATGTGAATCCACATTCTGGATGAAGGGGCAAAGCATATCCTCAACCGCTTCGCTGCTGACACGAAAGTGGGAGGAGTGGCTGATGGGTCATGCTGCCACCCAGAGGAGGATCAACAGGCTGCAG
>JAWWMP010000081.1:71822670-71884936 GCA_035047865.1 Dendrocincla tyrannina
AGAAAAGGACCTGGGACACCAGGCTACGTGAGCCAGCAATGTGCCTTTCTGCAAAGCAGACTCATGGTGGCATTAGAAAAAATACTGCCAGCAGACCGAGGGAGGGGATCCTTCCTCTCTGCTCAACACTGATAAGGCCACACTTCAATTCTTTTGTCCAGTTCTCCCATACAAAAGAGACAGGAATATACTTGAGAGAGCTCATCAAATAAGGGACTGGAGCACCTCACATATGAGGAAAGGCTGAGAGAATTGCAATTCTTTGCCCTAGAGGAGAGAAGGCGCAGGGGCATCTTGTCAATACACACAAATACCTGAAGGGAGGGCACAAAGAGGACAGAGCCAGAGTCTTTTCTGAGTTGCCCAGTGAGAGAACCAGAGACAATGGGCACAAATCAAAATGCAAGAGGTTCTTGTGAACATCAAGAAACACTTTTGTCTTGTGAGGGTGACTGAGCACAGCTGTGCAGATGATTGTGGAGTCTCAATCCTTGGAGATATTTGAAAGATGTCTAGGCATGGTCCTGGACAACTGACTCTAGATGGCCTTTCTTGAGCAGGACTGGGTTGGACAAGATGACTGTCAGAGGTTCCTTCCAACCCCAACCATTCTGAAATGTAATTGTATATAATTATTTAAACTACAACTTTGTTATTTAGTAATTGGTATATAGATAGGATTTTTCTTGAGAATGCTATTCCTATAATAATGGGTTTCATAATTTACTTGAAGAAGAGACAAATTTAATGGAAAAATAAAAATGTGAATTGCATTAAAGTGTTTATACATAATACAACTCTCTTCTATCACTGACCCACATTTATTACCTTGACTACCCCTCTAGAGTTTTAAATTATCTATATATATATATATCTCCTGGACATATAGTCCCACTGATTTCACTGTGATTTAAATGAAGTCAGGATTGATCCACAATATCTTTATCCTTCGTTGTTTTAAATGCTGTATGAGATATAGCATCAGTTTGGATTCATCAGAAGTTTCCTGAGACATACAAAAAATATGTCAACTCTCTCTCTTTCCCTCTCTTCTCGTCCTTGGAATTGCATTATAATATTATATTGTCATGGATATCATGGTTCTGGAGATTATTAAAATACTCCCTTCATATTTTTTATTCCGTAATACTGATATATCTCTTCCCCTTTAGTTGACAATTTCCACTTCCTAGATTGACAGACACTGCCATCCAGCTCGTGGTAAATTTGTCATTGCCTTTAAGTGCACCTCTTACAAAGATACATATAGAGCATACATGGAGAGAAAATGCACACATCATAAAAGTAGAAAATCTTCACAGGTCTTAGCAATGTACATGTTGCAATGATTTCAGATGGAAAAAAAGACAATTTCCTTTAACATGTTTTTAAATGGTCTCCAACAGTAGGTGAAATTAAGCATCAATATTCTAAATGCACTCTGCTTTTGTTTTAAAAAATTCTATGCTTTATTTGTATAGTGTAAATTGTACATTTGAAAACTAATGCTGTTTTGATGGTTATTTTATTAGAATACTTTAGGAAAACATGTGTAAGCTATATTAATATAATCCTTGTTAACATAAAAAATAAATTACCTGCAATTTCTTCTTGCAACTTCTTTATTGTCATTAATGCCGAGAATGTAAGGATAAGTGGTGACTTTGCTTTCAAAAAAAAAAAAGGCAGAACTAAACAGATAAAACCCAAAACTTTCAAATACATAAAAGCTGTTCTGAAGTAAATGAAAGGCATGTATTGTTTTAGCATATTTGCCCTCCTAGGCTATTTCTTGATGGAATAGAGAGATTGTTCTGGAAACTACTTAATCCTTTACACAATATTTAATACAGATTTTTGTTTTAGTCAAAAACTAGCCAAGCAACCAAAAACATAAAAAATTTGGATGTTAAGAAAACTCCAGCCAAGTCTGAGAAAGACTGGCATAGGTCAGGATATTTTTTTTTTCCTTTAACAGAAGAATTCCCTTCTGATTATTTGTCATCTATTGGAGGTATTAAGTCAAGCCGCCACACAGTAAGGACACTTCAGGTCCACTGACAGTTCTCTATTTTCTGCCTTCACCTGATGTACAGACTGTATTTATTACATTAAAATTGGAAGAGAACATGCATATTGACTCATGCAAGAATGTTTTGGTGTATGTAATTCAATTAGTGTCTAGTTCATCTTAGCTCAATGCATGTGTTTCTTCTGAAGCAGAAGGTGCAACAGCCTAATGAAGCTGAAACTTTCTTGTTCTAACTCTCTGAACATCTGCTAAAGACCTTGGCTTGAGAAAGGAGTTTGGGTATTGGCATGTTGACTTAGTGCAATCTATGTGAAACTCTTTGCTGCTGCTCATATGATGTGTCCTTATAAAAAATTCCTCTTTTTCTCAGCTGAAATCCTAAAATAATCTGTCAGTGAAAAGACCATCTACCTCCTCCGTACTGTGAATTTTCCTTTCAAATAAGCTACAATGGGAAAAAGATGCAAATCTAATGATGAAAAAATACCTTTGCTGTATGGTTAGTTTCTGTAAATTGAGAGTCCTGCAGATGATATCAGTAGTGAAGATTGTAGGGAGCTGTGAAAATAACATTTCTAATTCTGTGATAGATACTACTTCACCAGGGATGTGAAAAAATGCTAAAAAAAAAATTATTATTAATCTCATAATTTTAAAACATTGGTAAAAAACAAACAAAAAAATTGAACAGGAAGAACATACTGTAATATTTGTCAATAAAAATGATGGCAAAGATTTTTATTTTTCCTTTGGATAATGAATCAAGTTAAATAAATATAATCTGAAAAAGCACTGAAGACTGGAGGTTTTCATTTCTGCTTTTTGCAAAAGAACTTCAGAGTACTCCTCATCTTGCATTACTTGTTATGCTCCCACTTTAGTTTGCTCACCCTTTATCTTTCCCAGTCTCACAAAGAGTTCTTTGAGAAATGTGCCTTTTTGCCAATATAACTGAGAAAATTAAATGTGTGACAATTCTTAGTAAAACTTAGTGCAAATTACAGAATAACTGAAAAGAGTTGCTTAAAATGTTACCTTTAGGTTAAACTTAAATAGGTGAACTTCTTTGGTGAGTAAAATGTAGCTTAAAGCCATGGCAATTAAATCTGGCAACTGAGAGAATACCACACAGGATATGAGCTGGTCTGAAAATCTTTTCAAGTAAGTACAGCTAATGTTAAACCACTGCATCATTTAATAGTTCAGTTCATGATGCTTAAAAGAAATATCTCCATTGTGGGAATTCGATATCAATTATATTTTGCTGATTTCATGTCAAATCTGCCCACTGCTGTGATTATGTTTAGAGAGACAGTCATTCAACTAAGTGCCCAGTGAAGGTGCTAATGTGCACTAAAAAATTGAGTGAAATGGCAAATGCTTCTATGGTGTATTTTTGTTCCACATTGCTTAGAAAATCACTTAGAAAAGAGCAAATAGGTTACAATTAGCCCTGAATTTTGCCCTCAGAATTAGGGGACATTCAACTTACTTGAATAAAACCTAAAAGATAGAGTAACTCAGGATTGTCCTGAGGTTTCATTGTTATTGGGATACTTGGATTAAATCTAAATATTGACACATTGCAGAAGAAAGTAGCAATTTTTTTATGGATTATACAATTAAAAATTGTATAATAAAGCTATAGAGTAAGAACATGTTTAGTAAGTTAATATTGAAATAGTCTGTTATTTAGTAAAGACTACAAAAAACCTATGGACTGTATTGGAAAGTGTCCATTATGGAATATTAAACTAATATTAAAAAAGAAATAACAGTATTAATTAGTTTTCAAACAAAGATTGGTTTCTTAATACAGTTATGTTCTGTCCCTACTTATTTGAATACCAGTCATTGAAAAATCATAGAGCAACTTCTGAATCTGAAATTCAAATAGAAATAGGTGTGACGTCTTAAAGTGTTTATCTGTCATTGTCATGATTAATTTCATATTCCAGAGCTAGTGTGAATGATAAAATAGCTCTGACTAACCCAATCCTCTCTGTTTTTCACAGTACTATCTTGTCACTTTTTGGTGACAATAGGATTAGCACTTTGCTTTTTATGCTATTGTATTAATTTGGGAGATTTCAGAATTGGATGGAATTCATGGGAAAGGAGTGGGGGAAAACCCCTAATCGTATAATTGACAGGCTTGGTTTGAATCACTGGAAGTTAATTAACAAAAATTCCTGTATTGCAATTTTCTAATAATTTTTCAAGCAGTATTATTATGCTGTTCACCTAAAGTCTTCTGGAAGTTACTTTGCAAAGGTCTTTTACAGATCCAAAAAGATACTAAATTGAATTTGATTGTGGCATCTTTTCATTAACTTGTTTTATTTACAGTTGCATTAACCCTGAAGAAGGAGGTAATATATTAACTAACTCTGTTTTTTTCCTGCAACTGAAGAAAAAAGTAAATCTGTCTTTTAAAGCGTGTTCTTGTCTCTGTCTTGGATTGGTAATTCAGTTTCTTATTCAAGTATGCACATAATACTCCATTTTGCTGCACTCTGTAAATATTATCTTCTGTCTAAAATAATTTCCCTTTTTCATTTACATGAAATCCTTCTGAATTTAAGTTTGCTCAACCAATTTAGATAGAAGAACAAATATGCAAAAATGGCTTTCACAGCAATTGCAATTACTTTATGATAAACAGGGCTATACGAAATAATACCAACAGACATTCTGATTATCCATAAAGTGAGAAAAAATATACATAAAATACGTATACCACTGACAGCTGATGTGTGGAAGAACAGCAAGAAATTCACTAAAACAGGAGTTTGCAAAATATCAGTGACAGATATGAAAACAAAACCACATCTTCACAGCTGATCATTTTGTGCAATAAAACTGCTAAATGAAACAGATGTCTCTCCATTTCTCAGCTTGGCTGACATGAATCACAGATGCCTATTAGCCAAAATAACTATAAGAAACACTTTACACTAAAAGTAGCAGAGAAATATTTCCCAGAATTTTTTTTTTTTTAGTACTTGAGTAAAATGAGAAAACTTTGCAGTGCTGATTGACACACTGCTCATGCATTTCAGATCTGGGTAACGATTCATTGTACAAGGCTACCAAGTACACAGGGCAGTCTTTAGCCACCACAGTTGCTCTAATAACATCTGGATTGAATTAAGAGCTAAAAAAAATTAAAGTAGAGGTATTCTCTTTCCTTGCTTATATATAGTACATTTTCACTTCTTGTATTATGTTTGAAAGATTTGCTCATTGTACCTATAATTTCTTTTTTTCTGACCACCCATGAAGATCTTCTGAAATGTCATTCTGAATTTGGAGTTTTTATACAGTAACTGCGGACTGTTATGTGTGTGTACTTACAATTTAAATTTGATTACCAATCCAAAGCAAAATTATTAACATTTTTTAGAGAATACAAGGTGTTACAGATTGAAGCCTTCTTTCAAACTATTCAGGTTGGTATTCCTTTTAAATATGCTACTCTACAGCTCCCTAAAAGCCTTTATGTGGATGTCTCAAAGTCTTATATTCAGCTCCCTTTCCAGAGTTTGGGGTAGTGTATGAGGTAGGGGGGCATAGGGTGGGAGGAAAAAAAACCAGAACACATCACAAAAAATTTTCATTATATTGTTCAGGCTTCTAGTGCCAGACAGCATTTTAAGGTACCAAAATATGGTTATTGGGATTGCTAATTATTTCACAAGTTCCTGGCATGGTTTTGCTAAATATCACTCTCCAAAACAATTTCCATGCATCGTTTGTAAGTTAAATTTGGCCAGATACTATTGCTGGGAACTGTTTGCATAGAGTTATGCTATTCTGGAGATAATTTTTTAGAATTATTTTTGCCAGACTGCTCCCTGATTTCGAGTCAAATAACAAGCACTGCAGCACTGACATACTATTCTCAACTTTTTGTAGGAATCTATAATACCAGACCTCACTTTGAAAAGTGTATGGGAAAACTGCAATGTGCCCTTTTAAAGATTCTTCTTCTCCCCTCCCTGCCCCCTCTCTTTCTTGCTCAAACAGAAATCTATTCTGTATTTCTGTCACATATATCTAAGGAATAGCAGCCTCTTCATCACTCTGCTGTGAAAATATTTTATCGAGTGGTCATGGACCAGCAGTGAGTTCCTAGGACCAAAATGTTTTTGAAGATAGGATGATATCCAAGAAAAAAATGGAGAAGAAAACACTTAAGGACTAGTTACACTAAACAAAATGGGCCACAGTCTGCAAGATACTGTCCAGTCCTGTAAAACAAATGTTAATTAGAAGGGTGAAAGGTTGCAAATTTAGTGGGCTGTCGAGAGAAACACAAGGAATTAAAGTTCACAGCAAAAATCCATTTCCCAAAAGAGGAATGAGAATGGCTTGAAACGCTCAGTTTGAAGTCAGCAAACAGAAGCAAACAGAAGGAAAAGAAAGAAAAATATTTATTGGCAAAAGATTTTTCCGAGCACCTAGATTCCTACTCTTCATATTTGATGGAGTTTCTTTTTTTTTATTATTTATGTAGAATGAAAAGAAGTAGTATGAAAATGTGTATTTTGTAAAGTAAACATACATGTATTTAATGTAAACAAAGTTTAATAGGTCTGAAAACTTACAGTGTTTTTCAAGGTTTATTTTTAAACTGGGAGAAAATAGAAAAACTTTTATGTAGAAAATCAAAGTTCAGAACAATGATAGTTTTTAATTTTCTACCATAAAGGCTTTGATCCAAAATTCCAGGAAATCCAGGAATTCCTTCTGTTCCATATATTGCAAGTGTATGGGAAACATTCAGTGTTTGAAACCATTTCAGGCCACAGGAGTTTATTCTTTGACTTCGGCTTATCCCACCAGTCCACCTTTTATGTTTGGTTTCAGCAGAAAAGGCAAGGAAAGCCACATTGAAAATCCTAATACTTGAATATTTTACTTCTAGTACTTAAAATAGGTGGTAGAGAAGAAAATATGAGGAAACCATAGACAAAAAAGAGAAATATTTCATGGCTGCAAGTTCTGTCAAATATTTTGGAACATTCTGATATGTTCGAAAACATATCAGAATGTGATATGAGATGTGAGATATATGATATGTGATATATAATGAGTGTGATTTAAAAAAAGCATATATATTTCCAGTTCAATTTTGTATTTGGATCTTCTGCTTGTTTGATCCCTCTGCTGAACCCACAAATAAATTTACAAACAAGAATACATTTCACAGTGAAAATAAATCTGAATGCCATATTCCTTCATTTAATTATGAAATCAATGAGATTGGAAGGAACTTTCCAACAAGGAGATGAGAGAAATTATGCTAAGTGTATCTAAAAGATCAAATGAGCCATCCACTTTGCTGTACTGAACAACACAACATAATTGAGTAACTTTTTGTTTAAAGGCAGTCAGGACTGCAACTCAAGTAAAGTTAAGCTCTGTATTACTTACATAATGGTTATTAAATCAATACTGAATGCTTAATTTATTTTTTTCCTTTAGGCTATTTACAGTAGTTGATGGAGTGAAAGTGATAATGACTTAAAATTAAATGTTCTCCAATTTAGGAGAAATATAAATAATATGAAATAAAATTTTTAAAAACTATTATGACATGACAGTTCCTCTAATTTCCTTAATTGTCTTGTATTCAGCCATGTTCTTTATCTGCTTAGTGAATTTACAACTAGCACAGCAGTTGTGAATTTTTAATAGGATCTCTTCAAGGAAGGAAAAGGTCAGTATTAACATAAAAATCTTCTTTAAGAACTGTGGTGCAAAGGTTTCTTAGCAGAGAACAGGTGTTGCTGCAAAAATGAAATCTGCCAAAACATTCGAGTTAAAAGATTCTTGGAGCTAAGTTAGAAAACACTGGCTGTCAGTCAGTGGTGACTGAAAATTACTTTCTGTTGTTGGTAGTAAACATATTTGTTGCATACAGAATAATTTAACATGTAGTAATGATTTCTAAAAACACCCCAACCTTTTCTTTGCTTCTTAAAAAGATTACTCTCTTCTTCCATTTCAGCTTCATTCTGACCAGGATAAGGGAGATGGATCCCTCAAATACATTTTGTCAGGAGATGGGGCTGGTACTCTTTTTATAATTGACGAGAAAACAGGTGACATTCATGCTACTCGGAGAATTGACAGGGAAGAGAAAGCCTTTTACACCCTGCGTGCCCAAGCTATCAATAGAAGAACTCTGAGACCAGTGGAACCTGAATCTGAGTTTGTCATCAAGATCCATGACATCAATGACAATGAACCAACGTTTCCAGAAGAAATTTACACTGCTAGTGTTCCTGAAATGTCAGTAGTGGGTGAGTATTTTATACTGAGACAGAACTGCCAGTTCTATGTTACTTGACAAATTATATCTCCATCCTCTGAAAAGTGTGGAATTCTATCTGATGAGTATTTTTCGATTTGCTTTGTTTGTTCAAATATTGAAATTGCATCCTGAACCAGATTTTTATGATCTGAGATCTTTTTCTACTTGGAATATCCAAATTATTAGCTTATAGTACTTTGGAATATAGAAAGTAGGTGATGGTGAATCATCATCCTCCTTAAGACCAGTTAGAATAAGATGACTAAATTAGTCTGTTGAAAGCTCAATACTTTTTTTTTATTTCATTTTCATTGGAGATTCCCAGTGGTAATAAGCACTGAATGGAGAGCTGTCTCCACTTTCACACTCTCTGTGGCTGAGGAAAATTATATATTGACTCATGTGCTGTTGATGCACTGTCTGAAGGTAGACACTCTCTTCATTCTCTTTCAGTTTTTTTTTTACTGTGTTGACAAATCAACTCATGCTTACACTTCTTAACTCCATCCATGAATGGCAGCTTCAAGAATCTTAAACGGCTGTTTGAGTTAATCTTTCTTTTGCTTGCAATGTGTTTGCAGCTCCTATCTTAACTACACAATTGTGGTCTGGATCATGCCAGCTGGTGAAATTTATAAACAATTACACTTTGGAATATGAGCTATTATTGATTAGTGCATGCAATTATTTAGAAGCAATTTTGAAATACTTAAAGATATATGAAGTTTCTTTTAAAAAATAATACTAATTTATTAATTGCATAACTGTAGCTATAATAATATTAAAGTCTAAATATTCAGAAATCAAACAATAAATTAATATTTTGGCTATTTTAATTACTACCACTGCCTGAACTAGATCAAACAGTGTTTTGAGATGTTTTATATATACAGGTATTGAATATTTAGTACTTACTTCCTGGACTTTGGAAAATGTTAAAAGAGCAAGAAAATACATAATTATTGAAAGAGAATGGCTTCAGCAAAGCTGTGCAGCAATATGTGGAAGCATAATATGATTTTTTTTTTATTCTTAATAAAATATTTCAATCTGCTTTTAGTCTGTGAATGAATAATTTCTAAGAGAGCCGACATTCAGCAAGCAGTTTTTATTGTAAAGGAAAATATTTTTTTAAAAAAAAGGGAAAGAAATCTGACAGATTATAGCATAAGGTTGTACTGAAATCTCACAAAGCCAGTCTATATAAAGAGGAGAATTGAAAAATCTTCTATCTTTATTGTTCAAAAATCTAACGAAAAGTAATACCAATTTATTAAGTTAGTGGTCAGTTATCTAAATATATTTAGGCAAAGCAACTTGAAAGAACATTGCTGCACTTTCTAGAGAAGCATATGGCAAGGCTATGGCATGTAGTAAAAATACAGATTTCTTCTATGTAGAAAAAGTACATCTTCATCTTAGAGTTCCACATTATTTCTCATGTTCTTTCTATAAATTCCAGAAGGCATTGTTTAAAATGTGATTGGAAAGATCTACGAAGATGATTCAGTGTTTTCATTAAATTTTATTAAATATTTGTATGAAATATTTATATTAAATATTTCATTAAATATTATTATTCAGCTATAATCTACTGATTCCTAATTTTGTCAGTCTCAATTCCACAACTATCATTATTTTCTTCAAATGTTCTCAAATATTCAAGGCATTATTTCAATGATTCTAAAGTATTTAGGCTGCAAGGTTCCAGTGTGTCTGTACATCTAACAAAACATTCAAATTCCAAAACTCCAAATTTTTCTGCGTCTAAACAATAAAAACAACAAAAGAGATGAGATGATAAGAGAAATACCCATAAAACACCAATGGTTAAAAAAAAAAGCAAACAAAAAAAGCCCTACAAAAAAAAAGCTTGGGTACATTTGGAGTGTTAACCATGTACCTCTCGCAAATAGTTGTGCTGAAACAAATACTTTTTCTATCAATAAAATTACCTTAATTTAGAGAATTGTAACTCAGATAAAATCTATCATGTTTCCAGATTTTATAAATGGGCTCATTCAGCTGACAGAATAACTGATTGACTATCTGATAGGTAGAATTTTGGTTTAGCTTTATTACTTTTAGCTTTATGACTCATTCCTAGAGGTGTATGTTCATCTGTGGTCCATGAGGGTATGATATGATTCTATAAAGTGATCCATCTCCTCATAACACTAATTTAATTTTCTACTAATTTAACAATTAATTTTTTAACTTAAAAAACCCTACTCTGTAATCTCAAAACTAAAGTCTGAATGCACAATGGGATAAATGTACTAAAAGAATAATCTGCTTAAAACTTTCGAGACAAATAGAATGAATTAGAAATTGTAAAGTCAGTATGTAAAAATTCTTCATGTATTTGTATAATAGTATATTATTGCATAATTAATTACAAAATCCTTTTAAATCAGCATTTTTTTCTGACATCATATCATTAAGCATTTGTAGTACAGAAACTTATGTGAGAAATTTATGAAAAAAGAAACAGTTATATTTGTTATGACAACTGGACTTCCCCATCTAAAGGAAAATAGGAAGAAATTCCTGCATTGCTCTATCTTTCTCTCTTCATATTATTTTTATTTTTTAGTTATGGTATTGCAAGTAGCCCATTACTTGTCCAGTACTGTTGGTCATGAGCTAAAAAGTGTCAAACTTGTTGATATAAGGAATGCAGACAGAAATTACAGTCTTGAATGTAATTGTACTGTTGCATTGAGTGTCTCCTTTAGTAATCACCTCTGTGAGAATATAGAAACGTTTAACTTTTATATACTTGATTATCTAATCCAGCATAGTCAACAGAGTATGGTATTACTACATTCGTAGTCTGAGAAAGAGATAGATTACTGGAACCACACCCTATCTTGCTATGGACAGACCTGTCAGGCAGACAGAACATGATACGAAGGATTCCCTGGATTCCCTACCCTCACTCTGTTCCACATCACTGAATGTGGTGACTTAAGGGATGTGGAGGAATGGTGACAAGTTCCTGCCCAGTCCTGCAGCTGCGTCTCTTCCATGGCTACTCCCCCTTCCCAGGTGCCCTTCCATAATAGGCAGGGCCGGGTGCTGATCTCCCCTCTCTGCTGATTTGAAATAGGACACAAGGAAATGGAAGCTTCAAGGGAAGCTCAACTTGGACATTGGGAGAAGGTTCTTCACTGAGAGATTGGTCAGTTGCCGGAATGGATTCCCGAGGAAAGTGTCAGAGTTCAAAGTGTCATAGATGCTTATCTTAGTAGTACGTTTTAGTTGTAGTTAGTCCTGCAAGAAGCAGGAAGTTGGACTTGATGATCCTAATGGATCCTTTCCAATTCAGTGTTATATGATTCTATGACAGAATTATTCACTAAAAGTACATCTATATGTTTATAAAATGTCTTGCACTCCTGCTACTGTCCATACCTCCAAGTTCAATAGTTTACTATCAACCACTTTATCAGGTGTGAAGGTTAGACTACTAGACAGATACATAAACATACTAAAACAGTTTTTTTAAAATTAAAAATTATTAAATCAGCTATTTAGAGAAAAATCCTTTTATATATAAGTTGCATTGGTGAGTGGTAATAGTAAAGGGGGTGCATAGCAAATGAAAAGGCACAGCTCTTTCACTACCGAAGGTGATAGAGGGCCTTCTGCAGATAGATGGTAACATGGATCAGATGTCATGCCTTTTACTGGGGAGCCAACGACGGAAACATTTTTTTCGTCCATTGGTTCTAATTCCTGTAGATGATGTCATCATCTTTTTTACATATTTTCACCACACAAATGATGTTTTATAGATGATAAATATTTGGTTTTTTTTCTTTGCTATACTTGAAATCCAGGTCAGTCTGTAATATGATTAGTAACTTACATCTTGTATTTGTGCCTTGTATTTATGTTATTCTGAGACTGCATTCTCAAACCCTCTGCTATCATCTGGTTCCTGCACTCTCAATCCCAGTACTGAATATCACTGTTTCAAATGGGCTTACTCTTATCTTTAAGAAGTGTCAAAAAAAAAAAGTCAGCTATTCTGCAGCTTTGCCACTGTGATGTCAAGTTATACACATTTGTACTGCAGCCACAGTGATATGTTCATATGAACTCTGTATGTACTCATCTAAATACCAGAAAGAAGATAAAAGTGGTATTATATCATACTAAGAAAAGAAAGAATTGCACAAGTAGCAAAAACTTGAAATAATTTAAATCTGTTCACCCTTGGAGTGCTCCATCTAAAACACCCTGTACTGTGAGGTACTAAAAAGGTGGCCAGAAGGTAAGAAAAAGACTACCAAGGCCCTGTCTACTCCATCTGTCCTTATCCTTGAGGTATCAAATCACAAAGTAGACATACACCAGCCTCTCTCAGCCCAAAACCAACAGTTTTGATTTCTTCCTCAGGTGTAGTATTAACCAGAGGAATAGGTATTTTTATCATCAAATAGAGTGTCTTGACAAAGGCCCATAAATTCTTTGTTGTCTTGTTCATTTTTCTTCTGCTTCTCATTAAACATAGAAAAGGCAGACATAAATGAGCCAGCTTCAGGATCTTGCAGGTGAGTCAATATTCTAGAAGACAACTTTGTACTGATTACTGGATATTTTTTTTTTCACTTTTTCCTTTCCTTATTTTTAAAGTTTATGACCCAGAATATTCCTATGGTTTTGATGACAATCTTCTGCTCTATCATATTCATCTCATATCTCTTTCTGCTCATTTGAAGGTTTCTTTTTCAGAACTGCAGATAAGTCTATTTTCCTCTACATGGATTTTGCCATGGACTTTGCCTACTAGTATATTTCTAAAAGCTTTCAGAACTTTCTGTTTAGAATTTTTTTTTCTTATATATTCCCTAATCATTCCTTATCCTTATTCCATCTCATATCTTTTCTGCTTCTAAATTAGGGATATCAATATATGCTTCAGAAGATATAACTACCCTGTGCATTTACATGTGAAGTACAGGTTGGCTGTCTTACAGTTAGCCTATCATCTCTACCTTTCATTATTTTTTTCTTTCTCTTCATACAGAAGTTAGGGCTACTGTTGCTTAACTTTCTACCTAGGCTTCAGGTATACTCCCTGATTAGTGCTGTTCACCAATTTCCAATGCTTAGTCCTCTCTGACATTGCATTTATCTTATAGCATTTCCTTCTAGTTTCCTATTAGCATAGATTTTAATTTTTTTTCTTACAGAGTTCTCTCACCAAACGTTTTAGCATCTTTTGACTTATAATTTTATATCAATAATGACAGATTTTGAAAACCCAAATTTTCATAATTTTAGATTTTTTACAAAGTTTGATTTCACTCTGGACACAAATCCTGCCATAAGGAGATGGGACAAAAAGTTAAAAAATAAAAGGGTAAAATAGATAAAACAAAGAAAAAAACAAAGAGTAAACATTGGTTTTCCTTTAAAAGGACATTTTAAAAGAATGGAAAATTTTCACTGATTTTGTATTTTCTATAACTTACTGGTTTCTAAGTTACAGGAGTACCATGTAGTCAAAGATCATTCTGACATCAACTTCTCTGAATATGTAACCCATTCAAGTTCTTTTCTATGTTCTGCAGCATTAAATAGTTTGTTTCAGGGGAGAATGTGTTATTATTTTCTTTTTCACTAGAAAGAGCAGAAAATTTCTATTAATTTGGCTTGTTACTCTATTGAATAATTTATTATGAACGGTGCTTGCTACAGTTACATATCACATAATTCAGTTGGGAGCAAAGAAGAGACAAAAATCTAAATTTAGAATTCAGCCCTATAATAGTTATTCTGTGTATTCCTAAGTAATTATCTTCAGTGATTGTTATTAATACGTATACATCATAAATCCATTGTGAGGCTGAAGTCATTAATACTTGTATGGTGTTTGAAGATGCTTGCACCAGGTGTCTTTAAAAGGGCTAAATATACTAATTGCTATTACAGTCCTATACCCTAGAGAGATTCAAATATTATAATTAAAGTTATGTTAAAATATGCCTTTTGAGAACTACAATAATCTGACAGAAGGCTGTTTATTTCTGGGCCAAGTTTTCCACCATATAATTCTAGTTTATGGTAGAGTAAAATTTGCAGATATGCAAAGAGAAAAGACCAGAATTCATTGGTGTTATTAATAACATAAATGGTGCCATATTCATAGGTTCATAGAGTAGTTTGAGTTGGAAGGGACCTTAAACATAATCCAGTTTGAACCCACCCTGCTGTGGGCAGGGATGCCATGCACTTGACCAGATTGCGCAGAGTGCTACCCAACTGGGCTTTGAAGACTGCCAAGGATGGGGCATCCACAACTTCTCTGGTCAACCAGTTTCAGTGTCTCACCATGCTCACAAGAAAAAGTTTCTTCCTGATATCCAATCTAAACCTGCTCTCTTTCAGTTTGAAGCCATTTCCCATTGTCCTTTCAGTGCAAGCCATTGTAAAAAGTCCATCTCCAGCTCTCCAGTATATTATCACTGTGTCCTTTTTGCACTCCTACAGAGTTCAGATTAAGATTTAAATCCTGAGGGCCAAAGACCAATTTCATGAGAAGCAACTTGTGCCTACGTAAAAGACAGACCAAGGCCCAGACCAAGTTGTGCTTATTAAGTGACACCCATATTGTAATTTTTAAACCTTGGCACAATTAATCATCTTCAATGCCTTTGGGGTTTTGGTCCAGGTTTCAGGCCAGTACAATGTATTTGTGTTATTGAGTATCAGTGATCTTCAGTGTCCTGAAGCAAAGCAAAACCAGATGGTGGTTTGACAGCCGATGTGCACAGTGCAACTGATACACTGATAATGCTACTGTTCACTTCTTGGCATGGTTTCTGTCAGGTTTTTCATACGAATCACTGATCATTCTGTGGAAGCCTAGAGAGCATTGCTCTCATCCTTTTAGGAGCAAGAGCCAAGATCAGAGTGGTGAGTTCTCCATCCTGCGTGGCACATGGAAATGTAGTGGTGCTCTTGCACTTTCCCTGCCAGGCACCTAATCCGTGGCTGGCTTATAAAAGCCAAAGAACTGAAGCAATATTAAAAGTTACATCCTTAGTGCTTCTGGGTAAGAGGGTGTACATTGTCCTTAGCACAATCCACCAAGAAAATTGCACTGTGTAATAGTGATAAAATTAAGGAGCACAAGTCTCTTCCCATGGACTTTAAAGGAAACAAGTTCAAATGTACAGTTTTCAGAAGTGTCTGATAGATTTTATTGGGTGTGAATATATGCAGTCATGCTCATTGCAACTAGAGAGAAGAATAGATGGTACGATTTGTTCTGGTTTATATACACATGTATTAAAAGAGTATTAAATAATATATGTTCATTATGTGACTCATAACTAAGGCAGCAGTAACTATTAGATACATACTAAATGGAATTATTTTATTTTAAAGCTATTAAGCAAATGCTTCAGTTTTCTTCCCAATTATCCTTCAAAGTCAATTCTCCATGGTTTTGTTTTTTTTTTTTTTTAAATTAACATGGAATAAAAATCTCATACAATTGACCTGTGAATAAATATTTCTCATTTGAACATAACGAAGAAAATGTGAAAACTAGAAACAAGAAATGATTCACTTACATGTAATAGAGACAAAACACTCCTCAGAACTTAAATATATTCAAGAAAAATGCTTCTGTATTTTTTAACAAAATAGACATATATCTACAAATGCAGTTCAGTGTGGCTGAAGGCATGACATATTTGTGAATCATAAAGAGACAAAGTTTTTAGGACACATCTATCACTCCTACATTCTTATTCTTAAAAGATATGCAGATTTTCAGGTTCAGTCATAGTCTAGATGCTCACTAAAGCCATCATTAATACAGTAAAAACTATTCATAACTTTTATTTTCATTATACTTGTGCAACAATTTTTATGTTGTTTAGTTTTATTTTGTGTTTGGGGCTTTGCTCTGTTAAATCTGATTCATTCCATTTTAATATGGAATACTAGAACAATCTGCCTATTTTACCTTCCTTATGAGATGCAAGTACTTTTAGGGACTCACTGAAAGAGGTATTTCTGTTCTCTAGCACTTGAATACTGAACATTTCTGAGAACTCATCTCTGTTTAAACAATCAGGCACATGCTCATTCCCTTGACGCTATGATTGAACAATTTACTTGTAAAAAGCAGATTTGTCATCATGTCATCAAATCCCAAATAAATGAAGGAAGCTTAGCATTTGCTTCTGCTTACCTTTCTATGTATGTTAGAAGAAAAATGTAGTATAGTCAAAGTATCAGAGGGAATAAATAGCTGTGCCAAGGGTCCTGAATTTGCAGGTGCTTTATTTTGTAATATTTGGAAGCATTTGGTGGTGAAGATAATTTTGAAAGAATTGGGGTAAAAGGAGAAATAAGTTTTGAAGTCTTCCAATCCTCAGATTAGCCCATGGCTAACCAGTCACATGCATAGGATGATTTTTTTTCCTGTTTGTTTTTTTTTTTTTTTCCCAATTGTTTCCTGTATACTTAAAATTGTATATGCACTTTATGGAGGTACAGTAGGGGACATCCTTGTAGATATTTTATTTCTCTGATGGAAGAGTTGAACAGGATGTAGAAAACACTTTGAGAAAAAATGTCAGAGTAATAGTAAGTATTTCATGTTTTGAAGGACTGGTATGTTCTACTAAAATTTATAAATGGTCTTTAAGGTTAGAAAATTTTCTGTAGTCTAAATAACCAGCAGATTACAAAGTTCACATGGCAACATTTCTTCTGGTATCTATCCATAGCAACAGTAAGAAAACAGGGAGAACTGATGGCTTGTTTTTCACAAGTTCCAATGACCTATTTAATCATCTCTTTCTGTCATGTTCCTGCATGTGTAGTTTCATATAATCTTGACATCATTGAACAAAAGAAAACAAAAACCAACCAAACACCAGACAAACAAACAAGAGCCAGGACATCAAAAAAACACCAACCACTCCAAATCTGTTCTAGGCAATGGAAAAATTAGTGTAATAAAAACAAATGTATTCAGAAAAGACAATGTGAATACATAAAATGATTGTAGCTGAGTAAAGATAAGAATTCAGCTCAACCATAGCTATGGTTTACATTTGCTAATTAAATCTTAATCACACTTATAGAATTAGGGAAGTTTAGATTCAGTTTGTGCAGAAGGAGACCCTGAAGTTGCCGGCAGGAATGTACTTGGAGTTGGCTATAAAATCACAAACATATTTGGAAAATCCATTTGACATAGCTGAAATTCTCTTTGGTGTTTGTTGGAGTGGAAGTTGATGCTCTTAGAGCTCTACCTAGTGCCATGTGAAACTAAGTTGACTTTGGATGTTTCAGGTACTTCTGTTGTGCAAGTTACAGCTACTGATGCTGATGACCCTTCATATGGAAACAGTGCCAGAATAATTTACAGCATACTTCAAGGACAGCCATATTTCTCTGTGGAACCAGAAACAGGTCAGGAAAATTTTTATTATTTTCATTTATCATAAATTTCAAACTTTTTCTTTCATTCAAAAGATTTTAGATCACATAAAAATAATTTTAAAAATAACCAAAATTGAATATTATTTTTTTTTCTCATGATATATAATTTTTGTAATACATAATAAAACTCAGTTATTACAGCTGACACTATGAAGTATAAGTAATTTTACAGTGGTACTATAGATAGTTTAAGATCTAAGTAACAACATTTCTGATATAGGCAAGAATAAAGGTTTGTGCCCTAGAAAATGTTCTTTTTTTCTTAATGGTTCTACTTGGATTAATAAAAGGTCTCCTTTCTACTCATACCTTGTGCATAAATATCTTAAATATTTTTAGCATGAAATTGGAAAGGGAATCGTGTAACGTAGGACTAAGTCTTGAACCAAGAGATAGCCTGTACTGAAGACTATTATAAAAAGCCTATTATGAATTTTATGGATGAAAATTTGTACTTGAAACATTAAATGAGTATTTTAGAGAGAGATTTTAAGACTAATACAAAAAAAAAAAAGTTGCAGCAGATTGCTGCACATAAAACATAAAGAGATTATTAACAATTTTTTTTAATTCTTTATTTTTTTTTAGGCATCATCAGGACTGCTTTGCCAAACATGAACAGAGAGAACAGGGAGCAGTACCAAGTAGTTATCCAGGCAAAGGACATGGGAGGCCAGATGGGTGGATTATCTGGGACCACCACCGTGAACATCACTTTGACTGATGTCAATGACAATCCGCCTCGGTTCCCCCAGAGTAAGCTGTATTTAACAGTTGCCTTGTACTGTAAGAGTTAAGCAATCACCATCTGGTTTAATTTAGAGTAAACCTAGATTATGGGGCACACAATAAACAAAAGGCTTATGTACTGATTATTATTATTAAAGCAGTTTATTAAATGTTACAGCATTTGTTTGTTAGAAAACAGTTACATGGTCAAACATAAATGCAGCAAACCTGGAATACTTTCCACTAGTGTGGGAAGGGATGGTAGGAGGACTCATAAGAGCATTAGAGCAATGTTTTTTCTTACCTATTGCTTAAATCCTACATACTCTGGCACTGGACAATAAAACATGTAGTAATTCTAGATACGCAGAAATGTTTGAATTGTAGTAACTGATTATATTTAATCAAGAATAACGTGAAAAAGAAATTACTTGCAGGGAATCAAGTAGATTTGTACTTTTTCAGCTGCAGAGCTACAAAACTTAATAGAAAATTTCCTAAAGAAAAGTAAATGATGTTTAACTTTTTTTGTTATTTTTAAAGCTTAAGTTTAGTGAAGCTTTCTGTAATGCTTTTTTACCTTCTCATAGTACTGAAGACTTTGTATCCTCAAACTAAAATATAAAAATGTTCTTGGTCTCTATCTAATATAGAAATATTAAACTATGCAACGTCAAACTTGTAAAGGTTAAGCATTTTAAATACATTTTAAGTGTTCTGAATAAATTGCAGTTGCAATATTTGCAATATGATGATGCATTGTTTAATACATAGAGGATTTAGAGTATCCTCACCACACATTTTTTCTTCTATATAATTATATTGAATCCAGTAGTTACTGATGCACTCTTCAGGATCAAAATAACAGAATCAGCTTCAAATGATGCTCTTTATGGCACAAATGGAGTACATAATTTTGTTCAATTTAATATTGCAGTATATATGTGTGTGTTTAGCTGAGATGTTTATCAGCATGTGATTTCATATACACAGTAAAAAAAAAAAAGAACAATTGAATAATTAGGTTTTGTGCATTTCTGGGCATATTGAGGAAGATTATTCAAAGAGGTGTCATGTTCAAAGCCTTACAGAAAAGAAAATTTTAACAGTTATACATAAAGACAGCATATAAACTTCAAACATGCATATTTATGCTTTTTATTTTTTTTTTTACCCCCTTGTTTCTTAAACAGGGTATTAAATTAGAAGCTAGAATGGTGGAATCAACTTTCTAGACCATTTTCACATGACTTACCTGGCTGTCCAAGATCGTATTTGAGTGAGATGAGGACTTGCCTTTTTCTTTAATATCAGTTCAAATCAGATGCGTACTTTGCTTTAAAAAATCTTTTAGTCTCATTCTCACTGAGCTTTCATTGTTGTTGTTAGTCTAATTTTCTCTCTTCCAATTTGTTAGATATAAATGTATGTTTCACTGGAAATGAAAACTAAAACATTTATAAAGATGACTCATTTTACTAGACATGTATAAAAGTAAAATAGATGTTCACTTTTTTAAAGAAAAATCTTTACATTTAATCTCAAAATGCAAATAGACATTATAATGAATCATGAATTTAACAGAGTTTAATGACACTCCTGAAATTGAAACTGATTAAGTTAAATTATTCTTATTGTGCCCCATTAATAAAAAGTCAGATGTAATAGGTTCATGAAACAATAATATTCATATCAGATTTATGAATTAACAGGAAAAGTATTCAAATGCCATTATGTTTTCACAGGACTCAACATGTCATAGCTATATGTTTCAACAAAATGTTTCATACCAGCTTAAGCATCTCCCACAAGAAACTCATGTTACAATTGTAGAAAGATCACATGAAGAATTTTATCATACTTCCTTTAAAAAAAAAAAAAAAAAAGAAAGAAGAGACACTAATTCCTCTGCTGTTTAGATTATGGAGCAAGGATATTATTTTTCTCCTCTTAAAAATGTACTAAAACCCATATAGATAGCAGTGCCTCTTTTTTTGAGAAAACATGATAAAATTGAAAACTTCTCCAAGGTGTTGCATAAAGGCCATCAAAGACCTCAGACACTGGATCTCTGTTTCAACTGTAATATTTCCAAGTGTTCTCAGAAGTAAGGGGGTAGTGTTGATCAATGATAAATGGAAAAAGTGATATATAGGCTTAGAAGCCTGAGTCTGACTAAAACTCAGTGCATTTAAATTATGGCAGCCCTTGTCTCTTGTGAGACTATAGCCTATAGTACTATATAAAAGTATTTACCTTTACTTTATATGCTTATTCAATAGTGAACCAAAAGTAGGGTAAACAAAAAAGTAAAATTGCTTTTTCATTCTTTGTGACTGACTGAAGTAGTTACAGTCCAAAGTGTGTAGACTTTAATCTTTCAGCTGATTTCCACTCTCCTTAGTATATGGAAAAGTTTTACTTTCCTTGATCCTCCCATTTTCCTGACACAAAAATGAAAAAACATCACCCACTGGAGTAAATGAAAACGGTAAACTACTTTCCTGAGAAAAGAGAAATAAGATTGACAGCAGAGTTTTGCAAGAATAATTCTAGTTCAGTGTAGTTTGTGTCCTGATATGGTGTCTAAAGCTGCACTGCACCCCGTACTAGTCAATGCATTAAATGTCTTCAGTGACATAAATAATAAAATTGTGTCTCATACTATGATGGAGATTTCTATAAATGGATATGTTAGATTAAAAATTGTCTTTCAGATGGTAGGTTTCTGGTTAGTTTCACTCTCTATTTCCACTCCCTTATTAACAATTCAAGATATGAGCTCTTACCATTTTGTAGACTAAATTAATGATGGGTATTGCACTGGGAGCCAAAGTAGTGTCCACAAGCATAGCTTAGGGATGTAGTCTTAAGCACTCCAGAAAAAAGGTGTGGGGAATATTTCACACTCCATAAAAATAATTAAAACATATTAATATTAACTGGGGTGAAAAAAAGCGCAGTCTTTCACTGTAGTCTCACATAGTACTGATTAAACACAAAATGGGTCCTGAGGCTATTTTTTTCTTTTTCCTTTTTTTTTTTTTTTTTAACCATTAGGTGATTACAGGGAGACTCTCTACTGATGTAACAAAGTATACAGATTTAGGTATTAGAGAAAGGCAATGAAAATATTAGAGCAAATACAGGATAAATCACTCGATTAAACTAAGCAAAAATAAATACATGTAAATGGAATGTGTAGTGTACATGGCAATAAAGTATCCATTCTGCTGCTATATGTCAGTTTCATATTAAAAGCTGTCTAAGTAAATTTATATGAGGAAATTAAATTTAATATTTTTCATTCAACATTTAATTGCAAACTAATGTGAATATTTTTTTTTTGCTTTTTGCTTTTTTTTAGGTTTGTCAAATGGTAACATAATAATATAGGAGAACAGAAAAAAACCTAGCTCTGTAGAAGCAGAAAAAGTCTCAAATGACACAATGAATATTTTTTTTTTCAGGGAGTGTCACTCTGTAGCTGGCTTGTAATACACCAATAATCTTCACCTGACTCAACTGTGCTTTCCTGAAGATATGACAAAGCCAGTGGCTTTCATGCACAACCTTGCCACTGCTCTCTCCCCATGATTCTTCTTGATCTCACAAAACTAATTTATGGACTTTTCAGTAATACTTATCTGTGACAACATATATATATATGCAGGTTTTGGGTAGCCTGTTCATTTTTTTGGCATTGTGGTTTCTGGCCCTTTCCACTTCCACTTTTACTGTTATTGTCAACTAAACTGTATTTCTAACTCTTCTAACTATTTTATTTAACTTAGGTAGTGTCTAAGTAGAACAGCATATCTTGGAAAACTTAACTAAGGCCAAAGAAAATGTTTTTCAATAGAGATTTGATGGCTTCACTTTCATCTTTGGAATGACAACTGTATTTGCATTAATTTTAAAATCTTTTTCTGAGAATTCTTCATAACACATTATGTCCCCCATGTGTTTTTCTAATGTATGTTCTGACAGGTGGGACCAAAGATCTCAACCCTTACATACAGCTTTCACATTAAGGCTAGAACATAGAATACTAAAATATATGGAAAGATATTTATCTCAATTTATCACAACATGTCTGAATGATGACAGTTTTATTCCTATGTGTTTTATCAGCTGTATGACACCACAATGAATACAGTTGATCTAAGAAAAGTAGAAAAACCCTAAAATTGCGATGTTCATAAACCTATTTAAATATTCACTGCTTTGACAAGTACAGGAATACCTTAAAAAAGCTACCACTGCATCGATATGTTATTCAAATTTATTTAATATGATATCTGACTATCTAATTTTGAAAGTTGAAATGTCAGTCTGCTGCTTAGAATTGACCAGTGAAGTCAAGGAATTCTGTTCTTTGTAATGTTTCCACAATAAAATAGATGTAAAATGTATACAAAAGATTGCCCTTAGATATTAAGGGGAAAAAAGTAGAGTGAAACCTGGCAAGATCACAAAGCAGTCTTTGCAGATGATCTTTCAGGAATGAAAAAAAAAGAAGGGCAAGAAAAGTACAAGAAAAAGACAAGAAAAGTACAGGCATAGTTGATTCTTCTTTGAGATACAATAGACGTGCTTTCAAGCCTATTTTTCAATTAATTTGTTTTTCTACAATTTTGTTTGCAATCTTCTCTCTGAAGCTTTCCTCTGCATAGTTATTTGTCTCATATTTTGCCCCTCATCTCAGTAAAACACCAAATTCACTGGAATAAAAGGTACACAAAAAATATGTTATCAGCTATTGTGTGACACAATGTTACTTAATGCATGTGTAGGGTTTGTGGGGATCCTGAGTGTCTGTGTCTCTTTCATAGGTACCGTCCACCTCCGTGTTCCCGAGTCCTCCCCAGTTGGGACAGCCATTGGCAGTGTTAAAGCCACAGATGCAGACACTGGAAAAAATGCAGAAGTAGAGTACAGAATTATAGATGGCGATGGGACCGACATGTTTGATATTGTGACACAGAAGGACACACAGGAAGGCATCATAACTGTGCGAAAGGTGTCTATTAATAGCATTCATTAAATGATTTTGGTGTCAGTGTTATGATTATTCATTGCTTAGGTCTTGTGATGGTACCTGCTAACTGGTTAACATTTGCAGTCATCCCCCATCAGTGACTGAAAGGGACTATTTTCTTTTAATATGAACCATAAATAAAAGTTGGTAACTATATCTGAGACACAGCATAGGTTTAAAGCATTGTTGCCAGAAAAGTATGAAAAAAGCAGACCAGCCCCAATGTGTTAGCATTAGTTACCTCTGTAATTTCAAATGCAGACTTCTTTCGTATTCATGTAACCTGTTTTCTTCAGCAAGCAATCAGAAGTTCACTCACTACTGAGAGACATAGGTTTTTCTTATCTGTGAGATTCTCATCTACTTGGGTGACCAGTGTATGCCAGAACACAGACACAGACATGAAAGTTGAGTTGCAAGCTATATTGTTTTGTTCCTGTTTCCAGCATATCAGATGGTTCGCACATAAGCAGCATGTAGATAATGACGGTGTTCCTATTTCAGAGCTAGCTTTAGTTCTACCCTCTGTCTTGCATTGTCAGAGCTCTTTCAGATGCTTATCTTCTAAATGTAAGATCTCACACTTAGAAATGCCACTCTCCTGCTCTGCAACAAGTTCTCTTCCAGAAGTCCCTTATTCCTTGTCTTTGGGATTTTGCGATATGCTTCTAAAGAGTTCAGGCATCATTTCTAACATGGAACACTGTTTATATTGACTTTTCAAACAAATTTCCTTAAGGTTAGAATAATGAATTAAACAGTGGTATAAAATATATCTCCATCTCTTGATACTGGCAACCAAGGAAAAGTTAAGTTCTGAGAAGCTAAGAGAGTGTCCTTCTTTAATCTCTGTGTTCTTCTGTGTTCATAGCCAGTATAGCAGTTCATCTGGGAAAGAATGAAAAACAAAATTTGGGGTCTACTATTATATTAAATTAATAGAGTATTGGAAAAATATTGTAGTAGCTGAATCAAATATTCATAAGCTGTAATACAGCAGATCCAAAAATGCCACTAATAAATACTGATGAACAAGATATTCTGATTTTGTCATTAACAATCTGACTGGATATGCATTTTTCAGGATATTTTCTCATACTAATGAATAAGTAGTTTATTCAATACCACGGACAACAACATTAAGTAGCAAAGAAGAAGATGAGAATGCTGAGTTCATTGATTTATTAAAATATCCTTTTTATTTTTATTATTATCATTTATTCCCGTTGATTGTAGTTTCTGTTTTCAGTGGTGAATACACACAAATAGCAGGCGTTCCTTTACAGAGCCCTTAAGTCTGAATTTAACATCTGCTGCAAAATAGCTTTTTCTATACAATTTTTTCTATACAAGTTCTCACAGACAAAGTAATTGATTTGCCACAATTTCTTTTCTTTGGGCAACAGTTTACTTCATTACTGTTGATGTGTTGGAATACCTGTCTAATCCACAGGTTTCATATCTATGTTTTGCAGTGTAGCTGGAAAAGATGTCCAAATTGGATATGTATGTTTTAGTAGCAAGTTTACATATTCATTCTGCACATTCTAGCAAATCAAGCCAGCTAATTAAAATAAAGCAGCACTAGCATTTATTCTTTGCTTCTAGGCTTGAAGGTGGCATCCCTTAACAGCAGCGTGTTGCACTTTATAGACATACCAATAGTTTCAGGTCTAGGTTAAATAGTAACATTGTGTTGCATTTCTCAATTGTATTCTTAGATATTCTCCCATCTGCTCTAACTACTTTTTTAAAATCAGTCTGGGGCAATGAGGAAATCACCTCTTCACTGGACTACATGTTTTTGCTCTTGCCACTTTGCATCTTATGTGAATATTAATTAGCATTTAAAAGTAGTTAGGCAGGAAAAAAAAAAAGTCTTCAACCACTCATTTTGATGAATGAAAACCACCAATTCTATATCTCTCTGAGATTTTGTGGGAGTTAATGAAGTCTTCTTTGTGTCAGAAAGGTAAATTCTTAGCTTGCTCATTTCCTCAGAATTATTAATTAGCTAACATTTTTCATCTATGACAGCTGGAAAAAGTTGAAGGAATAGAATTCTTTTCTATCCAAAATGATTTCTAATTATAACCCAGAACTATTCCTCCTTCCATTTTAAAATGGAACTGCTGACAAAAATGTCAACTCTATTTTGCAAAAAAAGCTCTGATGTTGGATTCATTAAATTAAAGGAAAAAGAACAAGATTAAGCTCTCACTGTTTCTTAGATATTGAGAGCTTTGACAGACACATCTTCCTTAAAAGACACCAGAAACATTCCTGATCTTTAAGACCGACTACGCAGTTTTGACAATAATACTCTAGCCATTCTTATTATTCAAGAGTTTACAGTATTTCCTGAGAAATACTAGTGTGAGGTACCTTGTTCCGAAATGCTTTTATTTCCAGTCTGTATTTTACATATTTTAAGTGCTTATATGATTGTTTCAAATACACGTATTTGTGAAACAGCTGCAAAATTCCTTAAATAATTGGTTTATTTGCACTGAAAATCCTTTTGTCATTAGTATTGAGACAATTCAACTAATTTTTCATAAGAGACACTTCCTCTAAAAACAATGGAAATCTCTTACTAGACAAAGTGATTCCTGTGGTGAGGAAAATTCGACTTGTGTTGGTGTTCCCACAATGCAGGGCTGTATCTGATAGGGCTTGAATCCTCTTTCATTTCCATACGTGTAAATATAATTTAGTAACTATATCACAATTTTTATTTTTAGCCACTGGACTATGAGACAAGACGACTTTATACTTTGAAAGTAGAAGCTGAGAATACCCATGTGGATCCACGCTTCTATTATCTTGGGCCTTTCAAAGATACCACTATTGTGAAAATCTCTGTAGAAGATGTAGATGAACCTCCCATTTTCAGCAGATCTTCTTACCTTTTTGAGGTGCATGAAGATATTGAGTTGGGAACAATAATAGGAACAGTAATGGCACGGGATCCTGATTCAGCCTCAAGTCCAATAAGGTAATATTTCAGATCTATAAATACATTATATGATAAAGAAATACTGATAAATAGCAATGCAACATGAATTTTCATGTACACACAATGCACAGGAATAAGGTGCTAGTGTTTTTTCTGTTTTTATTAGTGTCTCTTATATAGACAGAAATGAGAATGATGCTATCCATAAACCTCCAAACACACTGGGGAACAGCCACAAGAGATAGGCGAAATATTTTCCAGTACTTCAATTAACAGAAAACTTTAAAATTTGCACCTTGATTTCAACTAGGTTTTTCAGGATTGCTCCTTGCTTCACACTGGAAAATGCCAAGCCAGTCTGTGCCTCCTGCTTTGCAGCCTTGCCAGAGTGATTTATATAGAGGATAAAATTATCTTTGTGTGTGCTCAAGTAACCCAAGAAATTAGACCTTTTCTATCTATATTACTAGGTGTTATCTGCTACATTGCATCTAGCTAATTCTAGCAAACTATTTTAGGGGGAAGGGTATTAGTTTATTTTTCTATAATGCTTAAGCTTTAAGGGAAATGTAAGACAACACTGTCCAAGTTGGATTTGTGCTGTCTGAAATACCAAAAAAAGTATATAATTTATATTGTGAGACAAGAACCTTATTTACAGACTTTGTAGTCAGTTGCTACATAATTCTTCATAAGGCCCAGGTGGATTATGAAATGAAAATTAATCTTATTTTCTCCTATGGTGATTCATGTGTATGGAAATGGTAAGACCTAACAGCATGTCTAAAATTTAAGAATATATAAATAACATTGTAACTTTATCTACTCTAATTACATGAGACAACTGCCAATTTTAGTAATTATATTAATTGTGACTGAAAAACAAAAACCTTGGAGTTTTTGGTCATTTTGTTTCTGACACAACTTGAAGAATTTTTGTGGTTATTTCTCTCACCACTATTACTTACACAGACCAGAAACCTAAAGATTATTTTATATATTTTTTTTTACATCCTGTTGATTTTTTTTCATTCTGAATAGGAAATAATTTAGAAAAGGAGGGTGAAGAAGGCCAACAGTTATAAGAGCAAAAATATTTCTAAAAATATTTAGTTAGATTTAGTGCTCTTGAACAAAAAAAGAAATATATATTTGATATTGCTATTCATACTACAGCAATTTCAGCTTTCATTTAATGTTATCTACTTGAAAACAATTTCAACAGCACTTGTTCTGTTCCTCAACTTTTAAAGCAACTTTGTGTATTCATTCAAACAATAACTACCTAGGATAAGTTTTTACAGTTTTTATTTCTTATAAGATCAATACCAAATACAATTTACAATGTGTTTACCCCAGAAGTGAACAGGTAACATTTAGTGAACAGGTACATTTAAACTAATGTAGTCTGAAGATTGACATATGTTGAAATTAGAGCAGGTATAAAAGTATTTTCTGGAAATATTAAATTTTTGTGTCATTTGCAAGCCATTAGAAGTAATATGATGGGGTAAAAATATGTGTTTATCTCATGTTTTAATGAAAAAATGTAGAATAGATCATATTAGCTAGAAAAGTGATTATTGCCTATTGAAAAACTGTTAGGTAGAGTGTTGATGAAATAAGTTCTAGTCTTCAATAAAACTAATATCACAGATGAAGTAAACTGAAGTGCTTATCAGATAAGCCAAATAGTCTTAAATATAATTTCCCTAAAAAAATAGCAGGTTTTTGTTTTAGTCTAACTAAGTTATTATAGTAAGGTAGTAGTAAAAAGAAAATAATTCGAGCAAGTCCTTATTGCACTTTCAGACGTCTTTGGCTGTTCTATTTATTTTTTTTTAATTCATTTTGGTGTTGACTTGTTTGTAGGAGTTTTGTTTGGTTTACATATTCACTGCTATTGTGTGTGGTATAGTGAGCAAACAATAGCCACCAAAACTGTAAAAACATTATTTTCATATCACAGCATCTTTTTATTTGGCTCAGTTTAGTTAAGTACTGTAAGTGAAACCAGATACACTTGATGAACTTTTTAGATTACTGATAAAATTTCAGAGAAGCATGAACAATTGTTTCTATTGCACTGTAAAAGTGTACTAGCTAATTTAAAAAAAAAAAAGTCCCAATTCTGCCACAGAATTTGATAAACATTCTGTATTTGGCAAAATCCTACATTTAATCCCACATCAGAGGTTCAGTCCTAATTGAAAACAGTGTATTGAAAATAGTAGGAAAAAAAATGGAGGAAAGCGCAATTTTCTGATAGTAGTTTGATACTGCCATATGAGTTATGTTAGTAGCCATTTTTCCTGCAGAAGTATAACTATAGCAATACAGAGGGTCCTTTAGTATCTCTTCATGAAAGTGAAAGTTCTGCATACAGATTTTTTTAACTTGATCTCCAGAGAATTATTATATCCTGAAGTGTAGAAGCTCAATTTATAGCACTTCTTCTGAAAAGCTCATAAATTAGCTGTCAGTCTCAGTCAGAAAAAATAGTATATCAAAGACAATTTTCCTTTCAAGATTAAAATGATTCTGTAATTATTATATTGAAATTCTGACCTTTTTTATGATTCACATACGTGCCTGTACAAGCTCCAGTTATCAAATACTACACTATGGTCTCATATTTTTTAAATTCTTCCAATTTTCATTCCTTATTCTATGATGCTAACCTTGAGAATTTTTAGAAATGTTTACAGAAACTAGATATATCCCTTTTCAAAACTAATCTTTGTAGTGTATTATATAGAATGTAAAATCTATATTGACTTGTGAATTGACTTGTGAAAGAAGTGCTTTCTTCCACTTTCTATAATTTTGACAATACTTCTTATTTCTTTATCATATTTAGGTTTTCTCTGGATCGACACACTGACCTGGACAGGATTTTTAACATTCATTCTGGAAATGGGTCCATCTATACTTCTAAACCACTTGACCGTGAAATATCACAATGGCACAATCTTAGCGTTATAGCCTCTGAGATCAGTAAGCCAATTTGGTTTTTCTTTTCCTTTCAATTTTCCTTAAAGTTACACCTGTGTCTTCATGAGGAAAAAACCCCCTCCCTTCCTTACCCCCTCCCCGTTTCTACTAGGTATTCTGGCAAGCTAAATTGTGAGAGCTACCAACAGCTGCCTCATCACTGCTTTTTTCCTCACCTACTTCCACGACTGACCTTTACTGTCCAGGTTGTTTCTGAAATCTTATCCAGTTAAATAATAACA
The DNA here is from genome assembly GCA_035047865.1 of Dendrocincla tyrannina. Taxonomy (NCBI): domain Eukaryota; kingdom Metazoa; phylum Chordata; class Aves; order Passeriformes; family Dendrocolaptidae; genus Dendrocincla; species Dendrocincla tyrannina. The sequence goes on from JAWWMP010000081.1 coordinate 71,852,470, forward strand.
CTGGAGTAATTCTGTTTTCTTCCTTTTCTTGGAGGATCTTAACTTGATTTCATTGTTAAAATAGCAGCATTTAGGATGGTAATCTATGCCTTTGTCTCTATTGTTTTCTTAATTTCCTTGGGAATACTTTCATTATCTCTTCCTATGGTATCTACACCTACAGGTCTTGAAATCAGTAAGAAGTTCCATTCAACTTGATTCTAAGCTGCAGCATTTCTTGGACTATTTAAGTCATCTCTCTGTAGATATTTTCATGTTAGAGTACAATGAGAAAAGCAGAGATCATCCTAAGCCTGTCACATTATTGAGATTAGTTCTAATCAACATACAGAAAATTTTCTAAGAGAAAAAGGTCTGACCTTTGAAATCAGCTACTAAGAATCACTTGTTTTCAAAGTCTCAAAGTTTCTTATTTTTCAAGGTTAATTCTATATCATTTAAAAAAAAAAAAAAGGTAAAAAACTACTGATCAGCAGTGAAACTTGGAGTGGCAGGCCAGCATGGCTGGCAAAAACTACACTGCAGACAACTAAATGGAACATTGTATCCTGCCAATTAAACATGCTGTAAAAAACCAAGAAAAATGTACTTTTTTAAAAAAAAAAAAAGAAAACCTTTTTTCTTCTCTGGTGATGCATTGTCCTGAGCTTGCAGTACTTCAGAATCCAATGTTGTAACAACACTTTTCAGGAGTATATAATGAAAAACGATGCACCCTTGTATGATTATATATTAACGCTCAACTTCTTTCCTTGTCAGAAAACTTAGAACAAATTTACATGCAGGACATACTTGGAGTAGCTAATACTCTCCAAAGCAATGTGTTAGTTTTGGAGAAAGAAGTGAAGGGGGAGATCTAGGTCTTTAAGTCATTGAAAATTTTACCTATGAAGCATGACACAATGGGAATGCAGTGTTAGCATTAGAAATTATTTGAAAAGTTAGTACAAACATGCAAAAGGCTGTGAAAACCTGTGTCCTAAACCTGGCATTTTCAACAATTCAGAATGTCAAAAAGATTCACATCATACTCTTTAGCAAAAGCGTTACTGACAATAAGTGAATGTAATTCCAGCTGCTCCTAAATGTTTACTATTTTATTTGAAGAAGAATAAAAGGCGTGGAAATCAGTAATTTGGAATTTTCTCTCACTGTTGTTACTCATCCCATTCCTTTAATGTTGCACAGTCATACAGTATTTAGCTACCACCCAGCACTCTTCCAAGAAACAGCTGCACTTCTTTCCACCCAAGCATTATTTCATATTCCTGGTATGGCAGGAAGATCAGCAAGTGGGAACAGGAACACCTGTATTCCTGAACTAACCTATGAAAGAGCACTCTAGATAATACTACAGTTTTATCAATAATGTCTTTTCTCTGTAAAACAAACTAGATCACAAATAATTTTAAAATTAAAAATCAAAACCTTACAAAACCTTGAGCCCACCAAATCATCAAATTTCTTATGGCAGTAGTGATCATACTTTAATATACTATATTTTGATAGATTAACACTTGTAGCCCTTATCTTCTTGTAAAATCTTAATTGTTCACTAGGTTACTGTAAACAAATAATTCTTTTTCTTTTCCAGGAGGCCTGATTTTTATTTGTTACCAGTTCGTATGCTAAATATTGACCAGATTCAAATCCAATCTTGCTTGATGAATATTGCTCATGAAATTTGGAAGAAAATGAAAAATTATTAGTAAAAAAATAATTGCATTTTTCTTCTCTCTTCTGCTGTCAGACAACCCCAAAGATACTACTCGTGTTCCTGTCTATGTAAGAATTTTGGATGTTAATGACAATGCCCCACAGTTTGCTGTATTCTACGATACTTTTGTCTGTGAAAATGCAAGAGCTGGACAGGTATGCCTTTGATAAACACTTCCCACTATCCAGTTTTGCTACAGCACACAACTGTAGAAGATTTCTGCCTGTTGACTGGGAGAAATCATATCCAAAATAGCTTCTGAAATGTTAAAAATGAAAGCTAAGTAGTTCTGTAGGTGAGGTTTGGAGTGAAATCTCAATCTATTACAACAGCATCGGTTTGTGAATTACAACTTTTCTTTACCTAACCCTGTGCTATGTTAAATTTTGACTAGATATGTCAGGACAGTCATAATTTGCTTTGTTATTAAAACACTATATATAACTACTAAAAAGTTTGATCTATATTTTTAATAACTGTCAAATAGCAGAATTCAGATGTTTCAATCGATGCTGATGGTGATTACAAATAATTACATCTGCCACACTTTTTTTTTCATTATTAGATTTATCTTTCATTATCACACAAAAAACTTCTGAAAAGAAAAAACAAAGCATACATTTTTGAACTGATAACATAATATTTTGTTTTGCTTTTAGAGGCTACACAATGTGTATTCGATTTAAGTGAAATGACTGTGCTGCTAATATCTAATAGACAGCTGCTTATTAGAACCATTAAAAAAATGTTTTCCTATTACATGTCCCAGAGCACAGTCAGCCAATAAACAAAGCCTTTAAAATGGTATCAGTAGTACTTCAGTGCAACCCTTTCAGTAGCTTTGAACAGAATGTGGGAGAAGTGCCAGCTTGTCTTAACTGTTTGAGTTCTGCAGCTGTAGCGTTCAGGTTGTATTACAAACTTCACATTCAGGTTGCTGTTCTTCTTTCCAAAGTGACATTAGATGGAAATTAGAACAAAGAATTTAAGGCCCAAATTTATAATGCATAACATATCTACTGAGCAAGGACATTTGTCTGGTATGACAGCTGCAAGAGAATTCATGCTGTTAGATAAAGGGAAATCAATGGGTAAAAATGTAGAATTTTTTACACCTGTAGTGTCTTCTATAAATGCAAAATTAATATTTTAATCATTTTCAGTATGAGATATAGATTAAGAATTGGAAAAGAAGAACATTGAATTTTCCTCTTCCAGTTTGACCAAAACAAAACCTGGGTAAAAAAAAAAAAAAAAAAAAGAAGCCTAAAAGCATTACTCCACAAACTTTACTCATCCAAGCTTTCACAATTTGTTCTATTCAGGTTACTAATAGCAGAGGGTACAGAAAATATCAGTAGAAATGTTAATGGAGATGTATTTTGAGGAACTCTGTTTTTTCTGTGCTATCTAGACTATTGAGGTCAGTATATTTTAAAAGTAAATATAAAAGCTATTTCTACATTGCACTGTTTTTCTGTTTACATTTAGAATAGGTTGCCAGTTAAAAAATCGAATAACACTAATCAATTATTAATAACAAATGAGAACCTAAATAAGTGTATGCATTCACAAATGTTCATTTAAATTGTTATAGGACTCAATAGTGTCTTCTTTACAGAAAAAAAAAAAAAAAACAAAAACAAAACCTCTCAAATTTACTAAAATGGCCATAAATACAACCATTTTTTAAGAAATCGGAGTTGCAAATGATTGCCTAAAAAAACAATTCACATGCAGAGAAAGAATGTAATGCAGGATAACATGAATAATCTGAGTGCAATTATATTCTTCTTGTTTTCTGGTAGATCATAAATAAGACTTGTTATTTTCCAAGTCAGTCTGTCCTGAGAGAACTGAACTTGGTTCCCTGAGCTTGATTCCTCCCACACTTTTGCTATTTTGTTTCCCTTTCAGAATTTCATAATTACTTTTGATCCATGATCAAATTTGTATCTTCCATTAGGTCACTGAAACTAATGATGCATCATCAGTGACAAATTCCGTGGAATTGATTTAAATATTTCCTACCTACTAAAGGCAGACATTTTAATGAATACTATTTAATTTGTACAGAAGCCTAAATAAAATATATATACACTTACATATATAGACACACACTATACAAAGTACCTATGGATGCTCGTTTATGTACATGTATACACATATACACGTATATTCAAATATATAGCAAAAGACAAATGTGACTTTTATAGTCTGAATAACTCAAAGGGCCTGTGACTGTTTTCCTGCTTGCTATTACTGCTGATGTCAGATTGTACCGTGACCTTACAAACAGTAAGAACATCCTATCTCACAAAGCTCAAGCTACACACAAGCAGCACCTCTGGCAGAATGCTATTTTGGTGGTTGCTGTTCTTTTGACCCTCTTAGAATGAGGACGTTCTTGGTGTGATGGCATAAAGAGGACACAGGCATTCATGTGAGCTGTACAAGGCTGACTCGGAGTTCAGGGAAAGAAAGCAGCAAAATGCTCAGACTGCTGCAGCCCTAAAACCAAAGAAGTTCAGCTGTCCTCCACCCCCAGGTGAGAAGAGCCAGGAGGTGGGCATATGGACAGATGGAATCCCATTGCTTTTGTCAGTTCCCAGCTGTCACACGTCTGGCAGCTCAGCAGCCAGCCTCTAAAGATCCATTAATGTAAAAGACAGGAAGCAGTGTAGAAAGCAGAAGTCAGTCCTGCTTTAGAGGGCTTTTTGCATGGAAGCTGAGTATAGTTTATCTGTACTCATTTTCCCTATAGTAATGGTCAGAAGAGATGTCCCTTGTTTCTCTTTGTAAATGACCTGCCAAAAGAAAAGAAGGCAGGAGCTGACCTTGGACAGCATCCAGATGCCCACCCAGCCGCTTCCCTCCTCAACAGTACAGGAGGAGAAAATACAGAAAAGGAAATGGTTTGAGACAAAGACTTGCCATCACTTGCAAAACAGACTCAACTTGGGGAAAATTAATATACCATCAATTAAAAATAGGGTAGGATGGTGAGAAACAAATACAAAAGAAAAAAAAAAACAACAAAACCAAAAACCACTTTCCCTTCATCCCCTCTTCTTCCCAGGTTCATATTCACCCCTTCACTACTGACTGCTCTATCTTCTCTTCTCTGACACTCTTTCCTCCTCATACTTTTCCCTGTTCCAGTGTGAGTATTCCCTATGGACAGCAGTCCTTCAGGATAAATGTCCTGCAGCTTGGGGTCTCCCGCAGGTCTGCAGGGAAACACCCACCCCACCAGGGTCTCTCCGGGGCTGCAGGGCCATCCCTACCGGGGTCTCTCCTCCCCTCCTGCCTCCTCCCGCTCTGCCCTCAGGGCTCGCAGGGCTGTTTCTCCCCCGGTTGCCCTCACTCAGCCCTGGCTGCCGGGCAGTGTTTTGCCCTCCCTTGCTCAGGCTTTCCCCGGAGCTGAGGGGCTCAGCTGCGCCCTGCGCTGGGGCTGGGCGGGGCAGCCCTGGATGCTCCACTGCCAGCACCTGGAGGCACCTGACACAGCTATTTTGTGATGTTTAAATGGGAAACGAATTAGTTTTCTTTAATTTCCCTTTGACCGTTCACCATCTTCTCCTCTGGTCATTTTAATGCCCCATGTGTGTCTGGGATGGGGGCAGGGGGAAGGTGTATTATATGCCTAAAATATACCAAACCACACAGGCATGTATATATGTACAGAACTGTACCAACAAGTGTGCCTAGTGGTGTTCTGGTCCTTTGTGGTCTTTTCTGAAGGACTACCTGCAGCTTTCAAAACTACAAAAGTGAGGAAAGATGTATTTCCATCTGGGTCTCCAACCAGATTGTTACAATCTTCTTGTTATTAGCCTTCATTTTACTAAACTTATATGCATGTACTCTTCTTTTCACATGTCCTAATGTTATATAAAGAGATCTAGCTCATAATGAATTTTCTTTCAAAGACATTTTAAAATATGAATGATTTATTCTTTTTTCCTGTAACTTAATTCAGCATAGATTATATAAACAAACTAGGTGTCTTGAACTAATTCTTTTTATGCTGCTCCTCTTCTTATCAACTCATTTGACCCATATAACTGTTTTTATCAGGGATGTTTGTTTTTTCTCACCATAACATAACTTAAACATGGGTTTTGATATCTTTATATTTCCAGCCATTTCCTTGCTAGATTCACCAAGTGTCTTTCTAAAAATAGCTAAAATTTATATTTATTGAAAACTAAATTCCTTGTGGTTTAATTTTCTAGCATTCCATTTTCCCTTTTATTTTTTACATGTTTTTATAGAACTTTCATCTCCTTTTATAGAACTTTTATCTACTTCAATCCTGAAGCCTTACTTTATCTTTGTTTATTGCATCTCCCTCTTTTGACACACTACAATTTGTGATCAATTTTCTTGATTGTTTTTTCCTCTTTATTTTCCAAGGCCCTTGACTCATTCTTACCATAGTTTCTTGAACATATTCCCACAGATCTGATACCTTCTAGTGATTGTAATAGCATCAGAATTTTATAGTTTTTCCTTTTTTCAAAAACTCTCAAAGTTTTGCTTTTTTTTACTCCGGCAAAAGAAAGCTTTTGAACTGCATATCGATACAGGGTTTCTAAAGAGTTCTGCCATTTTTTTTTTCCCCTTCTTAATATCCCATTATCTGTTCTATTCTTTGTACTGAATTTAAAAATAAATATATAGTGTATCTTAGGGAAAAACCCCAAACAAACATTTACTTAAACACTGGGTAGAACTGATGCTCAAAGATGACCTACCAAGCATAAAGATGAATTTTGTTGGAATAAGCAGACTATACAGCAAACTTGTTTCCCCTGTGTAATCTGCTTTTTAGTGGCTAATAACCCTCATGACTACTTAATTTCCTGACTGTTATAGAGAGTAATATCCTTGGCTTCCCTACAGTTACAGCTTTGCAGCATTACTATGAAGAAACAGCAACATACAGTGGGTGTAACAGAGGTTTCCCATGGCTGACAGGTCTAAGGGGAAAAAACACAGTTTGGAACGACACGTAAAAAAGATTATAACATATTAATAAAATAACCAATATTATTGGGAAGCAGTTTGCAAACTGTGCAACATAATGCTTTTAATTCCACATACTGTTTTTAAGCTATGAGTATGGACATTCAGCAAATCAGTTGATTTTCATCAGCATGATGATTTATTAAAAACAAATAATAGTATATGCTTGTATTATCTTTTTTGTTCATTTGGTAAGTTATTGCAGGATTACATAAGTAAACAGATTTAGAGAAAGACAGAACTCCAGCTAAGAAAGCCAGGAAGCTGCTATATTAAAAGAAATCTGATCTTTGCCCCATGAAGAAATTTACTGCTGTTTTATGGATGGACAATGGAGAAGTTGGGAGTTAGTCATGCATTTGTTAAAGCAAACAGGAGTATATTGCAGTTGTTGATGTTCAAGATGATCAGTCCTGACAAAAGCTCTGATATGAAGAGAAATGGCTGTATTTGGAAGAACTGGAAGAGAGAAAATAAACAAGGTTTAACAAGTATGCCACAGGGAATGAGTAGTGTTAAAAATTAGATGTAATTCCATGGTTGAAAAAACAGTGCAATTTAAAATGATGGATAAGAAGTGAAGAATAAAAATGATCTAGACTAAAGATTAATCTATTTTTGGAAGTTAAACCTAAGCCATAACTGAACATTCAAGCGTGTGTGCACAAAAATCCAGCCATAAATTCTGTTTTTATTGCTGTGGTTTAAAAAAAGCCAAGTCTGAAATTAATCAATAAATACTCCAAAAAATGTATTTTGCCTCGGAAACAGTATTTCGTCACTGTTAGGTACAGAAGCTTCAGTGAAAAAAGCCACACATTCACTTAACGGACAGATAAGCAAATGTTGATAAAGGGCTTGCCATTACTTTCCAAGAAATACCCCAAATTTTTTGTAGGCATTAAGAAAGCACTGAATGCAAGTATTGAACTGACCTGGTGCATCTTACTCCGAGAATTACGACACCAGATTCTCATCCCACTCTGAAGTGGTCCATCTCTACAATGTGCTACATTTTACAAGAGTTGAAATGCATATATAATCTACCTGGCATTTTTCATCTCAGGAATCATATTGGTGTGTTTTGTTATACTAATAAATAGAAAAATCATGTTTAGAAATGTTTTAATTTTTAAATTTAATTTGAAATTTTAAAATCCCTATCGGAAATATTCATTTGATGAAACACCACTTTTACCACAAAAATAGAATTCTTCTGAATTCCTCTGAATTATTGTCTTATGATTTTAATTTAAAATAATGAATCAGAGATGAAAAATAAAAACTACCTAGGCTACAGCTAAAACTATTTTTAGTAATTTTGTCCACTATATAGTTACAAAAATATCGGTGTATTTGTACTACACATGAAAGATATGGATGTTCTTATGCAAAAAACTTCTATAGTACACTTATTTAATATTTGCTCAGTTAATACATTAAGTCAATATGTTTAAATATTGCTATCTTAACTCTTTTTGTCTTCTTTGATCAGACAGTGTATAAAAAACCTAGATGCATTTGGGGGTTTTTTTGTTGCTTTTTTGATAGCTTTTTTTTTTTTCCTGCAGCTTATTCAAACCATAAGTGCAGTAGACAAAGATGACCCTCTTGGTGGACAAAAATTTTTCTTCAGTTTAGCTGCTGTTAACCCAAACTTCACTGTTCAGGATAATGAAGGTAAAATTCATGCCTGTTCCAAGGAAGGAGTTTTATCTTTGCTGTCTCGCTGCATTTCTTAAATGTATTTTCTTTTGATGTCTATCAATATGCAGAGAAGCTCTGAAGGTTGCTGTCAGCAAGAAAAATATTTTACTTGAATGTTTGAGGTTTAGGACTTCTACATTTTTATCTGTTTAAGGGAGGTAAAAATGTGCTAAAATAAATTATAAAGAAAATCAGTAAAAGTGTTGGCTTGGGGTGAGAAATAGATGAAATACTTGACCAAAGGAGAAAAAAAGCTTTCAAAAATGCCTTCAGCTGACAAGCTGAGGATTTTACTTTAGCCTTCTGTCACATAGTTCTGATTCCAATGGCCTTCTGTTTTGCTTCTTTCTGACCATTGATGAAAATAATGGTTCTGAGAGCATAGCCACTCGGGCTTTTCTTTTGATCTTGTCTTTATCAGAGAAAATTTTCAGAAGCTTCTGCTGGGGAAGAAGGTCTGTGCATTTTGGCCTTCATTATCAGCATGACTAATTGAGAGGACTCTAGATTACAGAAGAAACAAATGAACAGGAGTATGGTGTCAGTCTTCAAATGTGTTAAAAGCAATGGGAATAATTCTCTATTCCTGATGAAAATTTCAGGAAGTAATATGCTGCAAACAACAGCAGAAAAATAAAATTCTGACAGTAGGGAAAGTGAAGACCTGAAATCAAATGGTTTGGGTACCTTGTAAAATCCTCAGCAAAAGAGGTATTTAAAGGTCTATCAGACACATTAATTTTGATGTTGGCTGAAAAAAAAAAGGCATAAAAATACAAAAAATCAATGGAGGGAAGCAAAGAAGGAAAACCTTGTATTTCACATCTTGAAGCATATAAAAAAAATACATCATTTGCTATTTCAAAGATCATATCCTGGAGACTAGGTCCTGAGTGCAGAGAGGCTGCCATTCCTTTGATATCTGCAATTATTTTTTTTTTTGTACATGGATTATTTTAATTCAGCCTGAAGTTGGCTGTCATGATAGCTAACAACTGAGCTCAAGCAATCCAAAAATATGATGAAAATTAAATTTTCCAATTAGTGGAGACTAAACCTCTATTTTCTCTCTTTTGGACTAAAATGTTAACAACTCTAGTGTTTGCTGACACTCTTGTGTTGTGGCTTTAACAGTAGAAGAAATAGTCTCCCTGTTATTCGTTCCTTCTCTTCCTTTCCTTCCCTCTGTCCACTCAGTGAACAGCTTTTGGTGCTGAAGTATACTGCACACAGCTAAAATTTGTCGGCTACAGATACACTTTAGTAAGTTCACTTCTCAAAAATGTGCAGGAAAACCTACCATTTCTCACACTTTCTGAATTCTTAAGACAATTTCTATAAAAAGAAAAACAAATCAAAAAAAACACCCCAAAACCTACTCCAAGTGCTAAGGTACATAATTCACTGTTCTACAGTGTGTTGAAAGTGTTTTGGTGCAGCAAATCTCATACTGAGTCGACAGATAGCATTCCTGTGGGTGTTGTCACAGATGATCCATAGAAAAGAATCTTTCAGAACAGAGTGCCTGTTGAACTGCATGAAGTGGAAGGTTATTTTTTCTCAGTTGGCCACTGCATTTCAAGGCTTCAGCCCTGAACTGTAACTGTGTCACGCACTGAATGCATTAATCTATAAAACATTTTAAGCTTTGAGAAATCCTCTTTTCAAATCACATGCAAAAGTGGTCTAGAGGCACAGAGAAGTAGGCCAGATGTACCTACAAAATTATAAATAGCTTCATGATCAAATGGAAATATTAGAAAGAGAGAGATATCACTATGATATCAGTAACTATTTCAAAGTGCTACATATGATGTAAAATATGGTGGTTTGCATCTAGTATAAAGGATATGTATTATATTCATATAGTTTACAGCAGTATATTTTAATCAATCCAGATAACACTGCCAGAATTTTGACAAGAAGGAATGGCTTTAGTCGACATGAAATAAGTACTTATCTTCTACCAGTGGTGATATCAGACAACGACTACCCCATCCAGAGCAGCACGGGCACACTGACCATTCGAGTGTGTGCCTGCGACAGCCGGGGGAACATGCAGTCCTGCAATGCTGAGGCCTTGCTCCTCCCTGCTGGGCTCAGCACAGGGGCACTGGTTGCCATTCTCCTCTGCATCATTATCCTGCTAGGTAAGAAAAGCAATGCATCTTTCCCCACCCAGGATCAAGTAGTTCAAGTCTGATTCGTTTTACAAAGCTGTGCAGGTTGATAAAAGGAGTGATCATGGATTTAAGAAGAATTTAACTGCAACTTAAAATAAAAAGAAGAAAATCAAAGGCAAACCCTGTTTTTCTGTTAACTGGACACTGCAAATAAGAATTCAAGTCCAAGACTGTTAAAACTATCAGTGTGTAACCAGAAGATCATTTATGTTCTTTCATTAAGTTGTCAAAAAACAGAAAGAGGGGAGAAATAATATAATCAAAAATTGCTTTCGTGTCTTTAATTTTAAATTTTTTGAAGAAATATCTTTTATTTAAATATCTAAAGTCAACATACAGTATATATTTCACATATAATATGACAGTAAACTGTATTTTCTCTGTTTTGTAAAACTTCCATTTTGAGGTTTTCAGAATATCACTTAATGACCTATAATTCCCCTCAAACCCAGTTTTTAAGAGTATACTTAGAGCTTGAAAAAGGGAAAATACCTTCAGAATAGACCTGGCTATTTTAAAACTCATTACAGTTACAGAAGTAGCATGCAGACAAGCTCATGGTCCTGTAAAGCAGAGCACACAAAGCGTGTGCAAAATAACACTTTTTGGATAATAGACCTTACTGTGCTGCCATAATACAGACAAAAGTGTTTATCCAGTTATTGGACAGAAATGAGTGCTGAAATGCAGCTGGAATGTAGTTCTTGTACCTGGTGAATTTCCAGCTAAGAAATTGTAAAATAGAGATCTTTATCTATTCTTTGTTTCTCTCTTTAAGTTATAGTGGTGCTATTTGCTGCTCTGAAGAGGCAACGAAAGAAGGAGCCTTTGATCCTCTCTAAAGAGGACATCAGAGACAACATTGTGAGTTATAATGATGAAGGCGGTGGAGAGGAAGACACCCAAGCCTTTGATATTGGCACACTGAGGAATCCTGCAGCTATTGAAGATAAGAAGCTTCGACGAGACATTATCCCTGAAACATTATTTGTACCACGGAGGACTCCTTCGGCACCAGACAACACGGATGTTCGAGATTTCATTAACCAAAGGCTAAAAGAGCATGATACTGATCCTTCTGCACCACCATATGACTCGCTTGCAACCTATGCCTATGAAGGAAACGACTCAATAGCTGAATCTCTGAGCTCCTTGGAGTCAGGTACTACTGAAGGAGACCAAAACTATGATTACCTCCGAGAATGGGGCCCTCGGTTTAATAAGCTAGCTGAGATGTACGGTGGAGGAGAAAGTGACAAAGACACTTCTTAACCTACAGTAGCTACATTTTTTTCCTTTGAGTGGGAGTAATTTTACAGATACCTTCTGCACTCAACAGTATTTAACATTCAGGAAAATTTTCCTGCCACTCAGCACAATGGTTTCCTTTTAAGCTTTGTTTTAAACTTGTCCATTAATTTCATTCATTCTTTCTAGTAGAATGCCACTTGGAAAATATACAGCATTTTATTTAATCAACTTCCAAGAGCCAAAGCTATGGAAATTCAGTGTTGTTCATTTTAGTAAGTAAAATAAACAATATCTTACCTTCAGAAATTTGAACAGGGTGATAATCCCTTAAGCAACCTCATGTACAAGCCGCTTCTGTTAGGTACATGTCCTATCCCTGCAAGTGCAGCTTTTAAGATGGCAAAGAAGAAAAAATCCAGTATGTCCTGTTCTGTACATTAAAATAAAACAAAATGTACATGTGGTGTTAATAAGTGTAATATGCAACTGGTTTAAAAAAAAAAAAAAAGTTTGTGCAACTTCATTTCATCAAATTCTATCTGCCAATGTTTTATATTTATATTTTTGTATTTATTTTTAAAAAATAAACCAGTTTTTACAACTATGTTGCTGCTCACCTGCCTGTTCTGGCCATGGATTTCAGGCTTGAAGAGAACATGGAGTTTCTCTGATGACAGCACAGCCAACTGCTGGTACTTCTGGGTTGCAGCATTCACCATACATACAACACAGTATGAAGTGCTTGTGCTCACAGGGACAGCATCAAGTTATAGACTTATTTGCTTGCTCAAAAGTGCTCCTTCCTATAGTTTAATGTTTAAGATTTATTTTTTTTTTAATTATGTTTGTGCTCAACTAATCATACTCTAGTCTAGGAAGATGAACTGCTATTTTGTCTCAGCTTGAAAATTGCCTTATTCTAAAAACATGCTGGTACAACTAATCTATCCAAACACATAAAATTAGTTTCAAAATCTCAGTTTATTTCTATAGTTTTATAGTTTTCCAGTTCTATAGTTTTCCAGTTCGAATCACAATTGCATCATCAGAGGTGATCTGTAATTGCAATGGATAAAGGGTAAAAATATGTTTAAACAATCATTTTTAAGCTCTGTTTTTCCAAAGACAAATTATCTGATGACAAGCCCCTGTGTGTTCTATTGCAACTACCTGAGGATAACCTAAACTCCTTTACAGCTCTCAGTCTGAAGACTGAGAAAGTGTCAGTAAGACTAGCACATCCTGCACTCAATTTGCTGAGGTTTTTGGTATCTTGGAAAAGTCTAGTAAAAAGAAACTTGATCAACTAGCCAATTGTAACCAAAATTATACTTTAGCTATCAAAAAACAAATGAGGTATCCAAAAACCTTTAATGATGTCACTTTTTTTTTCAATCTTTCAGTTACACAAATTTTATACTAAACAAGCCCTGCAATTTAGAAACATTGCTGAGATAAAATAATTTCAGAGCAAAACCAGGACATCATAAGGTCTGTATTTACTTAGTTACTATGGAAGAAACACATCTGAAGGATAATCCCTTCTCTGTTTCTCTTTGCTTACTGACACAAAACCAAGATATATTGAAAATATATTAGTCCTTTGAAAAGTGGAATGCTGCATCCTCATTTGGTTGGATATTTCAGTCTCTTAAATGGACTGATTAAACCTAATGAATTTGAAAACCGAATTCAGTACCACTATGAAAGCTATTTTCATGCAATGGAGACTAATTTTTTATTGACTTGATATCAAGTTAAACTATTTGATCTATTACAAAGCTGTAGATATTATGGATTTTTCTTCATTTCACTCAATAATACTTTAATTAAATATTTTTTTATATATCTTAATAGAAAATTATTCTGAGAATGCTAAGAAACATCTTAATCAACTTTACAAAGCCTTATAGAAGTCTTAGAGGTGATACAGACAGTTGATCTTCTTTATAATTATCTAGTGAATGGGTCACAATTTTTTTTCCTTCCAAATCTCCATTAGTCCTTCAACAGCATGCAATAGGACAAAACAAAGAGTATTCACCCATTAAATACACAAATCAGTAAAAGACACTCTTCCAAAACTATTTTCTGTCTACAACAACACTGAGATCACTGACACCCTATGTATTTAACTGAGCATGTACTAGGACAGAAAATAGGCTATAAAGCAGCTGGGTTTTTAACTCTTTGCTAAAACCAGGATTTTGGTTAAACAGGTCCAGACAGCACTTTCACATATAAATCAATAAAAATCTCTGTTTTGTTTCCAGAAAGAAACAAATGCACACAACTTCCTCACTCTTCATACTTATCAGTCAATGCAAAGTAAGACTCTATTATTTTGATTTGCATTACAGTATTAATTTCCAAATAATAAGTATATGGAAATATTTGTCTATCACTATGTTTAAGGAAGGTATTTTATAACTGTTCAGTAGAACATGAATCTAAAGTTTAAAATACAATGCTGTATGTATTACTAAATAAAATATTAGTATACATTATGAAAGTATACGACAGTATATAAACATACTAGTAACATTATTACATAAATAGTATAAATGAAAATTTTGTTTTACTTGTTGCTATATCCTTGGAGATTTATTTCCCAGTATGTTTTAGGAAAAGCTAAAAATCAAATTTCGTTTCAGCACTATAGATGCTACTTTGCAGATAGAAATTCCCTGTACAAATATATACCATTTTACTGTAAAATACTTCACTCTAGCGAAAGTGGGCATAAGAATATGCAGTCACCTGTGTAGAGAAATCATCACAAAAAGCATTCTGGAAGTCATAATTCATTGTCATATCTGATTTATTTTGGGTCCTCTATCACTTAAGCAACTGAGTCTTGTCCTTAGTATTACTTGCAGTCACAGAATGGTGCAGAGTGTTCTCCAAGGTCTCATACACCATGTATCACGTTAAAAAAAAAGGGGGAAAGGAAGGAAATGCAAAAATTTCTTGTCCTGTCCCCACTTGTATTAATATATTTTTATTAGCTATAAGCATCCTCAGAATGTCAAAGCCTTTTAATGCCCAACACAGTCTGTCTGCATCCCACCTAAAGGGACCCTTTTCTAAGAGAGATTCATTGCTTGAAGAGGAACCTTGATACTCCCATGAGAACTACAGTTAAGAGAGACCTATTTCCATCAGGTTCTCTTAACCATTATATCGCTGCCAGCACCAGAAACAAACTGGACTAAACTCTAGCAGTTCCCAAAATTATTTTTATTAATACAAGGGTGTGATAATTTTTGTGGGGTTTGTGTTGTCGGTGATAATGTTAGCTGCATGATTAGAAGACACAAAAGACCCTAAAGTAGCCAGCACAAAACATACTCTACAGACGCAAAAAACACTCCAAAGAAACCAGCAAAAAACATATCAAACAACATCTTCCCTCACCAATACTTAACTAACAACTGGAAACTAACCAGAAGCACACCAACCTAACACAACAATCTAAACCTGTCCCATAGTGCAGAGAAGAATTGCACACAACATTCACTGTGACACAAAGATAGCTGTTTCCTACTAATAAAACATGTTAGAAGGAATTACACACCTTAAAGGAACACCACAACCAATATAAAGTCCCAATAGGTTACAAGATGTAAGGCAAGGTGTAGTGTTTATGAAGATGTTAGCCAGGTAAAATTAGTGAGTAAAGGTAGCTATGGGGTAAAGATGGAAAGCTATAAGGCATAAAGTAATAGGAAGGAAAAAGAGAAAACAGAAAAAGAGGAAAAACAGACTGCTCACCCCTTCACTGTCCAAGGTGTGGGAGGAAAGGGCAGCTCGATGGTTACCCCCACAGAGATGGTGGTTCTTTTCCTGAATTTTGCTTATGAACAATCTCTTTTTATACCTTTTTTTTTTTTTTTCCTTAGGTAGTTTGAGTGGCTACAGGCAATAATAGTTCCTGGGGTGATAGACAAATGACATAGGCTTAAAGGCTAGCTTTCTGTGCTTCCATTAGATGTAGAAAAGAAAGGCCATGTTATCTCCATAACTCTCCATTCTTCCTTGATCTTATCAATCAGGCTTGAGCACTTTAAGGAAACTACTGGAGCCTCTTTGTCCTCAGACAATGGTTTCTGGGAGCACCCTTCCAGGGGTGCTTCCCTTAACCTATCAGGAGCTTATCAGGGTTATCACTCCACAACCATGGATGAGTTTTAACAGCTTAGTAAGACCATACAGGAAAAGATGAATGCCATAAAGATCATATGTCATGGAAAGGGAGAAGAAAGCACTCAAGGGCACTATCACAACATCTTCTTACACCCTTAGAATAGTGGGGAATTAGAAAGTGAAACTTCAAGACAATTCATAGTGAAGAACATGTAAAATAGGATACCTGCTTCCCAAGTAGTACCTCCTAAGCCTAGCCACATGAAATTTTATTAAATTTAAACATAATAACATGTCGTAAACAAAATCCTGGTGTTTTTTAGTCTGAATGAATTTTCTAGGTGTTCTTAAGACAAAAATGCATAAGACCACAGAAAAAAAAGAAAAAAAATAATATTGCATTGCAGGTGGAACTTAAAAATTACTCACAATACAAACTTTGTGAATGTTTAAAAATTGAGGAGTGTATCAAAATTATTTCAGCCACTGGACCCCAAGGAGACAGTGAGTTCTTAGAGTCTGTTGTAAAAAAAAACTTTTTTTTTTTTTTAAAGCAGATTTTATGGAGGCAGATGTGTAAAAGATCCTGTTAAAAACAACAATTAACATAGTAGTATTTCATAGGGCCTCCGGGGAAAAGGTTGATGGTAGGATCAGTGCAGATTTAAAAATCCCTGAGAATAAAACAAGCATCTAAACCAAGAAAATCCTCACATTGCACATGATCAGGTCAATTTTCTCCAGCTGCAAATTCTGTATATGCAGATGTCTTTCACTCACTCTTACAAGGTATCCTATTTCCACCATTGTCCTTCAGTCATATGCAATACTATTCCCAGACCAAACTATTTATCAATTACATTACTGTCTGTCAAGAGTCTACACTTCATTCCTCTCACTCATTGCACAGTGTGACCCTATTGCCTTTGAATCAGAGGTTCCTATAGTGATTTTTTTAAATTCTTCTTATGCTATCTGTCACACAAAGTTGGAAGAAAGAGAACCAAATTTGCTACATAATTCTCCTTCAAACCCGTTATAATTTGCTTCTACTGGGTTAACTACAAAAATACTTGTTACTGGCTACAGAGCTGCTCATTATGTTAGTCACAGAATCAGGATATTCTGAGTTGGAAGGGACCCACAAGAATCAACATGAATCATGAAGAAAATTAAATCGAGTCATTTCTCCAAGTTGCTTCAGACAAGTTAGCCCTTATCCTATCAGAAATAAAATTTTTGGCAGTGTTTCTCTAGGTTTATCCAACATTTGGGAAAAAGTAAATACTCTCTTTTGGTTCATCACTAACCACTGAAAACAAAAATCAATTAACCTTTTAAGAAGCTGGTAAATAAAATATCTGATATAAAAATATCAACAATAAGAGTTTAGGTTTCCTTACTTTTTTTCTCAAATAAGTGAACTAGAGATCTGACAATAAAAGTTACCAGAAGCCTTCAAATACTATTACTTGAGCAGAACAGAAGTCATCCAGCAGTAATGTGTTCACAGCAAGATGCACAGAGAGATGTTCAGGCTAAACCAATTTCACTTATTCATAGCAGTGTTATCTATTATGTCCAAAACCATCATGTAAATAGTAAACATAAGGAGATAATAGCAAATATAAGGAGACATGAATACAATTTTGTTTTGCAACAAAATATCCTGGTCGTCTCTATTGTCTCTCCAGTTTTTCAGAGGCTTATTTAAACTCTATGGTTAACTGGCTGAAAAGTCATTTCTACATGACAGAAGATTCAAAATATAGAAATAACCACATCGGAATTCATAAATACAGTAAGCCAGGCAGATTTTTGGTTTTAATATTTTTTGTATTTTAATTCTTCACAGCTATTTTTTGTTTTCATTTTAAAGGAATACCATTAAAATGACAGTCTTTAAACCAACATTTTTTTCTCAATGCAAATTTCTCTTTTATTTTTTCAAAAAAAAAAAACTTTTGAGGAAATTCATTGTCTTTAAATTGATGTCAACCTTAGTGAACAATGAAAAATAAAAATCTATTTGAAAATAAAGATTAAATATTCCTTCTTTGATTTTTGACTACAAACCAGAGATCACATATTTTGAACTTATACTTGGAAAAGTAATTCTGTACGTTTCCATAAATTTTTTGAAAACAATATTTTGATTATTGATTGAGCATTGGAAGGAAAGCATTTTCTAAATACATGTTTAGGTACCGTGTGTGAAAACTTTTAGGAAAACTTTTTGAAAGAAGCAAAGCAAATTCTAATTTATTATATTCATTAAAAAAACAAAGGAAAGCCAGCAGTTAAAACTAGAAAGTACCTTTTACGTTCTGAACAGATTATAGGATGACAAAGTAGCATGACGTGAAGCTCCACAGGCACAGAAAGAGCAGAAAATACAAGAAATCAATTAATTAGTAATGCCTGAAAAGATTTGGAAGCCACAAAACTGTTGACAAACTTAAAATAGAGGATCTTTGGTGTATTTAACATAGGTGCATAAAGAATATCTCCATCATAATTCATGTCTTTATTATGTAACTCCCCATATGAATTTCATAATAGTAAAAAATTACAGAAGTAATGAAATTTGTAATTTTGGCTGGTTTCTGGATAGTGTGGTAGTCTGCTTGTTCACAACGACAGAAAGTCAGAAGATCTGACCACTTAAAGGAGATTTATTTACATGCCAGGAATCAAAACATTCACAATTTTTACATGCATATGAGGAAATTTCAGATTTCATAGTCTGCAAAGGTTTCCAAAAGGTGTTTGACAAGGTCTGTCAGCAGCACTTCTAAAGAAAGGAAACCGGAAAGTCTTCTCCTCAATAAAATAAGTTAGAGTAAAATCAATTAGAGTAAATATTCAATAATCCTAGTAAAGGAAGGGCAGAAGCGGAATTGTTCATGATCTGATCTTTTGGTCTGGAAAAAGAGATGAATAATGGGGTAAGACGTCTTAGTTGAGATTATTAGGACCAGTTAATAAAAAGGCCACACAAAAGAATGTGATGAGATGGAGTGATACAACAGGGTTATTCACAAATGAGATCTTGTACTAGCTAATTTTGGGATTTGCTTACCTCAGTATTAAGCAAATAAAGGAAAAAATATATTAAGAATTATTAGAAAAAGAACAAAAAAAATGTTATGCTACTGACTGCCATATTTTTATTGCTGTCATTAGCATATTCTCCCCCAGACAAGATATTCTCCTTCTAGCAAAGATAAAGAGGATACCTGGTGACCAAAGCCAGAAAATTGTTTCTTTATAAGGAACAATAAGGCAGGCTAGGATTCTACAGCTGATAGGAGATAGACAAGTATCTATAAAAACATGAGTGATATGGAAGACCTACTATTCACTGTGTTTTTCAATAACAGAATCAGCAATCTTCTAATAAAAACAACAACTATCAGGTTCAAAAAGAAGAAAAAGAGGTTATTTTTCAGATACAAAACGCACTCAAGGCTGTGGAGTTCCTTGCTGTAAGATTTTGTAGATGTCTAAATGGATTACAAAATTGTTGAAGGAAATGTTTCAAAAACCTGTCCATATAAGTTATAATCATAAGAAGCCCTGGAATTTTACATTGACAGTGAACATAGAAGTAACTTCTATATGTAAGTATCACTACATGCTTACTTTATGTTTGCATTCCTCCTAACCACTCACAGCTGGCCACCATTAAAGACAGGCTCTATAGACCTTCAGGTGGAATGATTAGTATGTTCTCGTTTTTATGACATTTCCCCTGCCCTCAAAAACAAATCCCACAATATAATTCTCCATGAAAATGGATCAACAATCCTTGACATTCTTTCTATATATTTGCAACTGCTGCAGAATCATCATAGGATAATTTTCCAGAAAATGTTTTAACAGTATCCAGAAGAGAAGTAGATCAAAAAAATATTACATGAGGTTGGTAGAAAAACTCCATTTTACAGACTCTTATTTTTCCTGTACTTGTCTAAACTTACCTTCCTCCTCTACCTTCTGTAATTTAAGTGGGGGTCAAAATGCAAATTTATTCAAAGAAAATTGAGTGGGTGCTGGCAAACAGCTAACACTAGATTTAACGTGACTAAATTAAATTTCCATTTAAAATATTTTACTCTATATGAAAATCCATCAGACATGATAAAGGATATTATAGCTAATTTAGCTGCCATCACTTTATTTAATAACAGAAGTTTCTAAAATTTGTTCATAGCTCAGAGGCTGATGAAAACTATTATTGGAAGGTAACTGTTGTCATCTCTCCCTCTTTCAAATTATTCATGTTTGAGAAGTATTCTTTTGCTTGCTACTCTTTATTGAGGCATTCAAGGTGAAAGAGAATCAAAAGGAAACACTATTGCTAACATAGATATTCCATATTTATGTACATGTGTGTGTGTTCTAAATAAACATATATATACATGTGCACAATATATATGCATGAAAAGGGAAGCAAACATATTTCATTCCTATTAACAAGACACACTTTTAGAAATATCACAGTAACCTTTCTAAATGACACTCCCAGCAGAGAAACTTTAGACAATCACTATGCACAATCACACCAAAGATATATAAACCTTCTTGTGTTACTATCTCAAAACAGTGATCTGAGGAGCCTTGGTATAAATGAGGCTGAAAGAAGAAAACAAAATCACGAAGTTTTTCTTATGACAGATATCATCTGAAAAAAAACCCCAGTTTCAGTAAAAAAAGCAGTCCTTTGTAGCTAAGAGCTTGGTTTGGCCTTTTTCCACACTAGTGCACTGTTGAGAGAGAGAGGAAAAATAACTTCTTCCTAATTGTAAATTTCCATTTACTCCAAGTATTATGGTAACTCCTGCTCTCCCCTATCTTAGTCCGTCTTTCTCTAGTTGCCTCAGTTACACACTGGGTAGACTTGTTCTAGAAATTGGTTGAGGCTACTGTATAATGACTATTTTGTGTAGAGATTTGCCTCATTTCATAAAGAGATTGTCATTTGTAGTGAAAATATTCCAACAAAAACTAACACTTCCCAGTCAGAAGTTTTCTATTTCTATTTCTGCTAGAAAGTCTCTAAATAAAATAAATCCTGGGAGTCATAACCTATATAGTTTTGAATTTCTGAGCTTCAAGCTTGTGGAAAAATCATCAATCCTTAAGACCAAGAATTCACAGTTACATAACTAGAACGTATTTTCTTCCTTTAGTAGTTACTCTTCAGCTTTTATTTGTAAAAGGACACATAAATAAGCCTTTTAGGCCATGACAATTTTTATGACTAAATTAATTGCCAAACACTTATCTTCCATAGTGAAGAGCACCATAGGAATGCCGAGGGGAAGGGGGGGGCGGTAGGGAAGGGGGAGGGGACGATGGGGGGAACCAAATAACAAAACAGCAAAGTATAAAATTTGATAGCCCCCCCTAATCAGAAGAAAGTGAATGAAATGTATGGCCACCCATTGAGCAAGGACAATCGTTACTTAGGAAGGGCAGACCAGCTTTCTTTCAGTTAAAAAAAAAAAAGCCTGAACAAGACACATGGTTAAAATTCATCCATAACACACATTAAGAAATAAGCACAACCTAAATGACAGCATTTCCTGAGTTGCCTTTACAATCTTAATTATGTTAACTAATATTGGTTTTGACTATGATGCCCATTAGTATGTGATAAAGTTAATCAGATTTTTCCTTCGAATTTCAAATTTTCCTGTATTATAATGTGTAAGGAACAATTTAATAAGTAAAATTGGCAAATGTGCCCAGTCTAAGATTCCATTGTAGTTTTATCCTT
Organism: Dendrocincla tyrannina; assembly: GCA_035047865.1. Classification (NCBI taxonomy): domain Eukaryota; kingdom Metazoa; phylum Chordata; class Aves; order Passeriformes; family Dendrocolaptidae; genus Dendrocincla; species Dendrocincla tyrannina. The sequence goes on from JAWWMP010000081.1 coordinate 71,874,290, forward strand.
CTTAAAAATTGGAATTTATTTCTAATGTAAGGAAAACTTTTTTGTTTCTTTGTTTCATGTAAATAGAAACATGTACTAGATTATTGTTTTCAATAATCATTTCAATTTCATGTACTAGATTATTGTTTTCTGAAAAACAGAGTCTTCTATTAATATTAATAAGACTCTGGAGTTCTTATCTGCTGTATAGCAGAATTTAAAAGAAAAAGTAAAATAGTACCCTGAACCTTCAAATATAAAATAATAAAAAAAGGGAACCTTGCCATCAGCAGAGATATAAAAGCAAATTCTATTTCATAAAATTCCAGTATACAGGGTAAAAGCATGATTGAATAGTAAGTTTTAAGTATTCTTAAAAGTAGATTTAGCAATTTTGCTGTATTTATTCCTTTCTGATAGCACAATAAGAAACCCACAAATAAGACTATGTCTTATTGTTGTTATCTTATTCACCAGCATGTTCTGACCAATACCATAGGCTCTCACTCTGCTCTTGAGAACTATCAGAACAACATCAAATATCCAATTTGACATTGTTCACATGAAGTGCTGTAGTCTTCCACATTTGGTTCAGGACTCAACTTTTTTGCAGCTCTAAAATATGCTTGCAAACTGAAACAGCATTTCTAAGCTAAGACAGCAAGCAAAGAGTGCTCAATGATCTGCATGCTAAATTTAAATCTTTGGAGCTCCAGAGCTACAAACCTACTTGATTGTGTGTCATTACAGAGGGATGTTAGTTCTTTCAGCATCATGGACAGCATGTCACAAAAAAAACAAAGCCCATCTATATCCCCAGAATACCTCAACAGTATTAAAACAAATCCCAGTAAGCTTTACTGAAGGTGCCTAAAACAGGATTTGAGAGTAAGTTTGAAGACGTCCAACAGGAAGAACAAGGGAAATATTTCTCAAAGTTTCTTGTAAGAAAAAAGCAAAACAACCCACAGAGCTTACAACAATCAGAGGAGTTAATTTTCAGCTTTGTAGCTATTTGCCAGCTCTGCCATTTCAATGAAAACAAAATCTTCCTGTGATTACATCCATTAATTTAATTAATGTAGGTAGAAGCAATAGTAATCAACAATCATACACGCAGATAATGTCTGTTTAAGCCCACTGAATATAACTCCCTCTGGTCACTGTCAGCTATTTATATATTTCCAAGCCATTTAGTATATAAAAAAAATATCTTACATAAGATATTAAAGAAAAAAGCAATTCATGTTTAAAAGGAAAATGTCAGACAGAAGAGGGAAGCAGTCTAGTTTTTGCCTAACAACCAAATGCTGTGAAATGAATGAACATCAATTAGTGCTGCCACTGGAAGTTGAATATAAGTTCATTCTTAAAGTAGTGAAAGCTGAACAATATTTTTTATTGATTTGTTGCAGTGTTATTACAGGAAAAAGTATTAAAAGAATGTGACGACAAAATATTGTTTTATTACTTGCAAAAATCACTGATGTTTCCTTCTATCATTGGTTTTGGCTTTATTTCTTGCAGTGCATGTACCTCAAGCAGGTTCTGTTCAGTTCTGATAAGCATGAAAGAGCCATTCACATCCTAATTGAATGTTTTTAGGCCTTTGTCCCTCCTGGTGTCTTGATATTCCACTGCTGATGTTAAAGAAAGTAGAGCCCTAAGTTATGAGATAACTTCCATGTAATTTCAGCAAAATCCAATTCGAGTTAATCAAGACCATATACCTCATGACTTCTGAGTGTTTCAACTCTTTCGTAACTATAGTGGGTTTTGTCATGCACAATCAAGCAAGTAGAACATGCAAATATAAACCCATATGAATAAATAAAATTTTATACTAAAATAAATTGCTTTTGAGAAACCAGCATGTACAAGGTAAAAATCAACTTGTTTATTAATTCTAAAATTCTACCATTTCACCATTTGTTATCAATACAGAATAGCAGTCACAGAGTGTTAAAAAGAAAGAGTGGATTGTAGATTTTTTAACTCTCTTCTTCAGCAGAGATGGGCATAAAGTAATCTGTGTTCTGGGCATGACGGGGACTTAGTTTGAAAAGCTGTAGTAGTACATTCTACTGCTGTATCCTGCTGTACTTCTGAAGAGAAGCACCATTAATTTACTTTAGTGCCATCTATTCCAGGGGGAGGAGGAGAAAAACAAGACTGGACAATAGAAGTCCAAAGTGTGTGACCCTTCCCTGATTCATGCAAACAATCAGAAGCAATATAGCAACTTTTTTACTTATTACTGTAAGAAAACTAAGACCAAATATAACAAGTATCTCTGGCTGGCATTACTATGGCTGAAGTTGATCCCTATCTCTTCTCTGCCTATTATTACTGTATTTCAGGGAAAATGTCACCACTAATATTTCATAATTTTTTTGAGAATCAGACCTATATGTTAATACCATACCACATCTATTACTCAATTCTAATATATTTGGTAACAGGTTGCTATTATCTTAACCAGAAAACTTGCAAAGAATGGCAAAAATAATACAAACCTCTTCCATTTTTTGATCTTTGCTGGTACTCTTCCTGAAATGTATACATTTCAAAAATATCACCTAGGCTACTCAGGAGATATTCAAGATAAAATTGTCTACAACACATTCTGTAAGACCAAATATTTCTGCCTTTCAGTGAGAAATTCTACATTTCTACTGGGTCTGCAACATATCGTTTGTTTTCCAGAAAATGCAAAGATCAACATGTTTCCATTACATCATCTTGAGTATACTTAAATAGAAAACCAAATATTCAGCAAGCAACAATACTCTAACAACATGGAAAAAAAAATAAAGCTGCTTAAATGTTAGGTATTATGATATTGCCAAGAACTTGTATAAAACTCAACTCCTGACTCCCACGTTAACTACATACCATGTTTTAGCAAGACACATTTTAAAAGTGTACAGGAATATAAGAAATTATTTTTCACAATTACTAGTATATGTCATAACATTTCCACTATATAGGTATATCACCACTCTTTGACAGAGAGAGCTCTAATCACCTCTCTCTATTGAAGCATATCTAGTCCACATTTCAGCACATTGCTAAAAGTATCAGTTTCACAGAGATGGATTAGCTCAAGAAACGTGTCATGTAGATTTGTGACAACACATGGCATACATACAATTGTCTTACCAAGAGTAATATAAGAAATGGGTCAGGAACTAGGAATTAGAACATTTGAAATCTCTTCTCTAGACAAAATAATTTTACAAATACAAATTGACCAATTAAAATTAACCATCATCCCCAGGTGAGCAACTTTCCAATTATAACATTTTACTTCCCACTGCTTCATGTGAGAAAAAAATTAGTTACATCGAGAATAAGATATGTTTATATTAGCTTATCCAAGCATTGTTATTGTATTTTTTATTAATATCATGATAACAAATCAGTACAAATTTAGGACAACAAATCAGTACATGGTGAAACATTTCTAGTAGTTTTCAGTATAACTGATGTGCCAATTGATTAAACCAAGCAAAGAAAAGAAATAAAATCACAACCTAATCTAACGTGCTGTATTTGGAAATCAAAAGACTGTGTTTTGGGTTTTTTTAATGGCCTTCAAATCCTCCTATTTTGATTTATGGGTTTTTCATCTGCCTTACCCACTCCCTGCTCATCTCCCCCCCATTGGGAGTGACGTTTCAAGCAGAGGCATATTATGCAAAAATGCTGGCAAACTGCTTTCACCTTAATGTTTTGGGCTCAATCACATAATGATGGCATTAACTGATCCTGCATGAAAGATTATATTGCTGTAATAATTGTTGTTTCAAATACATTATGTTAAGACTTTTATTTAAAATATACTCAAAACTGAATGTCCTGTACTTGCAAAATATAAAATACTAGGAAGAATTAGAGAAATTCAGATGTTCGTTAAGTGGTTTTACATACTAAGGAAATATCTGTAAGAATGCTCTTAAATTTTTGTTGTTGTTGTTCATGTTAAAATAATAATATCTTCATAAACAAGATCTCATGTCCCACCCCCATAATGCATCTTTCAGTGAAATTCTATTAAGATCATCTCACTATATTTTACATAAATTTTAAGTATAGCAAAAATTTGTGGTTCATTAGTATCTCTTCTGGGTTGAAGTCTCACACTTGTTTTAGCTCCTTTTTCAGCTGATAATGTCATCCTGCTCAAGACTAGGAGATATTCTTAGTCAGCCAGATCCTATGCCCGATTCCCGAGACTTTGACTATTCAGTCTTTCCGTGGAAAAACTCTGGTAAAGTTCACTTAATGTACGAAGGACCTGTATTGGTTTCTTAAATAACAGAGTGGTGTTCAAAGCTTTCCTGAAGCCTTATCCCTTTTCTCATTAAATGTAAGACATTCTTTATTATGGCATTCACAGTCATGAAGGAAGGCCATATAATTTCCCCAAGGAAGCTAGATCAGCTGTTGCAGGCTATAGAACATATATTTCAGGCTGAGAAAAAATGTAACTTTGTATTGCTTCTCATCTTTCCTAAAATGCTTTCTAAAACATGGCAATAAACCACCTGATTTAGCCAATTCAGTTTCTGCCTTAATAACATTTATAGCAGTGAAACTGATTTCATTTTCCTCCGTGCAAATTTTGAAGAAGAGTAAGTATATTTCAACAAATTTCTTTGGGATTTTAATGAGAAAGACTCAAATTTTGGCATGCTTTTTTTTTTCTTATAAAAACTTGAGGGTTTTTTTTATTTAAATATCCTTTGTTGGTAAAATTCCAAGCAGCAGGGGGGAAATATCCAGCAGTTTTCTTTGAAAAGCATTGATCATTATTTCCTTTAACCCTTTTGAAAAAGTGTTTCGCACCTTATTTCTGAAGCTATTATACCCTATGAATTGCTCCTTACTTTCATGCCAATTATTTATTTTACACATTTTTCCCAGTTCTTTTTTTCCCAGCAATGTGTGAGGGCTTGCTCTATAAACTGAAAGGCATCATCTTGTGAGGGAGGAGTTCTCTATGAAAGTCAGAACCTGAATTCTGACTTCCTGAAACATCCACTGCTATGCATGGTGTCATGCAAGGCTTGAATATCTACATGCCGTTTTCCTTTTCTCTCAGTCATTTCACAGATTTTGGCTAAGAATTGAACAGTTGTGATTGAATGCATATGGAATCTACTAACATACAATGTTAGCATAAAGGAAAATATGAATGAAAGGATAATGCAGAATGTTTCCTCCAAACTTATTTTTGCCAAACCATAATACTCTTGTGAGAGTTTTTGTTTAACTTGTGATTAAACACAATGTCACCTAAGCCGATGGACAAGGAACCATATAAACATCTGTCGTTGTGTGGATTTCATGTTAACTTTTTTCCTGTTTTGCCAGGGTGGAGGTGGGAGGTGGGAATGGAACAAAATTTCCAGACAAGAATGTGAAAATTAGGTCATTATTATTTATGTATAAAATATATTCTGAGACAGTAAACCGTAGACAGTTTGCTTTTTTTATTGCAAACTACTCCCCCAAAAATATATCTTGCAACATTGTTTGCAATATATTGTGTGCAGTTGACAATATTTAGAATAAATATTTGAAGACTTTGTACTCTGAGTAAACAAAACTTCATGACCTACCTAGTGGATAAAGCAAAGGCTGTGGATGTATCCTGACTGGTGAGTGGATTTACATCCAACTGGTAGCTGGTCAGAAGTTGTTCCCCAGGAATCAGGACTGGGGCCAGTCCTGTTTAATATATTTATTAATGATCTGAATGATGGGATTGCCACTGCATTCATGCACTCACTAAGTTATGTGTCCCTAAGTTGGGCAGCAGTGTTGATCCACTGGAAGGTAAGAGGGCTCTGCAGACAGATCTCGACAGGCTGGATCATTGAACCAAGGCCGGTGGTATGAGATTCAGAAAGGCCAAGTGCCAGGTCCTACCCTTGGTTCACAACAACCCCATGCAGCACTACAGAGTGAGTGAAGAGTGGCTGGAAATCTGCCCAGTGGATAAGGACCTGGGGATGCTAGTAAACAGTGGCTGGACATGAGACATCAGTGTGCCCAAGCGGCCAAGAAGGCCAGTGGCATCCTGGCCTGTATCAAAAATAGTGTGGCCAGCAGGATTAGGGAAGTGATTGTTCCTCTGTACTCAGCACTGGTGAGGCCTCACCTTGAGTGCTGTGTTCAGTTCTGGGCCCCTCAGTTCAAGAAAGACACTGAAGTGCTGGAGCAGGCCCAGAGAAGGCCAAAGAGTCTGGTTAAGGGTCTGGAGAGTAAGTCCTATGAGAAGTGGTTGAGGGAGTTGCATTGTTTAGCCTGGAGTAAAAGATTCTCAGGGGTTATCGCTCTCTACAACTACCTGAAGAAAGGTTGTAGTGCGGTGGGAGTTGGCCTCTTCTCCCAAGCGACTAGCAATGGAACAAGAGGAAACAATCTGAAGCTGTTCCAGGGGAGATTCAGGTTGGACATCAGGAAGCATTTCTTTACTGAACGGATAGTTAAGCATTGAAACAGACTGCCCAGGGAAGTGGAGTCACCACCCCTGGAGGTGGTCAAGAAAAAACTGGATACAGCACTTACTCTATGGTTTAGTTGATGGGATGGTGTTCAGTCAAAGGTTAGACTCAATGATCTTGTAAGCCTTTTCCAACCTTAAGGATTCTATGATTCAATTTTGTTTGTAAGTAAAAAGGCTCCATCTTTAATGATTGTTCTTGTTTTTTTATCCTGCATAAAAAGTCATTGATCACTCTTGATAAAAACACACCTTACAGAAGTATGGTGATGTAGCAAGTTAGTGTGCATATGCCAGCTCATGTATGCATTTTGCATAGATTGAAAAAAAGTACGGTGGTAACTTGCAACCTTCCAAAATATCTCTTCAAGGGCTAGGTCTCAGAATTGTCTTAGCTCATTTTCAGCTGACAACAACTTCGTACTTAAGGGTCCTAGAGTCAATCCTGACATGCCTATGAATTTTCTTAGCTTATTATACATTACATCTGTTGTTCACTCTATAAGCTTCCTGTTTACCTTTGGAAAGTGCCTGGCTCCTAACTGATCAGGCACACAAGCAGTAACCTCAAAATTGCCCAAATGCCAATTTAACAAGGTCTTTTAACAATGTCCTTAAAAATGTCTCTGGAAAATACGAAACAAAGCATTAATAACTGTTTTAAACTTGGCAATAATGTTCCATACCAAAGTGATGTGGATAATGAGAACTATTACTTTGACTGCTGGGACTGCCTAATATTGTATTAGATACCTTTACCACTTTCTGTTCTTATACAGGTACCTCTGTCTGAAAAAAAAAACAAACAAAACAAAACAAAACACCACAATTTGGATTTAGCTATTGTTACCAGTGTAATAGAAGTTTAAAAATATAATTTATTTTCTTAACTAGACAATGGCATCAGACAGTTGTACATGATTTGGTGATGAACACTTTTTTTTGTGTGTGTGTTCTTTGTTATATCTCTTTGAACACAGAGAGGTGGAGCAACAAATGAATAACTGGACCAGGAGAGTCCTTAAGTTGCTGTATTAAAGCATCCAGCACCAGATCCCAGAGGAAATCAAGAGTATTCTCTTAAACATTGCCACAACTTTTATTTAAACATTATTACTACCAAAGATTACCCAAGATCCAGAACACTGTGAGTTTGCTCTTCGTTGCAATTGGAATAAGACTAGCTTCTACTCCTCTTTCTCCTTTACTGCAGCCTTTTCCCTCAACATTTCTGTTTGTAGTCCCACTCTGGATGACTAGACACAAATAGTAATTAAAACTCTGAAAAACAATGAAAATTAATTTTATTTTGTTGGCTGTTTGAGGTGGGGAGGGTGTTTTCTTTTTTAATATAGACATCATATTTGAAGTATATTATGTTGCAATATAGTTGCACAGGTGGAGGAGAAAATGCATTGTTTGTTTGTTTGTTTGTTTGTTTGTTTGTTTTTGGTGTTAGGTGAGTCCAAATGAGTTTGTGAAGACAGTAACCTCTCAGGAGAATGTCAGTGATAATAAACACAGAAAAGGTGGAAACATAAATGTCTTCAGACAGAAAGGCAAAGTACTGAATTACTTGGTGAGTGGTTTTCTTTTGTCTGATGAAATCAAAGGTGTACATACAAGAGACTTTTAAACTCACAAGTAAACAAACAACCTGAACTACACATCAAATGTTTATTTATGTAGAAGTATTTAAATCATTGCCTAGCACAAAGGGTCATGGCTAAACAATACCATTTACTAGCTTTCTGACACCAAAACCAGAGGTTTTATTCTTCAGAAGGTTCTTTTGTGCATTTCCTGAAATTCTGCAACATTCTTGCAACTCCAACCTGCCAACTCTAACACTTCTTAAACTGACTGTTGAGGAACTGACCAAAAGGAGAATAAATTCACCTCAACAACCCAACAGAACTTTTTTTTTTGCCATATTTGGATCAGAAAAAGATCATAGAATCAATAGAGCAATTGGAGAGGAAGCAAACAGAAAAGCAAACATTCTTTGCTTTTGTTGTAAGGAAATATTAAATAGGAGAAACCTTGTATCTGAAAACAGTCATATGTAAGATTAAGATGAATTCAGATCTGAGGAAGTAGCTCAGCATAAGATCTAATGCAATGCACAAATATCCAGTAAACGTTTCAGATATGTATGACATAATGTGACTCACTTGGAGAAGAATTTAGCTTTTCAAGAAAAAAAGAATCTCTAAATTTCTTGAGCTTGCTGTATATTTTTAAGTATTTCGTTTTTGTCTCAAAGTGTAGTTAGGGCAAAATTTTGCAGAAAATATTTAACCATGAAGAAACTAGAATTGGAATTATAGCATAGAAGGTGGCAGACAAGGTTAGGATGCTTTGACTTATTCCAAGGCACACCAGAAGAATTTGGAGAAGTTTTTGGATCAGTAAGGTGTTTGCAGCAAGCATTAGAAAACAGTCATTACCCAGTTTGGTAGGGACAACTTTTGTTTTGATATGTAGAAAAGAAACATGTTTTAGCTTTCTGGATGCAATTTATTTTAAGTATCACCTAATGAGCAGTCACACTTTATTTTTAAACTCTGTTTTCATATGTATGCTTTCACACTATTCCTTTTTAAATATATGTTAGCATATATGCATGAAAAAGAGAATAAAAATGCTCTTCTATATATAATATTTATGCCTTCTGTGTTGATGGCACAGTTCATTTAGAGGCTACTTTTTCTGGTCTAGTACCCTTTCTTTTCCACTCAACTGACTGTAGGTATTCACTCTACCATAGGACTCCTTCCTATGCAGTGTAGATCCAAGAACAGCTATGAGATTATTACGTGGCAAAAAACCTTCAGTTTTCCACTTAAATCCAGTAGTTTAAAATTAGAAGTATCCAAATATTTCCTTGAAGCATTAATCTGAGTATGAACAATATACCTAACTAGAGCAGCCAAAAGTGTTTTGAATTTTCATCTGATTGACACATATTATTTGAGTGAGAATGAATTTTAATTTCCCTGTCAGATACATACAATCTTTTTAGCAATTTGAGACTTTAGTTTCCAAATCTTTAATTGCATGAAGCTAAGTGTGCCAGAGTATATATTTATCAGATTGTTCTTTGAAATGATATTTTATGACTTAGGGTGTGATTTTGCTTACCCTTAAATGATTGTGCATGAGGATTAATTCTGCTAAAGCTAATTATAAAAACCAATACTATAAACCTGTTGCAAAAGAAGCCAAATTCTTTGAATTTTTTCTACTCATTTCATTTTTGTGGACTAGGCCTTGAATTCTCTTCTTCATCAAGTTTTTTTATATCACTGTACAAAGCAATTTCTAGAACTAAAGAAAAAAAAATAGGTGCATAGGTTTGGTTTAACAGCCAGTAACAGCCTGAAGACTTCTGTTGACTCATCATTTGCTGCAATAAGTGCACACAATTATCACCAACAAAAAGATAAATAAATAAGAAAAGGATTGTTACAGAACAAAGTACTATAAGTACTTGCCATCTGATTTTCCAGCCCCAAAGGACAAAGAATGTTAAAATCAAACTCCGGATTAATCCATCTTCAGTTTTCCAGTGGTACTGAGAATTGAAAAAGCTGACAAATTACTAAAGTGGGTGTCTATGAACAAACACATTTAGAAAAAATGAATTGTGCTAGAAGAACAGAATAAATACAACCCTCATGAGGGGTCAGAACACTGTTGCACCCTATGAAGATCACATCATATCGAATAACATTTTGGCAGGATCTAAACAGAATAATATTGACCTAGAATTGATATGAACAAGGCCACAGCTTTTTGTCTGGCAAAAGCCTGGGAAATACCATATTACTTGCATGTTGTTATTGTGAATAATAATTAAATGGAGCAAACAGTCAAACAAGCCAAATACCAAGACACCACTAAAAATTGAGTTTTCATTTGCATTATTTCAAGATAGTGAAATACAGTGCCCATTTCAAGACACTGTAGTTCAGGGTTGGTTTCCATACACTTTGGCCCATTCAATATATAGGAAAGAAAAGACTGTCAAAATAAAATGCATTAAAGTAATAAATGGATTATCCAGAGAAAAATAAATGAAAGAAAAGAAAAGAAAAGAAAAGAAAAGAAAAGAAAAGAAAAGAAAAGAAAAGAAAAGAAAAGAAAAGAAA
>JAWWMP010000081.1:71891963-71907059 GCA_035047865.1 Dendrocincla tyrannina
ACGCTCTTCCGATCTATTTAAGTTCAATTAAAAATAAATTATAAGGAAGAAAACGTTTGAAGATAACTGTTAAGTGTAGTTGTAAGTAGTGTACTGTACAACTATGTCTTCTGGGAATATTTCACCAATTAAAGAACGAATTATTAAACAAGACAATTGTAGAATGAACATAACAGAATATAGTTCATCTGACAGTAACTAATCCTATAAATATAGGATTTATAATTTATAATCCTATAAATTTTCTCATGGCAATGGCTAAAAGGAAGAAACATTCTACCTGTAATCTCTTTATTTCCTCTCTTCTGTTTTCTCCTACTTTATCCTGCTTCACTCAAAAAAAAAAAAAAAAAAAAAAAACCCAAAAAAAAGTCCGGCATTTCAAAGGCTGTGTTTAATAATTGATGAAAATTAGGTCCTTTACAACATCTAGTGTTGGCTAGCAACATAATAAAAATCATAACATGAGTAATAACTGCTGAAAATCTTGGTTGAAGGCCCAGGATCATAATATGATTCTCGTGAAATGGAATGTACCTGTCTTATTAAAGCTTACTGTGATTGACTTCACATTTCAGAGCAGCTCCAGTACATTTTTTTCCTAACAATAAAGAAGCTGTTCCAAGGGCATATGAAATAATTAAACTTAATTTCCTAGTTTACAAATGACAAAATTACTCATCATTCTCTTCTTCATTTTGCAGAGACTTGTCCCTCCAACTCATATTTCCTGTATTTCTTCCAACACCTTTCCCACTCATTTTTATCAAAGTGCCTACCTTTTCTTTCCTGATCAAAAGACACCAAGTAACAGGCTAGGAATTGAGGTCATATATGGCTGGTTTTTTTATTTGTCTTCCAATTGTCCAACTTATAGGAAGCTAATTCTAAGACCTTTACATCTTTCAGAAATTTGTTTGTAAGTTTTGCTGCTTATCTTTTGGAGAATATTTCACAAACAGCATAATAATTACGCTTCCCTAAGTAAATTATGTAAAAAACCAAAAAGTTATTCTTATCAAGAGAGCTATTGACTTTGTCACTTGGTTGGTGGGAGCGTTCACTCAATTTGAATGAACAATGATGACAAGAATTCACTTCCCAGGCAAGAGGGCAAGGAGAAATATCCCAAGTTTCTAGAGAACTTTGACATTGTGCATCATACTCTGTGTATCTCGCAGTAAAACTCAGAGAACTAAATCAGTCCTTGGATTTCCATCCATTTTGGTTTCTGCTTTAAAGTTTTTCCTGAAAATTATTAAGTTTAATTGAAACAAGATCTGCATGAAATTGTTTCCAGCATACATTTCCCAGGAGGAATAGCTGTGACAATCTGGATGTGACTCATTTGGAGCATCCTTTATATAAGAGTTTTCAGAGGGAAATATATAAAACCCTTGACCAAATAGAAATAGAAAGGTGGTAACCATGTTCCAGCATCTACTAAAAGTAGAAATAGACTCAAATCTCTAAAAAAATAGTACTCTTTTTTTTTACAGTTATATATCCACAGAAAAAAAATGAAGTAATATTTGTGAATTTTATTACTGTCATCAATACCAATACATAACCTTACTTTTGTGTTTCCTGACTATCCCAATATCACTTATGTCGTACATTAGGCTAAAAGCATCCCTGTTCCCTCAAAATTCTTCTGAATAGTCTGGGAAGAGAACAAGTGATGGAAAATCAACTGTTTTTCACCCAGTTATGACAAATGTCTGGCTCCTTGTAATGATTTCCCAAATGCTTTCATTTCCTTCACAGGGATAATAAAGCAAACTGAAATAAAGACTCTGGCATTTTTATCTAGGGAAAATGCATTACTGAAATTAAAAACAGTGTTACGGAAAAAGATGCTTGGATAAATTGCTTCAAGTAATGAGCGCCATTACAGCAAAGAATTTAATGCCACAGCAGAAATATGAAGTAATCTGAGTGTAATGGAGCTGGTCTAAACTAGAAAACAGATTCAAACCTATCATATTCAAATTCAGGCATAAATGTGTTGCAGAGTAAGAAGCACTCTGGGTTCAAATTCAGCTGCAAGATCAATTCTTTAAATACTAAATGGTATTATAGTAATGATATTTTAAAATGTAAAGGTGTATGGAGACAAAACTAAGCAAAATGAATCAACACACCGAAATCAAGTTTGGAATATACTTTAAAGCTTTAGTGTATATTAGTTGTGAAATATAAGTTTAAAAAATAAAAGTAACCATATATCACTGGTCTTCCATAAGTACACATTGTTTCCTTTGTTTTTTATCTTTGCAGCCTTGTTTTAGTTTTACTGTGCCACACATAGATTCAAATAACTAAGAATATTCACGGAGTATAGCAAGAACTATAAGGGGATAGAGCAAAAAAAATAAGAATTTTGAAAAAGGAAGCAATGTTTCACACTCCTACAAACATCCTTGACAGTGGTTATATTGAAGAAATGAATCATGAACTAACATTAGTATCCTCAAAGTACACCAAATTAACACTTGAGATTATAAAATTACCCTGAGTTCTACATGAAAGCTATTTGAAATAATTTTTAAAAGAAAAGTTTAGGATTTTAGGAGTTTAGCAAAAGACTACAAGTCTAAAAATCATCTTTGTAACCCTTGTTTGGACACTTTCTAATCCCTATATGTCCTTCTTATATTGTGGCATCCAAAGTTGCACACAGGACTTGAGAGGAGGCTGCCCCAGTGCAGAGCAGAGAGGGACAATCCCCTCCCTCGACCGTCTGGTGATGTTTTGTGCTTTGCCTGATGCCACCCAGGACAGGGTCGGCCCTCCTGGCTGCCAGGGCACTGCTGACTCATATTCAACTAGCTGACTCATATTCAACCAGGACCCCCAGGTCCCTTTCCACAGCACTGCTTTCCAGCATTTCATTCCCCAGTCTGTACATAAATCCAGGGTTGCAGAATACAGAACTTGTCTTTACTAAATTTCACATGGACAGTGACTGATTGCATAGCCCTCTGAATTGTTCGAGTTTCTCTGCAGGGCCTCCCTGCCTTCAAGGGAGTCAACAGTTTCTCCTAATTTAGGGTCATCGGCAAACTTACTTAGTATATGGATTGGGTTTGCATGGCCAGGTTTTGGTAGCAGCAAGGACTACAGGGGTGACTCCTTTGAGAAGCTGCTAGAAGCCTCCCCTATGTCCAACAGAGCCAATACCAGCCGAGCCCAGGATGGACCCACTGCTGGCCAAGGCTGAACTAATGATGGTAGTAGCATCACTGTGATAACATCTTTAAGAAGGAAATAAAAAAGCTATTGCACAGAAGCAACTGCACTCAGAGAGGAGTGCAGATACGTGTGAGGAACAACTCCGCAGACACCAAGATCAGTGGAGAAGGAGGGGGAGGAGGTGTTCCAGGTGCCAGAGCTGAGATTCCCTTGCAGCCTGTAGTGAAGACCATGGTAAGGTAGCTGTCACCTTGCAGCCCATGGAGCTCAACAGGGTTACAGAGATCCACCTGCAGCCCATGGAAGAAATGCATGCCAGAGCAGGTAGATGCCCAAGGAAGGCTGTGACCCTGTGGAAAGCCCATCTTTGGGCAAGCTATTCTTAAAAGACTGCACCCTATGGAAAATGACCCATGCTGGAGCAGTTCATAAAGAACTGTTGCCCATGGGAGGAACTTAGGTTGGAGAAGTTCATGAAGGACTTCATGTTGAAGCAGGGCAAGGACTCCTCTCCCTGAGCAGCAGCAGAAACAACCTGTGATGAACTGACCGCAAATCCTACTCCCTGTCTCATCTCCCTGCATCACACAGGGGGAGGAGGTAGAGCATGGGAAGGAGGAAGGGGTGGGGGGGAAGGTGTTTTTAAGATTTATTTTACTTCTTATTATCCTCTTCTGATTTTGTTGGTAATAAATTCAAATAATTTCCCCAAATTCAATCCATATTGCCCATGACAGTAGTCAGTGAGTGAGTCCTTATCGCAACTCATGAAACTTTTCCTTTATTTTCTCTTCTCTGTACAATTGCAGAGCTGAGCGATAGAGTGGCTTCATAGGCACCTGGCATCCAGCCAGTGTCAACCCACCCCATATATCTTCAAGTCCTGCATCCAAGTTATTGAAGAAAACTGAGCCTAAGACAGAGACCTGTGAAACTGCACTAGTGACAGGTCACCAGCCTAATTATTTTTTATAACCATTTATTATAACTCATTTATTATAACCCTTTGTGCCTGACCCATGAGCCTGTTGCTCACTGTATAGCTTCATATGGACACAGGTAACCTCAGACACCACGCTGTGGCTAAAGTTTTAAAAAAAAAATATTTAAACAGTCAAGAACACTGCAGTATAAATCTAAACAATCAATACAGCTGGCAGAAAAGGTGAAAGTGAAAACCCATTTTGGTGCTTTTATAATGCCACGTTTCACACGCACAATAAAACCCCAGGCTGTGCTCTCCCCCTGTACTTCATGGCCTGCCTGGCCCCCTGCAGGGGCCTCCAGGCATGTCTGTGGGAATTTTATCACTCATAGTAAGGGAGTTACCTCTCAGCAGACAGATAAGGAGAACATCCACGGCACCCTGCATGAGAACAAATTTCTTTCCATGTTAAGGCTTTTCCCTGGCAGCAAAAGTTTGTTTGAGCAGGTGCTAACATCTCCCTCCTCAGATCTTTCAGAGGTTTTCTAATCCTACACTCATCCATCACATTATGTGTGTATCCAGCTGTGTGCTGGATATTTTGTCCAGAAGGATCCTGTGAGAGACAGTATTGAAAGCTTAGCTGAAATCCAAAAGGATTACATCAACTGTCTTCCCTTGATCAACAAGGTTGGCTACCTTGTCATAAATGGAAGTGAATTTTGACAAGCAGGACTTTCCTCTCATGAAGCCATGCTGGCTGTGACCAATGACTGTGTTGTCTTTCAGGTGAGATTTGGGAGAAAATGATTAACAGCTCAAAACAACTAAAGCATGTGTATGGAGTGGGGGTGGCAGGGCAAGTTATGCAAAGGTGGGACAGTGCACTGCTCCACACCCCACCCCTGGAGTCTCTAGTCCCTGGAGCCTCTAGTCCAGCCCCAGAATGTCTATTGAGGCACTGGCACACCAAAATTCTGCCTGAGGGAGAGGGTCGGAGCAGATAAAAGCAATGGAGCTGGTATATTCTCTGTTTGCCCACCCTGGTCACTTGCACTCCCTATGGGTCAGTTATGAAAGAAAGCAGGTGCTGCCACTGTTGGATCTGGTCACAGCAAGTCACCACTCTATGGCAAGCTGCTGGTTCTGCATGGGTCTCGGTGCTCTACAGTGGTTTCCCCGGACCTAGAAATTCACCCCACTTGCAGTGATCCTCTGCTCTGCTGCAGGATGTGCCTGTACTGGAGCGGTTCACCTCAGCAAGTGATGGTTTATGGCCATATTTAAACGTTAACGGAAGTTTGAAAGTAAATAACTATCACAATGTTTTACTTTACAACTGATCCTGTAGCTGCTGTGTATGCAGTTGATAGCACTGGTTGAGCACCCTTTCACCAGAACACAGAAGTGACCTTTGATCGAGCTCATTGTTTCATGCTTTATTCTTTCAACATATTCATGTCTGCAGAGCTGTTTCTCCCACATATTCTCACCTCCCTCTTCTCTGACTCCAATTGTTGCTGTGCAGTAAACTTTTTCCCTTCTTAAATGAGAGGTGCTACCACTGTCAGTGATGGGATCTGCCTTGGCCAGCAACAGGTCCATCTTGGAGCTGCCTGGTATCCCCTCCACTGGACAAAGAGGAAGCTTCTGGAAGATTCTCAGAGAAGCCATCACTGCAGCCACCTCACTATCAGAACCTTGCCATGCAAACCCAATATACACTCATGAAGTGTTTTTCTTTTTCTTCAAAGGACTGTAAGAATACTTTAGCCCTGTCATTTGGAGAGGTCAGATTAGTGGCTATAGGGAAAGAAAACAACCCAACTACAGTTTTTGGAACAGAAAAAAAAAAAAAGGAATAAATCAGGAAATATTTCAAAGTCACTTTTTATGAAACAGAACCACACACAAGTAAACTCATACTTTTGGTTTTGCTTCTGTTTTTGTTGTTGTTGTTTTGGTTTGTTTTTTTGTTTGTTTTGTTTGGGGTTTTTTGCTGTTGTTTTTGGGGTTTGGGAGTTTTAAGGGTTTTTTTGCGTGTTTGTTTACTTGCTTTTGCATTTGTTTTGTTTTGTTTTTCTCTCTCAGACAGAAATAACGTGCTATTTTTCGGTATATTTACTGGACATAGATTTAAAAAATCATGAAAATGCCTGAAGTGTTACATGCCTACTGTACTTTTCTACTTTCTTAAATGGATGAATGTTTTATTGTATGGGATTCTAAACCATTTAACAGAAGTTAAAGACATTATATGGTATATATCACTCTAATTTACCAGGGCTTCACTGCTCCATGAAGCTTATTTTCAATGTCATTTGTAATGCAAATATTATTTTTGTTGTTGTTGTTATTGTTTGAATGTTATGTCTGACTGCAGATGGAAACATAGGAACCCATGGTTTCTTAATTTCAGAAATGTTTTCAGAATACAAATGTTATACCTGTTTCCTGATAATGCATAAGTCATAGATCAGTCACATGTAGAACCATAATGCTGCAATAATCTTCCATCTCAAATGCTATTCATGTTGTGTATCTTGTTACACATATATATTATTATTCAATGTGATGAAATACTTGATTAAAGGGATACATTTATGAACAAAATCTGTCACAAAGTATAAGGAGCTTGATTTTTCACCTCCAACTTCCTTGCAAGCTGGACTCCAAATCAGTATTTATTGCTGGTTTGTAAAATAAATAATTTTAGTGATATTTTAAATCCATTAGACTCACAGTAGAAAGCAATTGTATAAGGGCACTTTAGAATACGTACCATTATTTTCTACATTTCATATTAAAATTAGTTAAGAACAGATTAAAATTTATTTAGAAATAGTGTAGTAAAAATTTGGGGAAATAAAACTAGAGAAATTTAGACTAAAATGACAAAATTATTAATTTTTAAAATTTTTTAACAAATTAAAATAGTTTGTTAATAAGCACAGGGTATATTTCTAAAACACTAAATGTTAGTCCCCTACATGAGCATTCTTTAAGAAAGTTGGGGTGAAATTTTAGGTACAAAGTTACCATTGAGATTATTTTGTCTGGCCTTCTGAATATCTTTCTTTCTGAATGATATAAAAACCTTTTTATATCCTTAAGTGGGAACCATTGTAAATTTGCGTTAGTCAAAGTACAGTCTAATTTATATAAACTGAACTTAATTAGAGAGGTTAAATTTCATTCATTGAATTACTCACCTAGGTAGTGTAACAAAATTACAACAAACGCATTCACATGAACAGAAAAACTCACATTATCAGATATGTTAACAATGTACAGACAGTGCAGTTATATAATATTTTCTGGTCTTCCAATTCTACATGTTCTTTCATATTATTTGGACTATTTATGCATTTAAGGGTTACATAAATCTAGGAGTATGTTCAGTACTTCTCAGGTAACATTCAGAGATCACTATATAATATTTTTCTCTCCTTCTTTTGACTACCAATGAAACTGGTATTCTTTAACATTTCACCATGGGAGTCAGACCACCAATCCATTAATGCCTGGTGTACTAAAACCAATCGTAACTAATCTGCAAGGCTTTCTTAATTGCCATGCAAGAACTATGCATTTCCCATCTTATAATATATCTGTACACATATTCCTGTCTTTAAGTAGGGTATCATTCTTTTTTTTTTTTATCCTAAAAAAGGAAACTTTTAAATAGTGTATAACAGTGCTATATTGATCTATTAAAATCCAGTGGTTTAGCTCATTATTTGGAGAAACTATGATGTAAAGAAACATTAGACATTCTTTCCTCTCCTGCCCTTAACACTTAAAAAAATCTTTTTGATTTATTTGGGTTACAAAATTAGGAAGACGTAGATTCGACTCTGATATGTGGTATAAATCACCTTCTTATGAATGTAAAGATTTTATAGCAGCATTTTCAAACTAAAAAGCTTGACATTTATACAATAGTACATGCATAATTTCCCACTTGTATGCCCCATGCTTGAGATGAAAGTAATTTTAAAACACGAGGTCAGAGAAATATCTGCAAATGTCACTAAAAAAAATATAAGGGAAAAAGTCTAAGAACAACCATAGAGAGCAACGTAGAATTTTTCTGGTCAGTGTAACATTCAGCACCTAATGTTCATTTTCACATGAAATCAGGTAAAGAGATAACAACTTCTTCCGAAAGATAGAGATAAATTCTTGGTAGAGAAAATTTTTCACTGACTTAATGACTACCATTGTTCTTTGGCCAACAAAACAGTTGGAACCACTCTCACAGGTCCACTATGTACTCTCTATCTGATAAATGGTATGACCAGAACACCGTCAGTCACAGCGGGAAAGCCATTGAACAAATTGTCAGCACAATTTACATACACGTCAACAGCCTCTGGGCTGCTGTGCAGAAGAATGATGGACAACAGATGTTTCTAGAAATGTTCCCATCTGCCCTATCTGAGCATACATCCCCTGTGAAGCAATATTTACAATGACTACAAGAGATCATCCTGCTCTAATTTTTCAACTGTGATCCTCCTTCCTATAAAATAAAATCTCTCCCAAAGTATGACAACCAACATACTATTGCTTACCAAATTATTACCCAGTAATATTATATATTACTACTACTATAGAAAACTGGCATGAATATCCAGAGATGGTTAAATCAAGGTGGTCACTAGTGAATACAGTACTTTCAGGTGTCTAAACCATATTTAAAATGTAAATGTGCTTTTGACCTTTTAACTAAATCCTGCTTAAACTAATAAATGCGTAGCAAATAGTTAGTGCCCGTAACAACTCTCTAATTCTAAATGATTTAAAAAAAAAAAAATAGAAAAAGTAATTTGCATTTTCTCCTCTTCAGAAGAACTTGGTGCTTTTCCCAAAATTTTTCATTAGAATATATGCATATCTTTATACTCAAAAAAATTCAAACTCTCACTGTCTATACATTTACTTATTAATATTTGTATCTGTACACATAAACATATATGTATATATATATGCACATATGTACAAAAAAAAAGAAAGAATCCAGCTTAAAAAAACTGTGTTGGAGACATAGAGAGAATGGTGAAAATACATGATGGTGAAAGAAAAAAACAGTCATCAACCTCTTCTTGAATGCTGCTTTTTTTTTGTCCTTATTGCAGTCCTAATAATTGCTTAAAATTTCTCTAAACTGCCATATAACAGATATATAGCACTCTGATATATTGTCAGTTATTTTTATGCATATAGCAAACCAAAATGTAATGTGATAAAATTACTAACTATTCAAGAAAGAAACTGAAATTAAGCATTTTGAAAAGATTATCTCTAGATATGAAAATAGGTAGACTATGTGTTTTCTTTGGCAACGGAGTTGATATTGAAAATTTCTTTCACCAGCTGTCTGTTCCTGCTCAATCAGATCCAGTTATAAACAATTTATGAAGCCCATTCCATAAAGCTCTGACAACGTGTTAAAAAAGAAGCAGAAGGAGGGAGAATGGTATGTTCTTTAAAGCTATTGTGTGCAAAACCTGATTATTTTCAGTGGGAGGACCTTTAATGGAAGTAAATATGAAAAAGGAAATAAATATCATACAAGCTAGTTATGCCTGAGTAAAAAAAAAAAAAAATAGATTTTTTATTAAGTAAGACTAGTCAAAGATTCTACAGAACGTTAAAATTAGAAAGTGTCTATCTAATATGATATCCTTCCTCACTGAAGTTTTTTTCTTAATATGAGATTTTTTACTTGCCCTGGAAGTACAAATTTAAGAAACTCCCCTCCTACAGAACATGAGAGCAATATTCAGTGCTTAATTTTAATTAGAGAAAGAAATTTGTACTCACAAGTTTATGAAGAAAACAGGAGCAAAGGAAATCTTTCTGTGAAATAATACTTATGTCTACTAAACTATTTTTAGAAGATGATGGTGAAATAGACAGTTTCAGATGAGGGAATGTTAATGCAAAGTAAAGCTGTCAGTTTATGAAGGGGATTACTCTTTTTGCTTCCACTCATACAGAATTAGCTACATAGTGATGGTCTTTAAGAAAAGAAATCAAAACATTGTTCTAATACATTTGAAATAGAGAACAAGTGATAAGTAATAATTGTAAACCAAGAACATAAGACAAATGCTTTAATTTCCGAATAAAAATAGGTTCCTGGGCAATTTGTATGTTAGCTGGTAGGCAAATAATAACATACCTAGCAAGGTCAATCAAGAACACAACACACATTGGAAAATGTGTTACAAAAGTATGTAGTAAATGACACAGTTATTTACAAAATCTCATCCTGCATTGCCAAACACACAACAAGGGTGTGATTAATACATTCAAACCAAATTTGCATAAAATTACTGAATAGTTTACTTGGAAGAAGTAAACAATTGGCAGTCTTCCCCAATGCCTTTAAACACAGTCTTCCTAGTTTTGTCTTCAGGCACAGTGACTTCAGAATATCAGTACAGCAGTTCAACAAAAAAGCTGCTCTGTGCTGGGTCTGGCTGGGATGGAGTTAAGTTTCTTCATAGCAGCCAGCCCATATGGTGCTGTGCTTTGCATTTGTGGCTCAAACTGTTGATAACACACCAGTATTTTGGCTCAACAGTCCTTGCACAGCATCAAGACTTTCTGTTTTCCCACTTTCCTCCCCACATCAAGCAGATGTGGGCACAAGAGGTCAGAAGGGGACACAGCCAGGACAGCTGATCCAAATGCACTAAAGGGATATTCCAAACCATAAGACATTGTTCTCAGCAACAAAAGCTCATGGAAAGGGGGAGGAAGGTTTGATGTTTTCACAAGAAATGTTACATAAGTCCCTGCTTCCCAGGAAGTAGCTGGACATCTGCTTGCTGATGGAAGTTGTGAATAAATTCCTTATTTTGTTTTGCTTGCAAACACAACTTTTTCTGTCTTTATTAAACTGTCATTATCTCAATCCATATAATTTTCATTGGATTTTCTCCCCAGTCCAAGCGAAAGAGGAGTGATCAAGAGGCGGAGTGGATGTCTGGCCACTGGCCAGGTTCAACTCATTACTTAGATAAGAATAGGGAAAAATTAGAATATATTTTTATCCCTCTAGGTTTTTTATTTACTGTGTTCTCAACTGCAGATTTTGTGGGGTTTGCCTATTAAATCTATGGTCATAAATGACAAGTGTCTTTTTTTCATTATATATAACAATTTATCCCAGAGATTAAACTAAATTAAAAAATGTAAGCATATAAAATTAATATAGTACATTTGTGCATTAAAATAAATTAAAAAAAAGAGGTTGTGGAATAGTGTAGAAAAAGTTGTGGATGTTTCGTATTTCCAAGGGTCCACAGAACATTTGCATTTAATATTGATCTAATAAAGCAACTTAAAAAAATGGAAATCACTTACTTTGCTAGCAAAACTGGAATGGCAAGCTGTAATGTCAGCTATAAATTGTATCCTACAGTTGCAGATGATGGAAAAATGGAGATAAGTGTGTAAAAAATTAGCACTTCCTTCCGAAGATTATTTCACCTCCTCCTGTCAGCTGCATTGCCTGCTAAAACATCTCTTGCTCACTTATTATACACTTAATTTAACTACTCACTATATGACAAATCATTGTAAATTACAACTTTTCTGGCTATACCAGTATTTATGATCCATCTGAATATCACTCCAGGATTGAAATGACTGCTGCACTTCTTCAGTTGATGACATGTTTAAAGCATGATGGTCTACAGATCCTAGATTAACATGAAGTCTATCAAGGAGATAAACAAGGTCTGACAACAAAAGGAGTTGAAAGCTGGGATAAGAAATGTGTGTGTGAACACATAAGTTACTTATAAGAATTAAAATAAAGAAGGCAGTACCTTAAGACAGCCTGAAACAGATAATTATAAAAGATTTCTGGTATATATAGCACCGTCTCTGATCCGAACCAAACAACTACCTAGTATTACCTGTAAACCTAATGAATAAAGGTACAAGACTAGCATGGTAATTATGATTGCTATTTGAAGTAGTCATTTGAAGTGTTGCTGGTAAGGAATGCAACATTAATCCTCTTTTGCCTGATGGCAAAAATGCAAGACCCTTTTCTTACAAGGGGCTGCGCGCTCAACAGCGTATGCACTGGCATTGTGACTATTCTAGGGATGGCTTCCCGAATCTGTTCTGGATGCAGATGGCATTCCTCAGCCTTAACTACTGAACATGATGGACCATCACCAATCCTTTTTGCCTTTCTGCCTCCTCTGTTTGATGTGAATCCTGGTCTGAATCATCACTAATTAATTTGTTGTCAATCTCCCATTGACAAACCAGTTTTTCCTTAAATGGAGACAGCTTTTCCTTGAATGGAGGTCAGCAATAGAGCCATTATTATTAGTTAATTATTATTAGTAGTTAAGATTAGCAGTAAATAATATTAACTTGGCACAGATTTGTACAAAACATTAATGTCAATGGCTCAGGGTCCAGATGGACATCCATTATGACTAGTGTCCCTCAGGAGTCTGTGTTGAGACCAGAGTTATATATCTTCATCAATGACATAGAAAAAGGGATCATGTGCAACCTTAGGAAATTTGCAGATTACACCAAGCAGAGGGACACCCTTGAAGGACAGGATCCCATCCAGAGGGGCCTGGGCAAGCTCAAGAAGTGGACCCATGGGAACCACATGAAGTTCAACAAGGCCAAGTGCCAGGTGCTGCATCTGGGTCAGAGCAACCCCCACAGGCTGGGGGATGAATGAATCAAGAGCAGCTCTGTCAAGAAGGACTGGGGCATGCTGGTGGATGAGAGGCTGGATATGAGCTGGTGGTGTGCACTTGCAGCCCAGAAACGCAATCATATCCTGATTACATCAACACAAGCATGGACAACTGATCAAGGCAGGTGATCTTGCACCCCTACTCCACTCTATACTGTGTTCAGCTCTGGGGTCCTTAGCAGGAGGCCAACAAGAAATCTGAAGAAGAACTGTTTACAAGGGCATGTAGTGGGAGAACAAGGGGGAATGGCTTCAAACTGAGAGTAGTTTTAGATTGGATATATGGAAGAAATTTTTTACTGTGAGGGTACTGAGGCACTGGCACAGGTTGCTCAGTGACGTTGCAGATGCCCCATCCCTGGAAGTGTTCAAGGCCAGGCTGGATGGGACTTTGAGGAACGTGGGTCCTTGCCTACAGCAGGTAAGTTGGAACTAGACGATCTTTAAGGTTCCTTGCAACATAAACCATTCTATGATTAATAATCTTAATTAGAATTCATAAACAGAATTCTGCAGTTTTTCACAGTATATTCCACCAATATCAATAAAGATATAAAACAAAGCATGAAAGACACAGAAGACTGTAAATATTTGCTGTATCCATGAAACTGCTGATATAACTTCAGCAGGCATTTTGTTGCGTGCTCATATATCTCAAAAAACATATTGTTAATTTTCAGCTTTTTAAATAAGAGCTAAAATAAATAATTTGTGACTTTTGAAAATGTGGAATAGAACATTTCTGACATTTCAATTTACAGATGAAGCAAACCACAATGCACAAAATATTTCAATGTATTGTTAAATTGCTTATTTATTTCCATTTGCTAAACCAAAAAAAATATTTAAAATTATAGAGCAGAATGTAACATTATTAGGTCAAAAAGCATAATTTTCTAGATCTCATTTTATATGCAGTTTTAAAATCTGTCATGCCTTAGTTATTAGTGACCTAAACCAAAAAATTAAATGACTGAGGTGGGTATTGAAAACTGTACATCTGCATACATAGATCATCATGTCTTTTGATCACTACACTGAGCAGTGCAATGAGATTTAATTATTTTTATTTACATTCACTTTATCTCAAGTTTGACTGGTGAACTTGAAACTAAAAAGAACTGCATTGTTCACTTAAATTTCAAGTTATTTATGAGACAGAGTCTTGACTTTTTAAACAAGTGTGCATTAAGCTCTTAAGATGGAAATAGACATTGGTAGTGTTCAGACTACATGCGGAAATGTACTTTAAATTGCTATTAAATAAGAGCATTGAGTAGTAATGTTCCTCAACACTAAAAACTTTCATTTTTATCAGATCATTGTGAAACCATGCTCTAAAATCTTTATGTACACTGACCCTAGGAAAAGCTTCTGCCATAAGTCCATGTCTCTACAATTTCTATTGCTAGAGTATTTATCATATTTCAAGTTCAAACACTGAAATAATTCTTTTCTCACCCTAATGTTATTCTGAACTGATATGAACAGAATATAATGCTGCTGTGTGAATTTGTTTCAGCTGAATTTCAGCTTTATAGTTTTGCCATTCCATTATATTCTCCTATAACTCCTTTTATTCCTGAAAAATGTTGTAAATTATTCATAGTATAATAAATATTATAAATATAATAAATATAGTAAACATTATAAATATTTTCTTAATACATACACCATATTTTCACTGCTGCAGGTTAAACACATTCCCTTTCTCCATACAGTACAGTAAACTAGATTATGATCTGTGTTTCATTTATCTTTGAAATCAGTCTCTTCAGCTTACCATTTGATATGCCAACAGAAATTGAAAGAGCAGACTGTTCCACCAGCCTCCTTCATGGATTTAAAATGGTTTTATTCTCTTTCTGATCAAGTCTTCTATTCATGTGGATAAAAAACTCCAATGAGTTCATGCCTACCTTAGTTTTTAGAGTTTCTTTCTCCTTTTTTTCCCCATGTTTCCAATGGATTTGTAGCCTGTGTCAAACTAGTGAGACTATAAATGTATATCATATTCTTCCAGAAGAAGATGAAATTATTGACTCTCTGGAATAAGATTTGAAATTGAATTCTAAGAAGATATCCTAAAGTAATCTTTTTTGACTAAAACTACCTTATAGGTCAGCATCTTTTTCATCTAGGAAGTAACTTTATGAATCATTTAATAATGAGTTATGTAATAATATATATAATTATTATTTATTTTAATTTTTTTGTTGTTATT
>JAWWMP010000081.1:71909338-71950754 GCA_035047865.1 Dendrocincla tyrannina
GTTATTTAGAAAAGAGACATTTTAATTTCTAAGTGCTAACACTATTTGAAGACAACTTTTTGAGACAAATTATTGTACTTCCCTTCTTCTCTCTGGAAAGCACTAGACTTTGTCAAAACATTAGTTAATTATACAGTATATATTTACTTTCCTTGCAAATTTTTTCTTCTGAAACTGACTGAATGCCTTCTGTAATATATTTTTGTAAATATACACTGCATATGGAAGTCACAGCAAATGAAGGGTATCAGGGTTGCATCAAGTTGGTTTGACATAAGAAATGCAGAATTCATACCATTTCATTAGCAACCATGAGACTAAAGAAGGTATCATTAAGTTCTGCTGAGAGCTAAAAAACTGCCAACTCAGAGAAAACACAGGTGTGTGAGTTATGCATTTTGCTCACATCTCAGTCGAAGGAATACAGTGTAGTATATTATCGGTTTACAGTAAACATAGTAATGACCACATTCTTGCTGAGAAGAGAGGATTCTCAGCAAGAAAAATGAGTCTTCACTGTTCAAGTAAATAGATTAACTCAAGTAATGGATACTGAAAGCATTATTTTCTCTTAAACATGCCAGAGGTAAAGTTTTTGAGTACCGAGAGTCATTAAATCAAACGTAAATGACACATTTCATATGAACTGACCTCTACATCACTACACTAGTTACCAAAACCAAACCAAACCAACCAACCAACTGAAAAAAAAAACAAAAAACAAACCAACAAAAACCCCCAAACCAAACAAAAAAACACAACAACAAAAAAACAAACCTGAGTGTTAGTTTGGAAAATTTCATTTAGGCCTTCAGCTAAGTAGCAATTTAACAGATGATAAATATGCCTCAAAGGGCTACCTTCGGCATCTTTATTATGTAATTGGAAGATAAGGACAGAATCTTTACTTTGTTTTTCTTCTCCTGCCTGCAAAGAGGAGAAAAAAAGTCACAAGTTTAAATGTTGTATCAAGTAATTTTTTTTTTTTTTTTGCTTCAAATTCCGAGCTGAAAAGGTATTTGTAAGTTCTTCATTGCAGTCTTAAGCTTGTCTATTTGCACTTTATAGCACATTAGGATACATTATAGTAATCCCTAGCTGCAGATTTTTTTTTTCCCCAAGATGATAATGCAGGTAGTAAAATATTAAAGAAAAATCTTAAATCTGTATATATTCAAACTGGAGGAAGAACACTTAAGCTCTGTGGCCTTTTTTAAACTACACCAGAAGTGACATTTTAGAAGAGCCTTTTCCAGAGTACTTGTGGCATATATGAGCTTTTAGATTTAAGCTGTCATGGCCCAGATCTCTGAAAAGCTTTGAAGTGAAGTTACATGTTCTTTTGCCATCCTCAAATTTAAAAGAGAAAGCAACAGCACATAAAACCAGCAAACCTGGGATGTGAAAATCTGAGTGCATTTTTAGTGAGTGAATGTCATTGTGGTGGGGGATTGCATGTATATAATTACTACTAAGAAAATATCTTTGCCGTCTGACACAGCAAAATATACAGATAAAAACTCTTTATTCATTGAAAGCTGCCTCTTATCCTAAACCAGAGCTTCAGCTCTACCTCGCTTTCAGTAATATAATACTGAAATTATTGTTTTAAGGTCTAGACTCACAGAATTTTTACATCAACATAAATTTATTTAACTTTCATATAAAGCCCTGAGTTCTTCTTTTCACTTTGTCCAGAAGAGTTAAAAAAGCCAGTGTTTAACTTGGAATCACTTGCTGCTTAAGGGATTACTAGCTTAAGTGTATGGTAAAGAATTTTATCTCTGGACAGAAAAAGGAAATGTAATGAACATGGTGTATTATTATAGGCTGAATTGACAAATTGACATGGTGGTGGTTGGTGTTTGTTTTTTGGGGTTTTTTTTGGTTTTTTTTTCCCCTTCCTTATTCATGAATTAAAGCAGTAGTAGCAATGTAATAGTCACTTATCAGTACATGTCATGCAGTCTGGATACAGCATCTCCATGAACTAATTCGATTGTGTGACTTCCACCAGTATATTTCTCATTCATCAAAATATATTTGAACATCTTAGCTCATTAGAATGGAATTTTATTTTCATTTGATCATTCAAGAACAATTCCAATGTAATTGACATTCTGTTAAACAAGAGCTGAGAAGTGTATTCCATTATGATTATTACCAGTAAGAAGATAAAAAAGAACACATCACTCACAATTCTTAGACATTTTATCACTTAGGCAATATTCATGAAGTTTAAGTAACGCAAACAAATACAATGGCAACAAAAATTACTAGCAAAGAATCTAAAACATGGATCCAAATGCATGTTCTGTCCAAGTTGTTATACTCCTTCAGGGGATATTCATCAAGAAAAGCATGAGGACTGGATTACTGGATTCATAGGTAGCTATTTTGTCTATATAATCTCTTTGTATGTTTGATTGAAATGTTTTTCTTTGTTGTTTTTTTTTTTGTTTTTATTGTTACATTTTGACATCATTGACATCTAAAAGCAAAAGGGCTAAATGCTGACCTTGAGTTTTAATTTTAAACCGGTGGACAAGTGATGGACAGGTGATTCAGTTAATTTTAACAGATTAAATTATAATTCAAAATTAAATTAACAATCACAAAAAACCCTGAGGGTTTGTTTGGTTTTTATTTGTTTGTCATTAACTTCTTGACAACATTAGCGTGATGTTTGTTCAAGGAAGGGTGTTCTTCCTTTGCTTCTTTAATAAGTGTGGGGGCATCAAATACTGATGAAAGCACTAGTTAGACCATATATGTGATCCTTAATAAAATACAGCAGGATAGAACAATTTTGGCTATTACCTTTTATAAAAGATTTCTTTATAACCCTAAAAGCTCACGTTTCATTTTCCAGCTCCTCAGGTACAAATACACTTTCCTTCATTTCTCTCCTACTGTGACATCTGACAGACTCATGCTGTGTCCCAACATCACTAATATCTTCTTCCCTCTAGACATTTCTCCTAGGCTACTCCACTTCCATGCATATGTTTCATTGCTGCTTTCTGCTCTGACACACTTCTGCTCATCCATTTGTATTAAATGTCAATTTCCTATCTCTAAATTATTTTTACTCTTCTCTTCTTCTTGCTAAAAGCTAGCCCATTTTTTTTTCCCCCTCAAATATTTCCCTTTCATATCCTCCCTGGGGTTTTCTCCCAAAATTTAGGCATCTTTACATGCACAGCCCTCATGATTTTTCTTGTTGTTGTTGTTTTTGCTTTTAATTAAAGAATAGGATGTTTTTTCCTCTTGCTCCAAAGACCTTAAAAAGCCTTAAGGAAAGACCTAAGCTTGAAAGGTAGTGAGCTGACTGATCATCTGATCTTGTCAAAAGAGAGAAGAAATTAACCTCTTTACAAATGAGTGGCAAAAGAAACAGAACAAAGAAAATCCTTCAAGTATTTAAGGCACTTAAGTACTGAAGAACTGTCATGGTTTAGCCCCACCTGGCAATTAAGAACCACACAGCTGCTCACTTGCTCCCCATCTGGTGGGATGAGGTAGAGAATTGTAAGGTAAAAAGTAAGAAAACTCTTGGGTTGAGATAGAGACAGTTTAATAGGCAAAGCAAAAGTTTTACAGGCAAATAAAGCAAAACAAGGCATTAATTCACTACTTCCCATGGGCAAGCAGGTGTTCAGCCATACCCAGGAAAGATAGGTATAACAGTTATTTGGGAAAACAAGCACCATGACTCTGAATATCCCCCCCTTTCCTTTTTATTCCCACAGCTGTATGATGCGGAATAAAAATTCATAAAAATGAATTATGACATATGGTCTGGAATATCCTTTGGGTCTGTTTGGGTCAGCTGTCCCAGCTGTGTCCCCTCCCAAACTCTTAGGCACCCACAGCCTCCTTGCTGGTGGCGTAGGGTGAGAGCCAGAAAAGGCTTTAACTTTTACACAGAGTTTAGTTACGGCTCAGCAGTTACTAAAGCATCCCTGTGTTATCAACAGTTTTCAGAACAAATCCAAAACATGTCTCCTTACTAGCTGCTATGAAGAAAATTATGTCTATCCCAGTCAAAATCAGCACAAGAACTTAGAATCTTTCTGTTCCTTTTTCAAGTTCCCTTCACGGCCACAAACATTTACCACCTGAGAAGAGCAAAAATCTTTTTTCCTCCAATTGGCTGGATAGTCTAATGTAGGATGGTTCTTACCATTCAATAGTTTCTCCTATTTAGTTTTTACAAGAAAAAGAATTATTTAAAATTACAGTAAGAAAACACAGACTGACAAATTCTAAGTAGAAAATATTTCTTCAATACTTTCACCATTAAGAATCCAAAAGACAAATAAAATGCCTGAAGTGCTTTGTCTCATGCTGTAAAGGAGACAAACCCAAAAAATTAAAATTTTAGCACTCAGATTCTCAGAAAATGAGTCAGCTGTTAAAAGCAAGTTTTCAAGATCAGCAGATATTCATTCAGACATTTGGACATCTACTGTTTTCTATTTTCCATCACTGAAATTATGTCACCTGTTTTCTCTTTTCAGGAGATCAATGGATTTATAATTAAACAAAAGCTCTTTAATTACAAAGCATGGATCACAAGTGAAAGAACTTTTCACCTGACAGATACAGTTAAGTCAAATGAAACAAAACACTAATAAATTTATTTTGTTATTTTTCATATACAAATTTTTGAGCAACAAAAGAAACTACAGGATGATTCTGTTCTCTAGAACTTTTGTATGTACACCAAAATTGTGTATTCTACACCCAAAAATCCTTTTGAAAGACCTCAAACAATAAAAGGAGCAGGTGCCTGAATAGGAACAAGTATCCTGCCTTATCAAGTATCACTCATTGAAAATTTATTTTATTGTGTCTTGTATTTTACTGCCAATGCCCTACTGCTTATCTCTACTCAGGACCACATTTCACAGTGTGTTGAAGAATAGAAAAATCTACCCAGAGATGGAGCAGAAAGCAGATGAAAAATGCTTTTCAGTCTATTTTAGATGCAACTCTTACCACCCATCCTCTCTGTAATTATCATACTTCAATACCATTTTAACAAGTTGAAAATAAATTTCTGACCAGTAACAATTATTATTACTTTATAACACCATGCATATGCATAGTACTTACACAATATTAAAATCTCAAGAAACTCAAAAACAGCTAATCAACTGTTATAATATCATTCATAGATGCAGGTCTGCTGACATTCAACCCAGCAGTCACATGAAAAAAAAGGTATGTGGGATTTGGTACGAAGTTAAAATGTCGCTGCTGACGTTCAATGTGCAAGTGCATCAGCTGAGGCAAAGAGATTACTAACCATTGTAAGTTTCATGCTGCAATTTACACTTCTAGATTCTTAAATGCTTTATTTTATTTTAATAAAATTGGCTGTGATTCTGACAAACCATAAATTTGGCAGAGACACACACATCATTTTATATCTCTTTGCCTAGCAAACCTGATATTCCACTGCACTTCTTGCCTCTGTACTTGGCACATTAAAAAAAGATCTGCACACTCTAACTAACCTGAGACAAATAGGAAAGGTCTCACAGGCAAGAAAGACCTGAAATCATTGATTTCCAAGAAAGTTCCCCCCCTTCTTTTTTTTTTTTTTTTCCCAGAAAAGCTAAGTTTCTATTCATAGTGGTTCTAGAGAAATCCTATAAAGGCATGAAACGAGCTGTTCTGCTGCAGCTGCTGTCAAAACTTGAAAGCCCTGGAATCACTACATAATTTTAGTGTTTATAGGAGTTGTGATTTGGCTTACATCTTAGAAATGAAGGTATGTAAGAAACATCACAGAATCTAAGGATTCCTTGGTTACCCTGGACTCAACCCCTTTCTAAGTTCATGCGGTAAGCATGTTTCTTCCTCATGATGAGGCTGAGGGAAGCAGGCACAGGAAGTCTTACCACTCGGGAGTGCCACTTCTGTCCACAGAGAACAGAAACCTAAAATACCAAGTTGAATTGACTGTGCATCTGAACAGGTTTCTATGGGAACTGAAGAACCACAGTCGACAAAAAAACCCAAAGAAAACAGCATCTGTCAAAGTGAGATGAGCTAATGAGGCAACTGCTGTGACCACGTGGAGATTTAGCCCAGGGACAGATAGTCCAAGAAGGATCAGGGAGGGGAGGAATTCTTAGGAGACATCCATGTTCAAATAACCATTGCCAAGAAGGCATAAAATATGCTAGGGCATGAAAGGAAATTACTGCAATTACCAAAATTGTGGAAAGCAGAGGCTGAACAGAAAACCTATTTGCTTAAAAAAAAGATTAATTACAAGTTGGGATGCAGAGTCTGTGTACAACTCAGGTTAGGGGAGATTATAATGGTGAGCATAAGAGGGGAAGCAGAATTAAAATAGAGTAAGTATAACCAGTTCAGAAAGATTGTGTAGTGAACTAATAGCATGATATACCAAGTAGAACATGAAGCATGAATTACTGAAAAGACATGAATTGCAAAGAAGGACAGACCATGTAATTGACTATTGTATATGTTATTTTTTATTAAGGCTATCTTGTTGACAGTTGTAGACTGGACTGCTGAAGAAAAAATATCTAAGGACTAATAAAAGGTACCTACCAGTACTTCTAAGTAGTGGAAAAAGCATTTAGAGAAAAGTCTTTTTTCCTTCCCCTCCCCCATATTATAGAAAAAAATAATAAAAAAAGTCTTTATTTAATTGCATTGGTTTCGCAAAATTATTAACTCATTCTAAATACCAGCATTTTCAAATATGATCTTGTATTTTTCTAATTAAAAATTGATCTTCTAGACTAATTCCCTTTACTGTTCTCAGCCTCACCTTTTGTTAACTGACAGAAATAAACAGAATAAATTCTCTACAATGAAACACATTGCCCCAATGAAATTGGGCTTTATATCAAAACAAGAAACTGAATTTTTCTCCCCAGTGACACCTGTTAACAGTAAAGGAAACCATAAACAAGAGTCACCCCAAGATTTTACAAGAATTGCCTCATACCACATTTGCAAAAAGAGCATTCCAAATTCAAAAGGTCATTGTGCAATCAAGCTAGTCATGTTAAGCACCTTCTTTAAAGAAACTGGAAAGTTTATTTGCCTACTAGAAAGCTGGAGAGGAAAAGGCTAAGAGAATTGGGTTTGTTCAGCCTGAAAAAGAGAAATCTTCAGGATTATCTAATTGATGAGGGACTTTTTACGAGTGCAAGTAGTTACAGGGCAAGGGGAATAGTTTGAAACTGAGAGTAGATTTGGATTAGAGATATATTTATTTATTTATTTATTTTTAAAGGTGCCCAGAGAAGATCTGAATGTCCCATCCTTTTAAGTGTTCAAGGCCAGGCTGGATGTAGTTCTGAGCAACCTGAACAATGAAAGGTGTTGCTGTCAGATGATTTGGAACTAGATGATCGTTAAGGTCCCTTCCAACCCAGACCAATCTATGATTATGTGATTCTGATCTGTGAGAGGAAGTATGTTATGATTTCTGCTTGAATATATTTACTCTTTCATTAGACTTCCCTCATTAAAATGCACTGATGTTTTTCATTTTAACATAACTACATCTTTGTAGACATAAGTCATGCAGCATAGGAAAACATATTTTTTGTTATATAAGGATGATGGACTATACACCAAGTATTTAAACCGGGAAATATTTTTCTTTTTCTTCTCTCTCTCAAGTTTTTAAGCAGATTAGAAAAATAAAAACTTGCCACTATTCCTTTACTATACAAATCTCACAGCTATCTGGTACTGGTGCTCTTTTCCTCACATGATAGAACTATTTTTGTTTTCTTCTTTTTTACTATGTTCCTACTTTAATTTCAATGTGTTTGCCACTTTTCCTAAACAAGGAGAGAGGTAAGGGGAAGAATTCTGAGTTGGCATATCTGATACAACTTTTACATGAAATAAAGGGTTATTGAAAGAACAGTATATGACCAGGAGCTACTCCAAGACAAAGTTACTTTGTGAGTTGATGATGATGGATTTTTATCCATTGCTCTAAGGTTAATTACACTGTCTGATGAAATGTGAAAAAAAAAATAAAAAATCTAAAGTATGTGCTGCTAGCCAGCAACTCAAAATCTATTTCTTCTGCTGAAATGTCAATAAACTTTCATGACTTGCATTATTTTTACAGAAACAGAGATGGCATAATTTTGGAGGGAATCGATGCTTGATATGTCAATCAAACTATCCTCTATTATTGTGTATTTTAAAAAAAGGGACTTAAAAATTATGAGGTAGTTGTGCTTTTTGCATTCTGATCTAGTCAAACTTGTTATCAAATTGAAGAAAAAATCAGAGAAACTTTGAATGTTTCCATAAGGTTTTACTTTACATTCCAAGGTATCTATTCAAATAACAGTTCTAAGTTTTAAAAAAGTGGCATTACTATAAAGAGAAAAAAAAAAGAGAAAAACAATCTGGCAGAGACTGACTTTTGAAAAAGGAAGTAATTGCAATGGTACTACTGAAATAAAAATGGGATATTAATATTAAAACTTGGGTCTAACTATTTATTTGCAATGAAATATAGGTCATTTAGCAAAAGAACTCCTACAGTGCTAAAAAACCCCATACAATGAAGAGAAGAACATGGATTTCAAGTTTAGTAATGGGATCTGTAGCCTGTGGGTCATGAGGTCACAGGTTCAAATTGAGTCCAATTTAGAATTAGTCAAGTAAAGGCCTTTTTTATCTTGTGTGTAAAATGATATAACAATATCATTTTGCATTCTACTGGATGATTACTTATAATTAAAACAAACAAACAAACAAAACACACACATAAAAAAAAAATCACCAACCAACCAAAACCACAAACCTCAAACCTGATATATTGTAGATGTCTCACGTTCCTTAACAAAGAAAAATCAAAAAATTAGGCAACATAAAAATAAAATAGTCTCTTGAGCACTGCATGATCTAGCTATATTGTAATTCTACTTTTTTTAAAAAAAAGTTTAGCTTTTGAAAAAAAAAATTGTAAAGAAATTATCATTTTAGAGACAATGTTGCATCAATATTTAGTCACAATTTTTCACCATCTCATCACCAGCTTTTCTACTGATGTTAAATTCAATACATTAGTCACTGTTGGATTTAAGATCACAGTTGTTGAAATGAGGTAATCAAGCAGTTAAAATAGAAATACTCCAGATGACTGCAAGGGGTTTTAAAAAAACCCTCCAAAGCTATGTCCAGGTACTGATCAAAAGAGAATTTGATGAATACACAGACTGTGATTCCTAATTTTGAAAAGTAAGATAATTTCTAATGCAGAAGGGAAAGAGTAAAATCCAAGTATTAAACTGCATTAAAAATTCACCGAAATCTACCTTTAAAGTGATTTATTTTTTGGAGTTGCCTGTCTATTCATTGGTTATGATAAGGCCAAAAGACAACATCCCTTCTGTTTTAGGTTTTTAGAAGAATTCCTGGACAAAATGCCTAGGTCTTATCTATAACTTTAGAATCCAAACCTCAAGAACAAGCCATCACCAGCATTGTTCTCAATAATAATTATAATGTTATTATTCAGATTAGGTACTGAATATATTACTTTTTCAAAAACCTTTTAACATTTAACATTAAATCTGTTAAGTAAACACCAGACACAGTCAAAATTACAGAGGTTTGAATGTTTGTTTTCTAAAATTCTGGTTAACTTGAGCCTTTATATGAGAAGTCCTTACAAGCTCAGAATGAAAATGCACCTTAAATTATAAATGCAATTTTCACTCAATCTGTCAGTTGTTGGGGTTTTTTTTCCTTTTTCTTTTTTTTTTATAACTTGTCTAAAGTATCTTGCAGTCTGTGTTATTCCTCTTTGATGTTACTTCAAGTGAGGAAGATTAAAGTCTAGCTTGAATTTATCACCGGTGACATTTCTGTGACTTTGGTCCATCAATCCTTTATGATGGGAAGATGTCAGAACAAAGTCATCACAAATTATGTAATGTCACTCCACCTAAACCACAGTGCCAAATAAGCTGATGAAGCACACTGTTGTGGAGTCTATATCCATGCATACGGTACATTTATAGCTACAGCCTTTGATTTATAATTCTCCTAAGATGAAGATATTCAGAAGGACCAAATCAGTTTGGACTGATCATTCTATATCCTGTGTGGTATCTTAATCCTTTAATATATTGGATAACCTCAGTTTCTAAAGTGTAATTCCCCCTCTTTGGTCTTTCTTTAAGTAAGTTGTAGAAACAGTTAGGAATTAAGGAATAACTGTTCTATATTTGTAAATTCTATGAGAATGCAGTTAAAATTTTAGTTGTCATGTATGACAGTTAACAGAGGTCAGTTGAAAATCCAAATGGTGAGGAAGGTAAACAGATTTCTACATTAAAAACCATCAATAGGTAGACAGCTATAGATAGATGGCTGTTGTCACAGAGGTGAAATATTATTTTCCACACACCACTTTGTGCATTTACTCTAATTCCACAGCCTCTCTACTCAACTGCTCATAAAAAAAAAAAAAATTAAAAAAAAATCAAAAAAAAAATCCATTTTTTTCTGAGTGATATACGATGGTTTGTCGACACTTGCTCCTAAATGAATTATAGACAATGTATACTTTACTAGTGTATTTCAAAACATTACTTAAGTAGTTCTCTAGTAGTAGTGACATAGCAGTAGTTTTCAAGAGATGCAGAGGGACAGAATGCCTCGATACACCATTGGAAGAAAGCTCTGGACATAAAGTGACTTGGGATAGATCAGAAAAAAAACAAACCAAAAATAAATTTAATGATGCTCATGTGCGTGGGCATAAAGAGCTGGAGATTAGAAGAATGGGAACAGGGGTTTCCACTGGCTTTTTCATTGCCTAAGAATGACTTACGACAGACTTATATGAACTGGTCATACATAGATCCTGATTCCCCAGGCTAACGCACAGGAAGGATATTGGGCCCTTTCCAATAAAAATCTGGAGTAAGCAACAGGAGGAGGATGGGAAGATAGAGTTTGACAGAGAACATTTTATGAGCCCTTAGTCATTTCCACTTTTTTATGAAACAAACTACCTATCAGAGCTGCCAATATAAAGAAAAACCTTCTGGGGACAAGGAGAACTTCTATTTCAAAATGAGCAATCAAATTATCAGAATCTCTCCAGTGTAAAGCTTCAGTGGATGACTAACTGCAGCCTTCTGTTCATTACTTCTCTCAAAAGATGAATTGAGGTCCTTTGTATTCTCTGGTAACTGAAGTTTCCGTTTTGCCTTTTCTATTTTTAAAAAGTAGTTACAGATGAAGAGAAAATGTGCTGCAGTAATAGAACCACATCAGGAAATATCCTCCTCAGCTGCTGTTCAGAAACATTTCAAATGCCTTCTAATAAAATGCTGCTTGTCCCATAACATTTGTAACTGACTGTGCTTCAAATGCAAATTTCTTCATTACATTGAATTGCATTAAATTTTGTAAGTGCTCTCTGCATATATCCCCTAAAAACAATTTGCTGAGAAAATAAGATGATGTGGTATGATGATATGCATCCATTAGATAATACCTGAAAATAGCTTTATAAACATATTTCATTTTAGTTGCTACTTAGTGATTTAGTTTTAGTGGGTAGCTTATGGATTCAGCCATTCCAGTGCAATGAACTAGAATCATCTTCAGAGCTAGAAATTTTATTAGTTTGATTATTATGCCAAATATGATGAGAACATGTAGATTTATAAAACAAGAAAAAAAGTTACAGTCCATTGACTATGCCCTTTTCAGCCTTTAAAGGCAGTAACTAGGACATCTCAGCAGAGCTAACAGCAGTTCTCTTCCCAGGGAGTACCTTATCGATATTTTTGGTAGCAGATAATACTATGCAGTTACTTTTCCACAATGTCAAAGTTGTAACTTTGGGATGATCCAACAAAATTTAGGCTGATATCACTAATGCTCATTAAAGACTCCTTTACAACCTACTTAAAAATCAGATATGTTAGAATGGGTTGTCAAAATCGTAATATCCCTAATTACATCCTACTAGTCTAAAGTGACTAGAACTATAGACAGATAAAGTCGTCATGACAGATTATTTAGAACTACTGGGCATTTCTGCTCAACCTGTGAGCAACTAAACTTTACATAAGGCTACTGGTGAGAAAAATATTAATTAAGTTTAAATCTAGGCAGCATTTTTCTCTTAGACAAGCCTCTACAACTTCATTGCCTTTGAGTTCAAATGTAGTTCCCAGTTCAACTAGCTAGCCTTTACCTATATACAAGAAAAGATGCATAACCATCATATACCTGGACTGCTTGGCAATAATAAGAAAAACAATATGTGCTTAAAACTACATGAAAACTGACTAATCAGACTTTTTTTTTTTTTTTTGTTGCAATAGGGTTTTTAAGAGACCTAGGTAAGAGCAAAGTAGCTGACATCAAAAACATAGTTTTGATCTACTAAAAAATAAATTACAAAAAGTAATAACTCACACTACCAGCATATTAATATTGTTAACAAAAAATTACCAACCCGCTATTCATTTATCTTCTATTTGTGCAGGGTTTTGGGATTTGGAGTATTTTTGCAATGTCAACGCTATTTCTACAAAGCTTTGAGTACCCATCTGTATGATAACAGGCAAACATGTTGTTTGTTTCAGAGCTGCAACAAAACAGGCCCTTCTCAATTCCACGCTATCTCCCACAATGTCCTTTCCTCACCCTCCTCCTGTGCCCTAATTCCTAGTTCTCCTTGTTCAGTGTCCAAGTCCCTGAATGCACTGGGAAACAGGCAACAGAACTGAAGTCGAGCCAGAAACTGCAACGGAACAATACTACTACACATTAACTATTTAGCATTAATTTCCATATGGACTTTCTAATTACTAAGCACCTGATTTGTTTCAGTGCAGTGCAGCAACTTCTATGAACTTGTTAATGCATTTTTTGCTCATGCAGTCTCCTGGAACTGACTCATTTTCCTCTGTGCGCACAATAAAAACATTTTAGAGCACTTTTCTTAGAAAACAAACTCATGTGATTTTAATAAATATAATGTTTCATATACTGAGTCAAGTAGAATGGCTGGGTTCTTTCATATGTAAATTTTTTATCTAGCTACCATGAGACATAATGCCTTAAAATAATTGAATAGAATCCTGGTTGCTGGGGAGCAATCACTCTACTTCAAAGTGAGTGACAATTTCTCAAATATCACTAAAGAAGCTGCAATAGATAGCATGTGAAAAACTAAGAAATTATTAAGAGATCTGGATTAGGGGTTATATTTTTGTAATAGACACTTGAAAGGTAACACAATGATAGCAACAGGTAACACCTTTTGTGAGGCACTAAAATATTGTCAACGTGAATGCAGGTTAAAGTATTGTTTCTTGATGGCAAAGAAATAAAGAATTACAAAATAGAAGCTGTCAAAACCTGCAACTGGTCCATGCCCTCAGGTATTCAGAAATACTATCCTATGTACAGAACAGTGGTGAAATTTTAATTATTTAAATATTTTTTTTAGAATGATTTTTCAAATATATCTCTTTCCAAATCAGGGTTTGGTAAATCAACATATTCCAAAAAAAAGCTTTACAGTATTTGAAACTAAAAATAATCCCAGTACACAAACCCAGTACACAAATGTAGCAGGGCTATGTAGTTGAATATTTGAGGGTTTCTTGGTATACACCTGGCTATTCTAAAAAACCTCTTGATTTATGCTTAGGGTCAGGAAATAATTCTGAGAGAAAGGAGAGATCAAAGATGGGGTTGCAGTGACAGGGAGGTTGCACGTATTTCACACCAGTAAACAAGAGGCATAACTCCTATTTTTCTCCGTTTTCTTAGGCTAATTCTTGCTTATATAAGCCAAAGTACCTAAACTTATCTACACTATAGGATAGCATATAAAAAGAATCTTTAGGAGAGAGCTTTCACTGAACAAAATGAAAGACATTGTGTCATTTACAGCACCATTAGTTTTTTTCACCCTTGAGGCACTACCATCACACCTAGAAATCTTATCCGAGAAGAAAATTTTACTGGAGAAACAGAGAATCCATGAGCATTTAATTTCTTTTTTACAACTTGCTAATTTCCATCACATTTTAGAGGGACCAAACAAGGTGCTATCAGCAAAACGTCTGTCAATTTCCACAGCGTTATCAACACCATGCTTTTTGGTAATTGTGTTTATGGAAACTGGGTTTAGAGAAAAAGCTGAAAAAGCAGAGAACACTTTACTAAAAACTGACTTTGAGAAAAGTTTCAGATGTGGAGGCAACACACAAAGCAAACACTGAATGATACAAAGATATTATGTAAATGTTTTGTTCCCTGAAAACCATTCCGTATTTTCTCTGAACATTTTGCTGTTTCTTTTCCTCTGCCTTCTAGAAAGTGGTCTGCAATTCTTCTTGAATACAATAATTTTGCACAAAAGCCTGTCAATACTTCAAAGCATATTCTTTAGGTTCCTAGTAGTTACTCTTAGAGTGCCTGTAAACAACATCATTAGCTTCCTGTACCATCACAAAGATCCAGGGTTTAGCAATTACAGGAACTGTGAGTTTGGTTATTGGTAGTGAATGGAAAATTATACTTTAGACTCACAAGTACAAAGGAGTTTGCATGGGATATTACTGGATGAAATGGTGGCAAGTACAGCAATCAATATCAATTCTAGTAACATTTCAGTCACGATGCATTTCTGCAGCTGAATAGATTCTAGAAAGTATGTTCCATGGCTGCCCTGTTTAAAAAGCTGATATGAATATTATGTCTAATTCAAAGAGCATTGCAAACTATATGATTGAATTCTCATTACTGTGTGTAGAATGAATATTGCCAAATACTGATTTTGAAATGCTGGCATTACTTATGTGTCATTTCACATTCAAAAATAATGTATAAAGAGTGGGCTAAAAGGCAGTGCCACAGACGTTTAAGTGAAAGATAAATCTTAATTTCAAGTTTTAGTTTCCTTTCTGGGAAAACAAACACAAAACAAAACAAAACAAACCCCCACAAACAAAAAACAATCCCAAAAAACACTCGGTTGTTGTGTATCATCAGCTTTGACTCACTTATTGTCTTTTCCTCACACACAAATACATTTATTAAGGTAAACTTAGTTATGCACAAGAAACGTGGCAAGCAAAGGAGTAAATATATAGTACATTTTCATTTTATGAAAAAGAATATTAGCACTGCTTAAGAAATTAAGTACCTTTTTTCCCTATTATTTGCAAATACATGTTTAGAAAACCCTAAAACTTAAAATTAGATATGTAAAAGATGTGTAAATTCAGAAGCTGTAACTGAAGGCTCCAAAGCAGTTGTTTCACCCTGTGTCACCCTGTCATTCTCTGGAATGTAATTGCAAAAAAAAGTGATTCATTTAAAGATTGTGATATATGGCTTAAGTATATTTAAGAAGTTAATAAGCAGCTTAACAGTTTCAGACTAGGACTTCCTCTGACTTTTCCCCTGACTGTAAGTTATACACTCATTTCAGAGTTAGGTGTTCCTGATTGGTTTAATACAATAAAGTTTTAGAAGTAGCTTTTAAGATTTTTGTCTACAAAAGGTTTAATTCTTATCTTATTTTGTGACTAAACATGGACATTGGAGTCCACACACATATGAACACATACACACACACTTGGAGTAGTGAAAGAATTTAGGAGGATGAAGTTAGTGACTAAACTGGTTAATTTATCGGGAAAGACTGTTTACTCATATGATTAAAACAAAGCTTGCCGAAACCTGCCATCTAGAGGAAAATAATCGCACTCCCATTGCACTCAGAGCAAATCTTTAAGCCTACAAAAATGCTGCCCAACTACTGTTGCTTCTTTGTACTCCCTGAAGTTAAGCATACTGCATTTTCTCTTTTAGTTACAAGTCCCATATAGGTCTGGTTCTACTCCTCCTGTTACAGGTCAATAAACCTTGCTATCCTGTGCAACACCTTCATGGTGAGTGACCAAGGAAACAGACAGTGTAACGTCTCAGGAGAATCAAGTCTAGCAGTCAGATGGGCACTGTAGTTAAAGACAGTATTGAAATACAGAAGCAAAACTGAAATGCAGAATCTCTCTAAGAAGGAAGGCACTGTTCCAATCTTGGCAAGGTATTTCCAATTAACAAAGCATATTCAGAAATAGAGAAAAAAAACCCCAAACCATTGAAAATACAAAATTAGTTACTTTTTCCACAAGCCCAAAATAAAATTGGAAATCTACAAGTTGCAGCTCTCATGTGCTGTATCACTTGTTCCAAAGACATTACTATACATATATCCAAGATTTGAAGAGGGAGATATAAAACAAGACCAAGTAAAGCAAGGCATTTCATAAATAAAAATGTGGCACTCTGAATAGTTCAGTACTTTCTTTAAAGAAGGATACCATCTCTGGAAGAAGAATTATAAGTTCCTAGTAGAAGAGAGAACATTTTAGGGAAGTAGATCTACATGCAGCAACCTCTCCACCCTGACTCTGGCAAGAGAAGAGAGTAACTCATAAGCTGTCTCTTGTCTCCATGAGCAGCAAGGCCTGAATCCATTTACATGCTGTTTAGCTGATGGTCTCTCAAAGCATCAATTAACTGTCAATTAGCTAAAGAACAAGTGTTCTAAATAACTCAGAATGCAGCTGTTTGCCTAGAAATTAGCAGTTTATGCAGTGAAAAAATGCTCAAAAAATTTAAATTATGGCAGTATGACACATTGTTACATAATGCCTCTCATTAACTACCAAGAATATGAATACAATGTCTTTGGCATATGTATCACCTTGCAATAGCTAAGGTGAAAGTCATCTGAATCCAGAAATAAACCACTGCAAAATAGAGAAATGGCTAGATATTTCTTATTTCAGTGCTTTTAAGCTCAGAATGCTCCCAAAGAGACTTCTTATTCTTAAACCTAAAATGCATTTATTAATTAGCCGTAAGACAAAACAATACATCATAAAACATGGGGGGGGGGGGGAAAGGCCTGAAAATAGACACCTAATTTATATCAGACTTTGATTTTCAGAATACCCCAACAAGAGACAAAACCTTGGCATTTGAGTCTCTAGTTGAGGTGGCGATACAACTGGTAGGTTGGGTTTCTTTCTTTCTTATGGTTTT
This sequence comes from Dendrocincla tyrannina, assembly GCA_035047865.1. Taxonomy (NCBI): domain Eukaryota; kingdom Metazoa; phylum Chordata; class Aves; order Passeriformes; family Dendrocolaptidae; genus Dendrocincla; species Dendrocincla tyrannina. The sequence goes on from JAWWMP010000081.1 coordinate 71,926,466, forward strand.
TTTCTTATGTATCTTACAGATTCATAAACAACAGAAAATATAGATAGCTTTTAAATAACAAACTACTTATTTTTTCCTTTTGTTATTTTAATTTATTTATTAGTACTAATATCAGTGACGTAGCTGTGGAACAACACTCAAAGGTTGAATACCAGAGAGCCAAAGGTTTTCAATGCAGGTTTTTTATTCCAAATATTATGAGAATACACATCAACTGTAAACTGCAAGGCTAAGCTGAAACATTTTGGTTTGGTATGGTTTGGTTAAAATGTGCTAAATTTAAGGTATTTGAACTACAGATTAGAGGGCAGTCAACAGAAATGAGTGAGGGTATAGGGGGTGTGGTAAAGACCATAGCACTCTGTAACCTAATTGCTTCCACTCTTGGTGCCTGCAGAAAGACCCCAGTTTCAACAGCTGTTGCAATGCTACCTCCTCTTCCTTCAGTGGCTCTGGTCTTCTGCTAGCATATTGTGCCTGCTCCAATGATCTAACTCAATACTCTGTTCTTAATGTAATGTGCACTATTTATCTTTTTTTTCCACATACTAATGAGGAAGGTCCTTTACAATTACATCTCACATGAGTCCATCCTGCATGTGGGTGATTAGCTTCTCCATTTGCTCCCCAGGAAAATGTTGAGGCAACTTCAACAGCAGTTAGCAGCTGAGCTGTTTTCTTTTCAGTTACTGGACACAGGAGTACTGCTGTACTACCTCTCGTAGTATTTTGCTTTTCTGAATTTTCATTCTCCAATAACTTTCCAGTAACAATGCCTTTTTATTCTTCATTCTTTACATTCTGATTGCTAAACTTTCTTGGTGTTCCCTTTGTTTTCCATTAAATATTTTTTTGCTTACTATTACTTTTTTCTTTCAGATTTCAACTCCTTCCCCTCTGCCCTCTCACATGTTCTCCTGCAATCTGATCCTGTGTTGTTTCATGTGCATCCAACATGATCTTTCTAACTATCTGCCATTTGAATTTTCCTATGCATATTTCTTTTCTTTCACTTTAAGAACCCTGTTGGTTTTCTCTACATATGAGCTTCATTTAATTTCTTGTCAATTTTGTCATGTCATTATTTTGACACATTAATTGCCTTATACAAGAAAGCTACTATGGCCACTAATGATTACATAATCAATATATTTTTCCTTTTTGGCTTGTATTTGTCCTTGTTATGCAATGCTGGTTGCAAGGGAAAGGGATCTGCATTTGCCTACTTAATCCACATAAATGCAAGGCTAACATTTTTCAGGTATGCCTCTCTAGCATGGTTATTATTAAATTAAACCAGAAAAGTTTTCCTAAATGGTGGCTCACATGAGAACCAGAAAAAAACAGCTTATTCAGTCAAAACATCACAATATAAGAAAGATGATGAGCTCAGATCTTTGCACCACATAGTGATGGAATACTGCCTGAACATCTACAATTTCTAGTAAAGAACAAAGCATTAGCATGAGTCTTCTCCTTCCCCCAGCAGGACAAAATCTCAAATTACTCAGTTTCCATGAGGAAGGAACGTATCCGTAAGAATGTGACCTAGCTCCCGGTCTTCCATGTCTCTCTGAAGTGTTCTCATCATCAGTCTTACATTCTCAAATCTTCCTCTTCTCTAACTGATCAGCCGGGTGTCCACAAACCTCTATTTTTTTCCAGCCACCTGTTGTCTTACAACTGTCTTGAACACCTCTCAACCATTCCAATCCCCTATCTCTTTCATCTAAGTCCTTTCTCCAAAAACACTTGCAAGTGAAATGTTTTCAAAAATTATTTCATGCCTTCTCTAAAGTTCCTGCTCAGAACTTTTCCTCTTCAAGCCACAGTCAAATTCAAAATCCACATAGAGACCCTTTGATGCAGACTATGAAAAGGAATTCACACAGTCAAGATTACGTGCCAGTATAAAATGCCTGAGTATTGTCAGCTTGCCACACATTCGTAATTGCATTACCCTATTCCTGAGACAACGGCCTTCTACATGGCAGAATTAGCTTATGAACACAAAGAAATATAATGTTCTTTTCCACCCAAAATATATCTGTAAATATTGCAATATATCTCAGAAATATTGCAATCAACATTTTGAATCTAACAGCACATCCCTAGCTAAATATATTGTTTTAAAACTGCATGTTAATAGTACTTTTTTTGTTAGCTAGTCAAGTTTTCAGTATTATGCATCACAAATTACTTATTAGCAGCAAAAAAAAATTTGTGCATCATCACTTCAATTTATTAGAGTATCAGATATGAAAGCAATCTGTCTGCCTCAATTATTTTGCTCTTTCTTGATAATAAATACAAGTTGCAGTTTTCGCGTAGTATATGCCAATAAAGACAGCCTATGCTACCAACTCTACTAACTCAGTTAGCTTCCTTTAACATATCTGCAACCAAGCTAGAAAATGGTTGAGCAACTGGCTGAACACCTATTCTGAGGCCAGACATGATCCTGCACACTCCGTTAGAAGACTTAAAGGAATTAGCAGTGTGGATAATGACAGACATGAAAAGAACACAGCCTTTTTTTTTTTTTCTGACAGAACATTTTTTATTCTCTTCATCTGGAGACATTTGACCAAGCAAGATACAATTTCAGAAGTTGAATTACAGGTGTGAATAATTGGTGCTAATTTTTATAGAGGTTACAAATTCAAATTGGTTTTGAGATGATGTCTAGCCCCAAACACTAATTTTTTTGTATGTAGCAGATTCTGCTAATCTTCAAAGCAACTAACTGATAATCATTTAGCCCTAGCCACTAAGCAAATTACTCAGCCTAGCAGGCAACTGCATAGGTACATAATTCTCTCAAGATGAATGCTTTCAAATGTGTAAGTTTTGGCAGATGCTGTAAGAATAAGCTAAATATATCACATCCCCTATCATGCACAGTCCTCTGGGATAATCCAGTGAAGCCAAGGACTGTTTAAAGACTACCCTGAGAGCAATGGGTGGTGGGACCTTCAAACATTGGGGTACACATTTATCAAAGGCCACTTGGTTAGTCAACACCAGGGGATCTGCCAATCAGGCTGACCCTGGCCAATCGAAACTGCGGAAGGGGATAGAGTTCCTGTACTGCATACTAAAAAAATATTATGGGGAAAACAGTCTGGGCAAACAAAGTTGGGCAAAGACAAACACATCTGTGTGATTGTTTTTGATTAAGGACCTGGGTGCACTTGGTGAATAATATGAGAGTCCAGTGTGTGCCTTTAGGAGATTTGATTTGGGGTGAGAAAAGACTATTAATTAAGTTGTATCATCTTAATTGCTATATAACACTGTGTATCATTACTTCTATGGTGACTGTATCTCATATCAAGAGTAATACAGTAGGAATACCCAGATTAACAAAAAAACTGTGAGGAATCTGGACAAGTCCAATGGTGATGGAATCAGAACTGACTTCAGCTTGCAACAATCCAGCACCATACATGTTTCCTGCCATGAAACTCTTATGACAAATGAAGCCCAAAGTCATGAACTAAATGAACTCAACAGACTTTTAGCGGGATAACACACAGACTAGGGGAATGATATCTGTGTGTATATTAACAGATTGGAAAGGTGATGATTGCTTAAGGGGATGTATGAGAAGGTGTGAGACCCGGACATGATATAAATTATATAGAATAAGGGATGGACACTGTTCTGGTTTCAACTGGGATAGAGTTATTTTTCTTCCTAGCAGCTGGTACAGTGCTGTGTTTTGGATTTCTATAGGAATAATGTTGCTAAATTGTGCTTCCACTGAGTCAACATCAAGTAGGGCAGAAGTGTTGAACTGGTAAGTTCAACACTTACCAGTGTGGCCTGGTGGCCACACTGTTTCTGATACAGGCCAGAATGCCATTGGCCTTCTTGACCACCTAGGCACATGGTGGCTCATGATCAGATGGCTGTTGACCAGCACCCCTAGGTCCTTTTCTGCTGGGCACCTTTGCAGTCACTCTTCCCTAAGCCTGTAGCATTATACAGGTTGTTGTGACAAAGTGTAGCATTTGGTACTTGGCCTCATTAAGGCTCATACCATTGGCCCTGACCCATCAATCCAGCCTGTCCAGATCCCTTTGCAGAGTCTTCCTATCCTCCAGCAGATCAACACTCCCACACAACTTAGTGTTGTCCAAGAACTTACAGAGGGTGCGCTCAATCCTGTCATCCACATCATCAACAAAAATATTAAACAGGACTAGCCCCAGCACTGAGCCCTGGAGAAAAAAAACTAGTGACTGGTCACAAATTGCATGCCTTTTTAAAAATATGTATGTGTGAACAAATTTTATACTAATTGCAATTTGAAAATGATGTAGTTTAATAATTGACTAATAAGTGGAATTAAGTTCTATTTATAATAAAAAGTATACATATATTTAAAAAGAAAAAATATTATTAGTGAGGATAAATTTTCAAGCTTCAGAAAAATATGTCTGTCTTGAGTTACTTGCTCTTCATATTCATCAACCTTATTCATACACTTCAGAGAAATTAAGAATTTATAAATATCAAAAGACAAGATTGGTAACGTTATAACAATAAACACAATAAAACAAAGTAGAAAATTCACCATATATTAGATTATTTAATATGTAGAAGTATCTGGCACATAACACATCAGAACACAAGTAGGATTCATCGGATCATAAAATCATAGAACATCCTGAGCTGGAGACAGCCCAAAGTGTCACATCATGTGCCTGAGAGCATTGTTCAAACACTTCTTGACCTCTGTCAGGCTTGGTGCTGTGATCACTTCCCTGGGGAGCCTGTTCCAGTGCCCAACCACCCTCTGAGTGAAGAACCTTTTGCTAACATCCAGCCTAAACCTTCCCTGACACAACTTCAGGCCATTCCCTCAGGTCCTGTCCCTGGTCACCACAGAGAAGAGATCAGTGCCTGCCCCTCCTCTTCCCCTCACAGGGAAGTTGTAACTGCAATGAGGCGTCCCCTCAGCCTCCTCCAGGCTGAACAGACCAATTCCCCTCAGCCATTCCTTGTATGGCTTCCCAAGGAATGCCTTTCACCGTTTTAATAACTAATGGGAACTTAATTGTAATGTTTAAATTCACTTCAAATCACAGTCAAGGGAATTCGCTTTATTTTTTTTTTCTGTCTCCATTCAATTGGAAAAGCAAATATTTCAAACTTTTGAAAAATATGTCTAAATTTTAAACCTCTTATAGAACACAAATACCTCTTCAAAATACTTTAACATAAAATAAGTACTGTAAAATAGCATCTTTCCTTAATAAATATTAATAAATGAAATAAAATATTGTGAAAAGATAATTGAAAAAGTACATTGAAATCAATAAATCTAATTAAAAGTGTAAAAAATTTCAACTCCTTTTCCTTATGCAAATTTAATTGGGAGATACATGTTCGTGAATACTAATGTATAACTAATCTACTACTGCATCATTGGGTATTTTTAAAGTGTAAATGATGTGCTGTATTACAGCCTTCTGTTCAGTTTGTGATTGCATACTTAGTTCACATTCTAGAAAAAGATTTACAAGAGAAAGTGTAAAGAACTAACAATAATATGTGTCAAATACTTGTATTTTGAAAACACTCCATAAAATTTATGGTTTCTAATGCCATTTTTTCTGTCATATAGAGAGGCTTATTTTTAATTATTTCTCTCTATCTCGTTTGACATAGATACACTACCAATGATGAAAATTAAAATTCATCTCTAATGAAATATGTTGAAGTCTAACTAATAAAGTATATAAGAATCTGCTTTCAGAGATTAACACCTTTGATACATGGGAGTCATAGGAAAGTATTAATATGCTAAATAACTTCACATTTTTTAGATAAAAATTGTTGCTTTCAAGGAGAAACAGAATAGTAATACTGGTGAGTAATCAGCATTATAAAGTAAAGAAGAAATTAGAACTGCTTCTTTCCATTGTTCTGTCGAAATATTTGATAAGTGGAGAACTATGAACTGGCAAAAAGAGGGAACACAGACATTTCTTGTAGTCTCACTTTTGAGGTACCAGGGTTGACACATAACACCAGATGCAATGGTATGGTTTTTGTATTTGTTTGCTTAGAACAAAACCAAGAACTTTATCACACATGTTAGTGTGCAGCAGCTGATCACATAAGTGACCACATTTCAATATAAAGCAATTCAAACAGCACAGTAAAAAAGAACTTTGAATTGATATATGGCTTGCAAGGTAACATCCTTACATCTCATCTTATTGAATGCTGCAACCATTCTCAAAGTGTTTGAGTTCCTTTTGTAAAGGAAGCAAGACTGACAAAGAGTAGAGAAGGTTGTTTTCTTTTAGTTTCAATACACTATTTTTAATGTGGTTTGTTATTTTTTTAGTATTTTAATTTTCTGATTAAGTGGCAGTGTTACACATGTAGGCAAGGAAGCTTTATCCCAACTCTTCATCTTGGTCACTGGTCAGTTTGCTCCTTTTGTCATGACAGTTCTCCTGTTTCTGTGTTTCTCTTATGCTTCTTATCCATTTGTTTGAGTGCATTTTTTATGCAGATTAGCCAAATACCATGTTATATAAAAGAATGCATGGCATGTCTGGTTCCGAAATCATTATTTAGCAATTTTTCTTCCCTTCTGAACTATTTGTTAGCTCTTCACACAAAGACCCCACATTCAAGGTTGCTATATTGATTTTCAAAGCACTACATGCTTTGAATCTTGACTGTTTGAAAGATCCCTTCTCCCTCTCTTGTAATTTCTTTGATCCATTGAAAAACAGAATGTGAGGGCAAATATTTTCTGTCATGTGGGGAAAATAAGAGTTTTCGTGAGAATTTGGCTAAAAATGCAGAGCCCAGCACTAAGAGGAGCCCTAATCTCACCTATCTTCAAAACAAAATGTGAAACCTGCATCTTTCAGTTCAGGCACAACTGCTCATCTTTACACTTCCATTATCACTATTTACAGTGCTCAGTGTCTCCTTGCTAGTTTGAAAGTGGGGGTTTTGAAAGTGTGTGGGGTGTTTTTGTTTGTTTCTTTGGGGATTTCTGTTTGAAGGAGAGCTAGAGAATTATGAAATCTGGCCTACTCTCATAAGAATCCTGTAAATAATGCTTTTCATAAACAAGGAATTCATTAACACTCTTTACGTGGACCCCTTCTAAAATGCAACATTTGATATGTAAAGTAGTCAAGGGCACAAATTAGCTTCTCAGGAGAAAGCTGCATCCTTAAATCAATGACAGGATTCCATAAACACACAATACAAGTAGATTTCTCACCTGGATAGACAATACTGCATCAGGTTTTCTTAAGCATTGTGGCTCTGAATTCCATTAAAACTACTTGATCAAGTACACTGGTGGGCGATCAGAATACTATGTAGGATGGAGATACCAGGATAAATGACAGAAGGGATAAGCTATGTAAAATTTAAGATTAATTATATAACTTCCTTTCATATAATACAATATACAGTCTTTGCAAACTGGTTAAATTTCTGATAAAGCTGTAATCAGATTGAAAATAAGTTCAGCTAAAATGAGGGCATTAGGTAGTCCTGCAATTATTTCAATATGATGCAGGATATTTAATGCAGTAGATATATTTCATCCCTGGACAATTCTTAAGTGAATTTTTCATGGATATATTCCCATAATCATATACTTAACAAGCATACTAAAACTGAAGATTCAGGAATATAGGAACTTTCACAAGGGGATTAGAGATTTCAAAAAAGCCTTTTGTTACTGATAACACCATTGGTTTGCTCCTATTCAAATTCTGCTGCTTTTGCCTAAAGTGAAACTGTCAGATATTAAAGTAATTATTTTTTTCTTATTCAGCAACATTGGCACTCCAAGGCCATGAAAGTTAAATAAAAAAAAGAGGTGGGGGAAAAGGACAGAAAATCAAAATGCAGACTGTAAGAAAACAGCTCTTATTATTGGTGGGAAGATGTTAGTCATTCTTGAGAGATAGAGTCTCAGAGAAAAAAATGTAGAGAGCAAATTCACTGTGTAAATCAATGTGAAGATCTCATCATACTCTCTTCTGAAAAACCTTATCATAATGTCCACATTCCACTTCTGAGACCTCAGTTCATCAATCATTCCTTCAAAAAACACCTTACATCCTTAGTCAGGTTTTGTTAGTGCTCTGTGTTCAATTGTACCTATTTTCAACTGTTCCTCACTTTTTTTTTTTCTAATTAAAGAATTGCTGCATTGTGTCTTAATTTCTTTTCATAGAATCATAGAGTCAAAGAATGGCCTGGCTTGGAAGGGACCTTAAAGTTCATCTAGGTCCAACCGCTGCCTGCCATGGGCAGGGAGGTCTTCCACTAGACCAGGTTGCTCAAAAGCCCATCCAACCTGGCCTTGAATACTTCCAGGGATGGGAAGTATTTTCCCAACTTCTCTGGGAAACCTGTTCCAGTGTCTCGCTACTATTCTCCCAATTTTATCCCAATATATAATCTAATCTTACACTCTTTCAGTTTGAAGCCATTCCCCTTTGTCACTGCCCTGTCACTACGTGCCCTTGTAAATTGTCTCTCTCCATCTTTCTTGTAGGCTCCCTTCAGCTACTCGAAGACTGAAACTAGGTCACTCCAAAGCCTTCTGTTCTTTTAAATCCTTATATTTCATAAACTTTTCTTTCCTCGAGTAAAGGATACCCTTTAAAGAAAGGCATGTGAAGGCAGCCATCACTTTATAACTGTTGAAAGATTTCTGTTCAAAGAAGCAAAGCCTTAATTTGAACATATAATGACTCTGAGATGATAATTGCATAGAATACTCGATTGAGCTACATGTAAGTCAGAGGAAATCTCAAAACTTCTAACAATTATATTAACACTAATTTGCCCTCCATATTCTGGATTTATACCAAGTTGCACAAATATAATTCTGGTTGCACACTAGGACATTTTAATCTCCTCTGTCATGAAAGTTTTATTTTCCCTGTATCCATTTAAATGGTGTACCACTGAAAATTTTATACTGAGATGTAGGAGTTGCAGTTGATGGATATCTCTCAGGGATAGTACCAAAATGTCCTAGAACTGTTCAAGATGACAATCAGGTCAATATCTCCATGGAAATTTGAGACAATTGAGTCTCTTCATAGCTGTACAATCATGTAAGTCAATAGATTAAATATTCAAGCTACTAGTCAATTGACACAGTAGGCTTTTCATTGGCTTCCCCTCCCCATCCCCAAACATGGCAAGACATATCTTTCAACTAATTAGTATCTTTATAGAGCTGTGTGCATATGAAGGAATGCATAAAATGTTACAGGAAAAAATTTCTAAGAAGCAATAGACCAAAATTGAACATAAGTAAGAGTTTATTTATTATTTTAAATACCACAAGATCATCTTATCTCAGATAACTAAAGCAAAATTTCCCAAAACTTTCCTTCATTTTTATCTTTGAGAGACTTAAGGAAAGGTGTTCTGATAAAACTAATGATTACTCATGGAAAGAAAGTTATCAATCACACACTAGAGAGAATATTAAACTGAGCAGAAGTTATCTTTCTATCATAAACAAAACTCCTAGCTACAGTTTTAGAAAATTACCTGCAAGAAACAAACAAAAATCATAAACACTGACATTATCAGGATTATGCTGAAGTACATAATCATACACTGGAACTTACAGGTTCAAGTGAGTAACATATAATCACATTAGTTATGGGAGACAAAAAGTTATTCTAACAGCGCAAATAGAATTAAGTGATAAAGATGGCCCTACATAACAGTATATTAACAGCATGAACTGAGGAATATTACCAATCTTAGGATATAAGCAATGACTAGTATTACTAAAAGGAGTGGTTACCTGGGAGTTTCCAAGGACCTGAAATGCAAACATATTTGTAGTGATCAAGATGGTTACCGAGCTCCATAAATCTAACACAAAAACTCTTACTAGCATTCTAAAATATATCAATTGGAGTAAGTCCAAATTTAAAATTATAAAATGAATACCTCGTTTTCAAAGAGGGAGAGAAAGGGAAATAATCACAAGTTATTCTCCTGCTATAGAATCAAACTGTTCCCTACAGAGGAATAATCATCAGTGATGGGGCACACAGTGAGAAATACAATCTTGACAATTTTTCTAGTAGTATTTGTCACATTATTTACTTTATGATTCTTTCTGTGCCATTTGGCTCTTGCACGAACTTAAGAGTATAACAGTCTTCTTTCTGGTCATCCTCAAAAAGGACCTCAAAATGATTTGTTATTTTAAGGCTGTTTGTAGCTTCAGTTCCACTTTTTGTAATACTCAGATATTGCTACAAAATGAACAGAGCTTTCTGTCCCAATTGCCCCAAAACCAGATAAAAGGTATAATCACAAGGCAAGCATACTAATTTTTTCATTCTTGCAAAACTTCAGCATTCAGGGTTTTTTTTAAATAAATAAATGAATAAATAAACAACTGAGTGAGTAAGTAAATAAATAAAAAGACCAGTAATGGTATGCATTCTCCAATGTTCATAATGCAATCATTAATTATCTCCTTTCAAATGAAGTTTGGAAGCTGTGTTCATCCTGACCACTTGACATTATTAGTGCAAGTAAAATAAATTTCATAGAATCATTATTTGTATCTTCACTTCCTTTTTTAAATTCAGTGTAAAAATGTGTTTCATTTTATGTGACAGCAACTCTAAATGCAGGAAACATTACTCAAACCTCGCAGTCACTGAAAGATATAGGAGATATTGTAAGATAAGACTTTTCATTGGTAACTGCATGTTCCACACTTCAGTAAAAGGGGGATGACTCACTATGGCAAATTACATTAAACTTTTTTTTTGTTTATGTTATTCTCAATTTATTATTTCAAGAGATAAAGGCTGAACCTAAACTTAAAGTCAAGTTGTCTTTCCCTCTGTATGAGACAAAACCTGGAGTTTACTACAAATGAAGGTGAGATAACTGGAACTTCATTCAACTTTTAATTTCCATATAAACTAAACTATATGACTATGAATCTATTTCTAGAACTGAAACTAATTTTAGAATTAACTCCAGAATAGCTTCAAAATTCAGCACAGACAAATAAAGATATGAAATGTGTAAAATGTCAGTTAGTAGAAAAATAAATCCTACCATTTGCCTTGAGAATTTGATTAAGCAAAATGGGGTTTTAGCTGTTGTTAAACCTGGGAAGGTTTCAATACAGAGTGTGCAGGAGCCAGTCTGTTGAATATCCAAAACCTCTGTACTAGCTGCATAATGTGTCAAGGTTCATGACCTTGTTTGGACAGAGCAAGACAGTGAAAGAACATTGCAAAGTGTTTGGTAATGTTGAATGCTGTGCAAAGAAAAGGGAAAAAAATACATGTTACAGCATGAATGTCTTAAAAACAAAAACTGTTATATAAATGGTGATAAATTTGAGATTAATTTCTTCAATTTAGAGCTAGACTTCAACCTTTTTTCACTGTCGTATTTTGGTTTTATTTTAAGTTACGACAATTTGTACAGTTATAGAAAATTCTGATGAGACAGTTTAGTTGCCAGAACTTTTCAATAGAAAGGGTAAGCTGTAGATAATGGTGTCTGCATCCAAGATAGTGCTAGGAGACACCATGTAATCATATAAACAAGTAAAAAGTAACATTTGTGCAGCATGAAAAATATTGCTGGGTAAACAGAAATGTCTCCCAAGAAAGCTATTCATGATTTTTTCCTTTGTTTTGGAGTTGATAGGTAGTGGGGGAGGGAGTAATGCTACTAAAAATTCTGCTGATTTCTATTTGAATATAATTTATTCTTATTAAGCCATTTCAAAATTACACTAATTTATCATGTACAGAAGTCAGCCCTGCATGTATATTATTGCAGAAAGCTTGTAATTCCATATCTGTCTGGAGAATATGTCCTTGAATAATTAAACATCTGAACTCTTTGATTGAAGAAAACAGTATCATAAATGAAAGGAAAGGAGAACAGGCTTTTCTGAAACAAAGAAAACTACTAATTGGTAAAGGAAGACGTAAGGCTAATCAGAATCTTAAACACCAAAAATATTCAAAGACGGATAGGCTTTGGGATTTGAATAGTTTATTTTGCTAAATCAAAACAATATTTTTTCTAGCTATCTTGGGGTTTGTTCTGACATGGCAGTTTTTAGGCCTCAGCATGCTTGATTTGTCCATATATAATCAAAGAACATATTATATAAACCCCAATGCAAACCCCACTACTTAATTTAAAGGAATGATTGCCATCACCTGAATAATGAGTAACAGCCTACACAGTCAAATTTCTGATGCCTTTTTTTTTCACCTTATCAAGGAAATGCAATCATCCGAACCAACTGAAACACACTCATATTCTTAGCTGTAAGATCAGCTGCAAGCCTTAAGCAATGCAATTCTACTCAACTAGCCGTTATCTTTTGTTCTTCTTGTTGCTTTAAATAATCAAGATTGGCTGGCAGCAGAAACTATCACTGACAACTGTTGAAAAGAAATCAAATTAGGATAGATTCTTTAACTAATGAATTAATTCAAACTGACTTCCATGTGATATTGTCATGAGATCTGCCAGCCTGCTGAATGACTGTAAATTACAGATGTAATGCATGCAAAACCAATAAATAAATTACACTAGTAAATCAAACTGAGGTACGTTTGCAATAACAAACTGGGGTTTGGAAAAGTAATACTGAGAACCTTGCTATATCTAATTTTGTTGTGGAATATCTTAAAATAATAGAAATATGTAACAATCTTTTTGAAAACAATAATCTGAAGACTGCTCTGTTTAGCAGGAATTTTTGCTAATGACATAAAAAGAAAAATTACTCCCACTGAAGTAACTCTGGTTCTTCCAGATGCAGTAATAGTTGATACTGTTGTAGGTTTACATGCGTCTTTTGTGCATAAACTCTTGAGTCTCAGGTTTGTTTATGTATCTTTTGAACCTTCATGTTTCTTTTTAGCTGAATGCACACAAGCCCAGCTACGAACAGAAAGATGTGGCGAATTCCGAAGACGGTATTATGGAAGATCCAAAAGGCAATGCTCATTTGACCCCAGTAAATAACTTCCTTCTGTCACACAAATAATTTGGAGAAGAATCCAAACAATAATAATGTGTTGGTCTTAGCAGAATTAAGGTACAGGCATATGCGAGTTTCTGGGTATGAGTGTCTCACAACTTTTAGGGATTGGGATGTCCTTATTGAATGAAATCTATATGGCAGTTCTGCTATAGCTGTCCAAAGATCATCCACTTGCCCTACTGAGCCAATAATAAACAATTATTTTAGCATCATGTTGAAGGATAATGAGCTAAAGAATTGCTGGGATTAGATATAATTTTAATATCCAATTAGGAAGACAAGGGAGAAAGGCAGTTCATGGAACATCCAGGAACAAAGAGCCAAACACAGAGGCTGAGTACTGAAATTGCCACTCCTCATATTTCCTTTTGTTGCTACAACTATAGCATGAAAAGGGTACTGTCTGCTCCATTTTGTTATATGCTCATGTGAAAGCAGTAGGGGCATATGCATATCAGACATAGTAACAATTTGCATTTTATAGATGAGGTTTGCATAATGTCAAAAAAGATAAGCGATAAATGTAGACATGAAGATATTATGCCATTTATTAGTGAAAAATATATATACTGCCCTATTTGAAGGAAGTATTTAGGAAGAAATAAAGGTTTGGTTTTTTTTTCTCTGTGAATAATGAAAATCACTAATACTGAAGCAGTAGGCAATGAACTGGACATGAATTTCCAATTAAATAGATACGCAAATAAAAATTGACTGCCATACTTCACACAAATAAAATTTACTACGTTGTTATCCTCTAATGTCTTCACAGAATATACAAGTTCAGAGATCTACAGAATAACTGAAGATTTGGGGAGTTTTGCTTTAGATTATACTTTTCCATTCTTTCATTTCAATCTTTGAATATTCTGCTATTATCTACATTTATTCTACACCTTACATGGTTGTTTTAAAAAACCTTAGCTTTCCAATCACTGCCTCTTCACAAAAGAGATGCTACTTTTTCTTCATATAATTAGTCTCCCAGAAAGCCCTTGGCTCTTGTAAAATCTCTGTATAACTTCAAACTGTGATTGCATATTGGCAGAATTATACATAGTTATTCAGCAATGAATTTGGAGATCAAGAGTACATCTTTATGACCACAATGATTGACCAAATTTTAGAGAAGCAAATTTAATCTGCATTCAGACAAATATTACCTTGCCTGCACTATTCGATCAGATTTATTAATTAGATGTCAAGCAGGTCATTTTCCCAGACGGACTTTAGGTTAAAGGTACTCTTTCATCCACTCATATAAATTTGTGTCTGTAATCCTTACCTCTGCTTTTCTTAGAATGAAGTAAATATATGGCTATAAGACAGAAAACATGACCCTATACTGAAAGTCATCTTTTACCAGATGCCATCAATCAGTGAACTTATTAACATGGATTCTTAAAGTAGGCAACAGCTCAGGAAAAGAATTATGAATGTTTGATCAAAGGAAATTGCTCATAGCACTTCCAGAAGACGCATTCATATGTTGAACCATGCAAGATTTATACTTCTGCAATGATCTGAAAAATAATGGCATGGTTGTCTTTTATTATTTTGCAGATTTAGGCTGTTAGCAAAGCATTTTGGAAGAGTTAACTAGCTGACAGTGTTTACATCAAAACCATATTTGGCCTATTAATTAAAGAAATGAAAAAAAGCCCTTAGTTTCTTTCTTGCATAGTGTTTGTAAATGCAATACATTCTATCATGTAAGGAGTCATGGTTTTCAGGGTTCCGTTTTTGCACTAAATTTCTAAAAATCAAACTTAATTTCAAATATACTACTTCTGGCCATCTAAATTCACTTTTATATACACAATCTGAAAAATTTTATGCATTTTTTCTTTTCAACATTATCCACATATTTCCCTGAAATGTAGTTTTTCTTCCCCTTAAGACAGATGAGTACAGACAGGTAGGTAGTACCTCAAATCCTCCTTAAACAAGAATAAATTACATTCATGTAATTAAAAATATCCTAACTCATATTGAAACTAAACCTCAAATTCAGTACCACTTATTGAGGAGAAAATTTGTTTCTGAAACAAACCTGAAGAACTCTTAGTTTTCAGCTGCTCTCAGGGCTTCAGGAAACAAGTCTGAGTCAAGACTTTGACACCAAAGTCCCTCCTGTGAGGGCACTCAAAGCAAGAAGCATAATTACATATCTCCATTAAAGTACCAAATAACAGTATTTATATTGTAGAACATCAGATAAGATGCCTTCCTTTAAAGTCATCCATGATGAACGTGCTCCACTCTCCTTACTTTTTTGCAAATGTCTTAGTTTGTACTTACACTCTGCTGTTGGTGCTTGTGAAATCACTGACCTTCCCTGGAGCATTTGGTTTCTCTGAAAATAGCTCAGCAGTCCCAACTTGTGTCCTCTCCTGAGCCAGAAGACAGAAGTCAGGGCAACGCAACAGACAGTCTGTCTGCTGCCCACATCCAGATGTTGTGCCCCATTCAAAAGAAAAAAAACAATCCATAGACAACACCCTGGGAGAATTAAATAAATACAAGCCCAGTCACACTCACAAGACTTTCATGAAGGCTTGTGTCAGGCCTTTTCAGCACTAATTAGACAGAATAATTTTATTTCAGAATCTCCATATTCAGCAAGAGTAACTCTTTAACAGAAGGCTACAGACTTCACCAAAAATCATTGCTAAGATGAAAGAATCTGAATTATCTCATTGAGTTCAATAACTCTATCTTGCAGAGAGCATCCAAAAGGTCTTTCAAATATGTATAAAGTTAATTGCTATAGCTGGCATTTTACTGCAATCTGTTGCCTTAACCAGTTTCTTTTCCTACTCATTCTTGAATATTATTTTAAGCACCTGAGGCTCAGTTATGCCATCTGTCACAATATGAATATTTGTGTGTAAAAACAAACTTATACCTAGAGAGCATATGATGCCCCATATGACATCTCAGATCAATGAACATGATATTCCTCATCCCTATCACAGGAAATAAGGATCAGCAAAACAAGAAAGAACCAGTTTAGGAAAAAAGCTTGTCCTTCCACTAAGACATTTTGTTCAAAGTCATGACAATCACATTAAATACATCATGGAAAATGGAATGAGCAGTTCAAGATAGGTAAAATGTATTTCTTTCTCATTCGGCAGATGGGACTAATGCTGATTTCATTCATTTTTATTTTTAGATCTTTTAAATGGGATAGTAGTTTATATTGAAAAACATAATATTGGAGATATATAATGGAGATGTGCAACAAAGCTTCCTATTCTAGGGAAGCTATAAAGAGAAGATTACCACTGCTATTCATGGATATGATTTCATTTCATGGTGTTGGGTTGTCATGTAAGAATCAAGTCACAGAGCCTTCCCATTTTCAGCTTTTTATCCAAAAATCACCAAATAGTCCTGCTTCATCATCAGGAAAGTAGAAAAGAGAATAAAGTTTCCTCAAATATCTTACTAAATCCTCCATGAATTGTGGTTCTAAACCCAGTGCATTGGTCCACAGGTACATAGGGAGAGATCAAGGAGCTCCGAGGCACTGGTGAATCAGAGGTCTCTCTTCCCACTTTTCCTTCCCGGTAACACCCTTCAGCCAGAACAGCCTATGGACTTCCTCTACTACAGAAATGTTCTCTAGCCAGCCTTTTTTCAATAAAAAAAATTCTGTATAAATGTTATCAGTAATTTCTGAGCATCATTACATACTTTCAATGTAATAATACTGAAGATATACCATATATCCCTGAAACACCTGTCTTGAACTAACACAATCACAGATCAGAGGACAGATAACAAGAATAATCCCAAAATATAGATGGCCCTACAAGAAAGGTAACTTAGGCAATTCACAAAACCTTATACTGTACCCATCCAGTAATATTCATGTAGAAATTTCAGCAGTAGTAGTGTTCTGTCATTTAGTCATTAAATGTAGTTTGTTTTTCTTTCCTTCTCCTTTCCAAGGGAGTCGTAAGAATTGCTCATCAATATATTCTATCTGATTCTTCATGATTTGAACCTTTAGGATGAAATATCCTGCATATAATTAGAACCCATAGGAATATGCTCATTTTAATTGCTATAGCCTTATCACTAAAAATAAGATGAGAGCAAATTTTAAAAAGGTTTTCTCTAATTTTAGTTAAATTACACTTTTGGAACTGGCATTGTACACTCTAGACATGCAGATTTACTTCACTTTTACTTACGTAGGACAGAAATATTTTGTTTTCATGAGTCATAGTTCCTACTTTGTTACACACCAGATCAGTTATTATTGGGTACAGAACCACCTTGTGAGGGAGGTGTGCATGTGTGTGTGTAGGGGGAAGGGATGGATCAGACCTCACAGAGATGGGGTGGCATCATATCCCTCATGGAAGCCCCTGGAGCCCACACAGAGAAGCTCCAGAATGGCTGTCAGTCACAAACAGTCCAGGAAAACCATAACACCCCACAGCTCCTGGAGCCCCTGACCCAGCTTGGATTGGCCGGGACAGTGAGAAGACAACCCCTCGCCCTGGCCTGAGAACCCAGAGTGTCCAGGGGTCAGAGGCCCCACCTTGGGGGGTTTGGCCATAGATACCAGAGCAGATAAAACCAGAGGCACAGGGGTGCCACGAGTCACAGCCCTGCCATCTGTGAGAGCTGGTCTTCCACAAAGCTTTGGTGATAGCCATTTGATCTGTCTCTCCTTCTTTCTTCTTACTCCCTTTGCTTCTCTTCTTAATCCCTCTGCTTCCATCTTCTTGATGCTTTGGGTGGCTTTGAGCTGGAGGGATTGGATTTTCACTCAAGTGTTGTGCATTAATATGTGCTGGGTCAGTATTGTGGTGGAACATTTTGTCTAGCTTGTGTAATGCCCTTTTTGAACCTTTGCCAGGTTCCTTTATTTTCTCGCTTAAATTAATAAAGAAACCCCTTGGGAACAAGTCTATGGCTTGTTCTCTTGAAGTTACCTCAAGGTATTAAAGAACCTTACATATTTTAAAGAGAAACTCCTGGCTGAGTCTGTGAGCTCACAGCTCTCGGGGCTGGAGTGTTACCTACTTGTATGGCACATATGTTATACTTGGAAATTGAACCAATTTCATGATTTGTTTCCTTAGCTCTAAGGTGGATGTTGAAAGATTTGACATGACAATAAAATACAATTCATATAAGGAAACAGTTATTTGAATGTAGTTTGATACTGGTGCACCTATAAGCAACTTGACAGCTTATGTTTCTTCATTATGTCTGACTGAGTAATCCTATTTAAGAATGTTAGTGGTATGGAACTGTATTTAAATGGTATTGGAACCAGTATTATCTGATCGGCAATATGTGGAACCTGTATAGCACATGGACCAGTGTGTAATATGCAGTCTTTCTGTAGATATTTCACCTTTGAGCAAGGCAAATATTCACTTCAAAGACAATCCCTGTACCTGATTGATAAAATATTCCCTCTTTCCCTTCCTTGCAAAGCAGCTGCTGTCATTCATAGAAATGTCATCAGCTGTAGCTGTAAAATATCATCATAGGCTGAAACACCAATTACTAGGTACTGTTTGTCTACCTCGTTTGACCCTTTCCCAGTAACTGCTAGCTCCTCTCCATTCCAAACTTTAGAGATTCCCTAAATTTTTGGCAGCCAAACCCAAGCATTCTCACACACAATCTCGTCTTTTAACTACTCCTCTGAAATTAATTTCTTTCCCCAGCTGTCCTTTTTGCTTAGTCCCAAAACTTACCAGACTCCTATTCAAAATGGGACTATATTTATATGTGAAAGGAATGGAATAACAATAAAGATTTTTAAATGTTTTGTATAATGCTGATGCTTGCTGTAAGTGGCAAAATATATATATATATTATCCACAGCATAAGTTATACATTATTGTTCTGTGTACATACAAATATGACTGGGATAAAACCAAATCAGTGAACTTCTGATGAACTTCCAGATATGCTTCTTAGCAAATAAACTCTAGCTCCATAATTCTGGATCCCAAAACACTCTTCAGAAAAGAAACAGGAAAGCACAGTGCATCATCTCAGGTTGGTCATTGCATGTTCACAAAATTATTTTCTATTCCCATGTTATTACTTCCAAAAAGGTTTGTTATGTTGCATTTAGGAAGGTCTATTCCAGTACCACTGGAGCAAATGAAACTCTCAGCCATTTGTGAATTCTGTCATGAAATTATTTTTCATTTTTCCTTACATTTTTATTGTTGTTGTTAACACAATCTTGTAATCTCAGCCAAATAATAATTGTACTAAAACCAATATGAGAGAATAATTCTCTTGAATGGATAGATAGATAAAAGTTAGTTTCAAGGCATGAGAATTTCATTTTAATTTTTAAATGTCTATTTTAAAACAAAGATTGTGGACTTCTATTAGAACCAATCCCAAAATTAAGATACTAGTCAATGACCTTTTCTTCAGATGACAGTGAAAAAGGGAGTTTCTAGATTTTTAAAGTGGATTTCAAAATCACATGCTAAAAAATCTTGTGATGTATTTTTGTATTTTTTCAGGAAAAAAGTTAACATTTTAGGTTAACATTTTAACATTTAGGTTGTGTTAGAAATGAGAGTAACTTAATTGTTTTCAATAGAATAATACTGTCAAAGCAAAATTTGGCCCTATGAATAAGACACAAAATTATGTAGTGCTTACTCAATTATAAAACAGTGCTTTGGTAAATAATTCTGAATATTTTAAAGCTCATCACAATGCCTGTTCAACAGTGAGACATGTATGTTTTCTTAGGGGACCTTAAAACAAAAATAGTTCGGAGTATTTTTCCCACTGAAAGGTTTATCATGTATTTGTATCTTTGTCTTCAAGTTCTAGATTTCCATTTTTTCTTAGTAAAAGACAAAACAAATTTTATTTCTAATGGATTTTTTCTTTTTTTTTTTTTCTTTACAGAAAAGTTGACTCACTTGAGGCAAAGACAGACATAAACCCTAGTTGTCTTTTTGTCCTGTAGGAGCCTGCTTATGTCAAAGTAATTTTTAAAGCAAATTTTGTTATGGCTTCTAAAAATCCTATTTTGTGAGTACATAAATTCAGTTTTCAAACTGTACAGTTGTGCTCATTAAAAAAAACACCAAACCCAAACAGAAAAACAAAGCACAAACCCCACCAAAACTTCACCATAATATAACACTACATAATACAAGTATCTTTGAAAGTCTTTAGTGAATTAAAACAATTATGTTTCCTGTATGCTCTATAGAACAAAGCTGTTGTTTGTTTAGTTAACAAGATATTTAGTAAATTTTCTAAATTAAATTTTAAAAGGACTTTACTGCAGTAGTTAAGGTCAAAGCAATCAAAAGGACTCTGGTCCCACCAGCCACTCTAGGGCTCCAGAGGGGTATGAGGAATGGTGCACGGGGTAAATGTATACCCAGTAAAGGTTGTGAGGGGGTTGTAACACCCCCCAACATTTGAGTTTGTCTAATCCAATAATTATTATTATAATTCAGTGTTCTATAGGTTGATAACAGTTAAAATGTACATACCTCGCAGGAACTATATAAATATAAACACCATGGGAGACCAAATGATGCTCATGAATTATCTTTGAACTATCTATTGCCATGTGGTTTTGTTTTGGTTTTTTTTTTTCCAAAATCAAGACTATTAGTTTTAATTATTCATGTAAGTAAAACATTGTGATGCTCAATAATATAAAATCGTTCCATTAATTTATTTTCACTACTCTAAATAAGCTTTCTATATCCGTTACAGAAATGTATTCTTAATAATTATTGGTCTTATTCAATTTATACTGATTTATGAGGCTTCCTTTCACTGAATGAAAAAGTAGACTTGATAGATTATGCCAGTAGATAGATTATGCCAGAACCTGTATTTATATTTATGATTAATTTAGTTCTCAAGATTTATTTTTTGAGTTAGAATAATTAAGTCATAGATTCATTTTTTTTCTTCCAAAGTGGCAAAACTTTTTCCTGTGTAAAAAAGAATAAAATAAATATTCCTAGATATTGTCAAAATAAGCAGAAGGGATGTTCTGATAACTGTCCTTTTTAGACTTTTTAGAATTTCTAAATTCTGAATTTCTGATTTCTGGTCACAACATGAAAGAAATACTCTTAAAAAAAGGGGGGGAGGCAAATAATTGTTATATCTACTCAGCCCTTACAAAAGGCACTGTTACTGCTATTCATCATTGATAAGCATATCCTACCTGTAAGAGCAACATCTAAATGTTTGATTATTAATTTATACCTCATGAAACAAGAGTAGTAGAGTTTCAGATTATAGCTGGAGGTTCGCACTTCAATTGTTCCTATTAGTAATCAGCAATATGATTGGAGGGGGGGGTTATATGATACATGAAAACATTGATTGAGAGAGCTGGTCTTGTTCTGCCTAAAGAAGGAAAGGTTAAGGGGGAATCTTACTGCTGTCTTCAACTTCAGTGTACCGTTGCAGAGAAATTGGAACTAGCAGTACACTAGTTTCTTGGCAGTACACAATAAAAGGAGGACAACGGAGAATAGGTAAAACTGCAGTGGCTGATATTCCAGTTAGATATTTTGAAAAAGTAAATCATGATGTCTGTCAAACACCAGAACAGGTTGCTCAGGGAGATTTGGATGAAACCTGAGCCACCTGACTGAACTAAAAAGCCAAATCCAACATCAAAATCAACCCTGCTCTGAAGAGTGGTTCTGAGTAGACGATTTAGGGAGATACCTTCCAATCTCAACTCTTCTCTAATTCTAGTGTATAATACACACATGCCTTTTTCTATTTTCTGTGTTGCTTCCTCAAATTTTCAGAATACTACTCCCACACATTTCTGCTTCCTCACTCAACCCCCAGACACAAACAACATGAAACAACAGCACTCACTGTATCAAAATGGCCAAAATAGTTCAAAATAGTAAACATATGATACCTGTACCTGAGAGGCTGACCAGGAGTAGTTTGGATTATAGAGTACAGGTAGGCAGTAATTCAATGCATCTTTCAGGTTGAGCTTACCATCTGTTCTGATACCCTAAACAAAGTGAATTATCTGCAATATTTCACAGACTGTAATATGCAAGTAAAACGTATACTTATCTTAAAAAGTTTTTCAGGCTGTATTAGTTCCTTCCCCAGAAACAGGATGAAAATAATGACAAAAAGCTAGAAAAATTCTACCGCTTTTAATTGTACAGGAGTAGCAAATCAATTTCAAATGAAAAAGCATAGCACTACAAAACAAAGTTTGAAACCAATTTGAGGATATAACTTAGAACTGCAAAGCATACTTTTTCATACTGATTTTAATATTACAGTTCATACATTGCACCAGAATCAATAGTTATATGCATACTTTGTGCACTATTCTACAACCATACATAAATATTTTTAAGCAAAGACCTATATCTTCCATAAAGAATCATCACAACAGTGGAATTTAGAAATACTTTTTGTTAAAAAGTCAACTTTGCAGTTACTGATTGAATCAAATGTTTTGTCTTTTTTAAATGAGATTGGTTTATCAGGCTATATTAATGTAAAGTTACTCAAGAAGCTGTGCATATTTTAATCTCTCGTGAAAATGTTATGCAAATTATTTGTAAATGTGTAAGCCTAGGGAGCAGGGCTGCATTAATAGATCCTATTACAAAAGTATCTGCAATACTTTACAACCCAACAAAGGCTGAATTGGATATAAATTGTTTCTGTCATCATAAATTCTAAAATGAATGCAGAGAGCACCATCTTTTGGAGTCAGCGAAGCATTGACACTCTTTACAGTGAAAGCAGAGCACTGAGTTCCAGTAAAATAAATGTTTATGTATGCAACAAGCTGAGCAAATTGTTCTGTGAGCAGTGTAACTAATGAAGCATGGTTTCAAACAGACTCCTATGCTGTGTCTCCCAGCACATCATCTTCCCAGCCTTGCCAGCTCCTTCTGAGTCTCTACTGCCTGCCTTCCTCTGCAGCATGACACACAGCTCTCTTCACAGAAACTAATTCAATGAAAGGTTTCTTTTAACTGGACAATAGCTACTCACACTCTGGTTAACTCAGAGCTATGTGCATAGTGAACCAAGGCATGTCCTGTTTGGCAACACATTGGCTGTTTCTTGGAGTAGATGAAGGACTGGAAATTTTGCTGGAACTGTCCAATAGATTAAAAAGCTACTGTGAGTTTAACAAGAAATTCAGGCTTATGAAGTTATATTAGGTTATTTACCAATCACCAGCTTTTCAGAAAAGGACCTGGGGTCCTGTGAAACAAGCTGACCATGGGCCTACAATGTGTCTGTGCAGCAAAGACAGCCAATAGCACCCTGGACTGCTGCAGAGACATTGCTGCCAGCGGGTCAACGGAGGTGATTCCTCCCCTCTGGTGAGGACCTGGGGTGACACACTTACAGTGCTGTCTCTAGATCCAGTCCCTTGGTCTGACATGGGGATTTTGGCTACTTTGGCATCCATATAGTGCTAGGTCTAGATCTATGATCAAAACAGTGCTGAAAACACACCAGTGATTTAGCTGTTCTGAGCACTGCTTGCACAGTAATGAGGCATTCTCTGTTTCTCACTCTGTCCTCTCCCATCCCAGCAAGTAGGCTGGGGGTGAGTAAAAGGCAGTGAGGGAACACGGTTAGGACAGCAGACCTGACCTGAGAAAAGCGATGTTCCATACAACATAACATTGCAATAAAACTACAGGGGTGTTTTCCAAGGTAGCCATTACTCAGAGACTGACTAGGCATCAGTCTGCTAGGAGGAGCTGGTGAGTGATTGCCTTTGCATCACTTTATATTTTTGGGGGTTTTTTTGTTGTTTTTTTTTTTTTTGTTTGTTTCTTTGTTTTTTGTTGGTGTTGTTTGTTTAGTTTTTTATTATTATTATTTATTCTTTTATTTTCTGATTCATTTGTAAAATTATCTGTATCTCAATCCACAAATTTTCTCCTTTTTACCCTTTCAATTATCTCTTCCATCCTGCTGGGGATGAATGAATGAGAATGAGAAAAGGAGTGTGGGCTTAGCTGCCTGCCAGGGTCAACCCCCACAATTAGACAATCTCCAGAGGGGTCTTCTGGTGCCTCAGGTATTCCATCTATCTTTCTTTCTTTCTTTTCTTTCTTTTCTTTCTTTTCTTTCTTTTCTTTCTTTCTTTTCTTTCTTTTCTTTCTTTCTTTCTTTCTTTCTTTCTTTCTTTCTTTCTTTCTT
>JAWWMP010000081.1:71956835-71981369 GCA_035047865.1 Dendrocincla tyrannina
CCCCCCCCCCCCCCCCCCCCCCCCCCCCCCCCCCCCCCCCCCCCCCCCCCCCCCCCCCCCACCAACAAACAAAAAACCCCAGTGACTGTATGTTGTGGGAGAATATAATTGCCATTCCTTATTTCAGAATACTGTTCCCCTTCTTCAGCAGAACACTTCAGGGCAAATTCACAGGTTTCCAGGATACCCTAATGTACTATATTTTCTAGAAAGAAGAATATAAAACTGTGAAATTCCTCTGAAATATTGTAACATGAAATAATTTTTCCCGTTCCTCTCAATGACTCCACACTTCAAGTGGACACACACTGATGTGAAACAATGGACAAATCTCATTGGATTTTGACATGATTGTAGTAATGGGACTCCGAAGCCTGGAAAAGATCCATGTCACTCATTTTTCTATAATGAGCACAGAAAACCCTTTTAAACTCAAAAGTCAGATTCCATTAGAACATAACTGGAACACTTAACTTTTTAGTTAAACCTAAACAGCTAGACTAAATACTGTTACACTCGGAATCTTGTTACTGACAAAATGGGAAAACACCATATATACAGGAAAAATCCCTAAACAATTTTTAACCTAATTAAAGGATTAGTAAATTAACAAAACTCTAACAGTTATGATATGGTAACACTAATATTCACGGTTCAGCTGCCACAGTAAATCCTCACTAATAATATCCCCTTTAAAATCAAGAAGAATTGCTAGTACTGATCCCTTTCTATTGGTAATAAGCTCACCCTTGCAATTCCCTTCTGGATACTACTGTGGGAAGCTTCAGTCTTCCTAGAACAACAGCACTGGGGGGAAGCGGAGGAGGTCCCACACAATGTCTTCATTGGAAGAAGTTCGTGGATAGGGTTTCTTCCTCTGTTTGGCAGAAGCAGAGTGTCAATGGTTCCTCCTCAGCCTTGGGCATATTTGGGTTCATATTTGTACTTTCCTTCAGCACAATCCACACCACTATGGTGAGACAGGTGTCACCCCCCAGCAGCTGGGGTGGCCAGCACCACCCAGCCCAGGATAAAACCCTGGTCCCACAGGGCTTCTGATAACAATGGCAAAATCAAAGGCATGCAGATCACATACTTCCATTCTGGTCTTGAAGGAAACAACTACAAGCACTAACACAGTCCCAGTGGTGTCTTAACCTGACAAGAGCCCTGCTCTCAGCCACTGTATATTACTATTACAGTTTCATGAGGTCATCTCATACCATGTTTTGCTTTAGTCTATGTCTGCCAGTTATTCTGACTGTCTAGCATTTCAACCACTCCCAAAGATTTCAGAGAAGGTAATCCTGAGGAACCTAAACTTCAATGCAAATGGATGCCTGTGTGAAGGAAATACAACTGAACCATAAAACTCAGTTATCCCCAGAATAAGAAAAAGAAAAAAAGACAAAACCATAGAGAGTGAAAGTCATGTAAATGTATTAGGTTGTCATATTTTCTCTCTTTTTCTCAGGAAAAAAACCCAGTTTTTATACACAGACTCACAGACACATACATCAATTGATCAAGTAATTTCTCTTTTGGTGGCAAAAAGGGAAGCCTATGTTTTCTTGCCATCTTCTAAGGTCAGCAGATTTATTTCCAGTGAAGAACACAAATTTACCACATCAATTTATCTTCTGAGAAAAGTAATTGCAACTAACAGAAAACATAGGAAAAACTAAAGGCTTAAGTGTAGCTTGATTAATGCAGATTAAAATCCATTGTGGTAAGCATCATATGTTTCATGAGGCAAATATGAGGCTGTAATTGCTGTGTTTATGAAATCCCAGACCAAAGAGAATTCCTTTTTATATACATTTCATTTATTTTGTGAAACATATAAAATATTTGTTCAGTATTGTTCCATGGTAGATTACATTCTATCATCCTCCCATATTTCTAGTCTGATTTTGACTCAGATGTATTTTACTTGAATGCTGCTAAAATAATTTGTAATAGAAAGAAATAAGGAATCAAACAACTCTCTGCAAATTATCTCCATTATAACTCATCAAGTGGGGGAAAAAATACCCCAAATGAACCAGACAAACTACCAAAAGTACATCAGGAATAAAGGCAGTCATCTAAAGTAATTTGATACATTTGCCAGAAAACCTGGTATTTTTGAAAAGCCCATAATAATTTACAAGAAGAATGTGCTGCCTTTTCAGAACTGGCAGAAAATATAAGCAGTATGCATGCATGCACTAACATCAGCGATTAGAAAGAAACCAATGTCAATCACTATTTTCTGACAGAACAATAAGTTGCTTTATAAGTGCTGCCATCATCTCTTTTTTTATTTCTTCTCCATGACCTTTCTGCATGGTGAAATAAACACACCAGTATCCAAAAGAGTAAACTGCAAATTACAAATCCCAATATTTATCAGTTAGTTTGGAGGCAACATTGCCACACACATATGAAAGTTTTATTTTAGCCTCAATTAAAAAATAAAATAAAAAAAGAACTTTCCCAAACCAACATAAAAATGTAGCATTGGTCTAATACAACACAGTACTACTACCAAGTAATTACAGCAAATGTACAATATGCTAAATCATCATCGTTGTGTATATTAGCCCATATTATATCAGTCTTTCTGTTTGCATTCATCTGTCGCAGAAAATAGTCCAAATGCCACCTGTTTAATTAGGTTGAATATGCACTACTGTGACGGAAGATTTCTTCAGCAACTTACTGAATGTTTCTCATGAATTATATTATGAAAAGCACCATCATCATATTGCTGTTCCACTGGCAGGAGGATAAGTTTCAGACAAGCCTGTCTGCCTGGTAAAGTTATTTTCCTAGTTATACTGGGCTTGCTGGAGCCGAAAATAAAAATATTTGACCTTTTCTACAATTCTGTGGTTGCATTAAAGCATTATTAATTCCCCAGCCTTACAAAGGCAAAACTTCCAACAGCTCTGAAATTAATTTTCTGTTTTAATACTGCAACAAATTATTTAATCTCCTGAAAACTCTTTTTTATAATCATAAAAATCATAGGTTTTTCAGACCTATACTATCCACATCACACAAACTGCAAGATCAAAACCAAGCCATAATAGTAGCATGATAGCCAGATTCAAGCTATCCAGACTCATTCAGTCAAGCTTTCACCAGTGGTCCTGCAGGATTTGGCCTGACATTAATACCTGATTATTTTGTGTTTACTCATTTCAAATGAATCCCTACCATCCAACATGTATGTAGTTTCTTTCAAAATTCTAACCCTTAACTGTAACAGACTTGATATGTACAGTGGCAGCTTGCTGAATATCTCCTCTATGTGTTGGCTTCTTGTTGTGTACTTTATTCCTTAAAGAAGAGTGACCAGACAAGGTAGATGTGGAAAGAGGGCAGTGATAGCCCTGGAGTCAATGAATATGCACCAGAGAAGTTTCCATGTTGCCAATTACAGCAAGCAGCCATTGCTCAAGTAGCCAGATTGCAGCTCATGCAAAGACATAAGCAACCTGCTGTGGGGACAGGAAAAACTGATCAAAAGAGGATTTTGCAGAATTTGCGGTAATCTAGACAGATGCTGAACAGACCGAAACCAAGTCTAGAAGCACAATCCACTCATGGGTTATCAGTGACTTATGAATAGTCAGGGAACTGTGCATACATATCTTTTGTTCTAATATGCTGCATAGTCATGCTACCAGAAATTGCAACTACGTGGGATTATATTCTGAAAAGTACCAGGTTTTGTGTCTCAAAATATTTTGGGGCTCAATTGAGAAACTCACTAGCACAGAAAGCGTTAGAAAGATTGATTTGTAAGCTCTTGCTAACTTATTATTTCTGTTAGGCTTACACTATATGGTATATAAAGCTACACTGAGATGAATAGGTATCATCAGTTGTCTCATATTTCTCATTTCTTTTCCCAGAAGAGAAGATAACATTTTATGCCATACCTACAGAGAGATCGGCCTGTTCAGCCTCAAGAAGAAACGACTGAGAGGGGACCACATTAATAAATATCTGAAGGGAGGGTGTTAAGGGGATGGAGCCAGGCACTTCTCAAGGGTGCTGAGCAATAGGAGAGAGGCAACAAGCAGAAACTGATGCACAGGAAGTTCCACCTGAATATGAGTGTGAGAGGGGGATTCATATCTCACTAGATTCCTTTATAATTGTGTCAGGTCAACCATCTTGTCTGTGTGTGGGGGGAAAGGGCTAGGCCTGCAGGCACATGGCTGAGCTTGCAGCCTCACGGCAGAGCCGAAAGGTACATGGTAAGGCCTGCAGCCAACACAGCCGAGTCCGTGGAGTGCACATAGCCAAGGAGCTATGTGGCAGCCTGCCTGGTAACCCGCCCACACCACACCCTCTGGAGCCTGTGACTGGTTACAGCACACCTCATTCTGGCCAGGAGTGGACAATGACCTGGATGTCCCACCTGGGAGGCGTGGCCATGCTGGCCAAACTATACAATGCGGGAGCACAAGGCTCCATGTGAGCTTTCTCTTCTGGCTGCCACCACGTGAGCCATCGGATCTTGGCAGAAAATATATTTCTCCTGTCTCTCTGCTCTCTTTCTTTCTTTACTTCTTTCTTTTCTCATTTTCCCTTTTCTTCCTCTTGTCAGTAAGTTAAAACCAGTGAGTTGTGTTTTACTAAGCTGGTGTACTGATTGTCTTGTGGGGGTGCTTTTGTGGAGTGGGTCTTTGTGGTAGGTGTTTTGGTTAAATACTTCTGTCTTGGTTATATGTTATCCCTATAAAATCTTTTGTCAAAAAGTCTTATTTTCTCACTAAATTAAAAGAAATTCTCTTAGAGAAAGCGTAGCAGCATTTTCTTGGGATGTGAATTCAAGATAATAACGAACTAAAGTCTCTTCAACAGTTTGGTAAGCAAACTTGAAAGTCTTAAATATAAGTAACCACTCAGGCAGCTTGTGGACTGAAACCTGGCATGTTACAATGAAAAAGAATTTCTTTACTGTATGAGGGACCACACACTGTAGCAAATTGCCCAGATTGGTTGTGGACTCTGTCACTAGAGATAATCAAGAGCCTTCTGGATGCAATCCTGTGCAATGTGTTCTAAGATGGCCCTACTTGAGCAGGGAGGTTGGACCAGGTGATGCACTGGGGTCCCTTTAAATCTTAGCCATTCTGTGCTTCTGTGACTTTTAAGCGTGCATGTCTTAACTGTTCCCCTCCCCATTCAAATTATTCTTTTCCTTGGACATTTCTGAAAAAACTTTTCAAATTTCCTACCATTTTCATTCCTGCTATACATACCTAATACACAGATTACATGGGTGCTTCAGAATTTTATTTGTAACTGTTCAGTGCAAACCTAAAATTAATTCAAGCCTCTAAAGAAAAAGGACGTTTCAACTTCCCCAACCTTCATAAAGAGCTCACAACCAGTAGGAATTCACACTGACTCCACAAGAAGGAAGGACTGGAGTCCTTGTGAAAGAATTTGAGAAAGCCAAACACATCATAATGCATTTCAGCATGTGTTTCTTCTAAGGACTGAAATTCTTCATGGTCATATCTTCTAACTACTCAAGACATGAATATATGCTACTAGAAAATAGGTTCAAATAGAGCATGTCACCATCTAAACTAAAGTAACTGGTGCAGGATCTGGAAATTACTCACCAAATTACTGACCGTTACTACATACTCTGCATTACTCATCTAAATGACCCCTATGACACAGCAATGCACATTCAGTCATTGGAAACAAAATATTTATATTTCATTTCCATAGCTAAGTGCATCTTCACTTCAGAGTTTGTTCTTTTATTTAGGTATATCATGGGCCACTCCTCCTCAGATCTGAATACCATCACAGTTCTCTAGCCAGAGCAAACTAAAAATCAAAGAAAACTTCTGTTTCCTTAACCTATGCACTCTATCAAGTAAGGTTTATATTAATTCCCATCTATCTACTAAGGGTGCAATCAGCACGTAAGATGACCGCTTAGAAGCACACGAGGCAAGAGCTCTTAAGGTTGAGAATATTCCCCGCACTACTTTTGCACTTTAAAAATCTTAATGTCTTGGTACTGAAAACCAAATAGAGGCTGAAATTTTAATTTGCATATTGAAAATCACAGGTATTTATACATTAAAAACTGTGTATTCCATGTATAGAACTTTTAAAAGTACTAGCACTAGCATGCAGTAGACTAAGGCCATGATTTATGTATTCATTTATAACTTCTGTACTAAATATATAACAGAAAAATTTAAGAGTAATAGTTTTCAGTATTACAACTTTAGAAATATCCATTTGTTATATATCCAAGTACTGATTTTTTATGCACTGACTACAGACTGATTTCTATACATGTTTTTTAATATTTTCCCACCTTTTTTACAGGGGTTTGTAATTTGATCTTAGATAAAAAGAGATCAAAGGAAAGGACAGGAATCCTTCAAGATCTGATATGCAACTATTTTTCCTTGAAGAATGGTAACCCACAGAGAGGATGAGATAGTGTCCTTTTTTCTGTTTCAGGTTCTTAGTTCTGCAATAAGTAGATGCTTTTCTTCATTCCAGATACTTTTAAAGGTCTTGTCCAACCAGGGCTGCTATCAAAATATTAGTAACAAATTAATCCTCTTTTCATTCTAGTGTCAGTAGCAATAATCTATTAAATAATTAAATAAATGACATTATACTGAGCAAGCAGGCTAACAAAGCTCCAAACTCTTAGCTGACAGAGATATTCTTTATATAAAGAAATAATTTTAGGTCAGTATTTCTTCACTTTTAATCTAAAACAAGAGATACTGCACCTTTAGGAGTACAGTACAGTTTATTCCTTCTGGACTTAAAAGGCAACAGTAGCTGATGTTTTTCCCCCACTATTCTTGTTTTGATAGTTCTCAATTAATTGTTAGAGCTTTCTTCCTATCATAAAAGTATCTCCATTGTTGTATTTCTCCACCTGCTAGTATGATCTACCCCATTTCGGACATTTTCCTTCTCATACATTACTTAAACCCAAATAATATCACTGCCTTAGCTGGAGACAGAGTAGAAATTGCTACTACAACAGAGACTTCATTATCTTAGTATTGCTTTTTCCTCTTTTCTAAGGATACTGAGGTTTACAAATGGCGCTTGGGGTTTGGGGATTAGGGGTTTTTGTCATCCATGGTTGGTTAGTTCTTTATTTGAATTGAGAAGACAGTTATAAGGCCATAAGTTAAAAGACTATAGTTCATCTTGCCTTATTTTTGGTCTCTCATCTGAGCTAATCATCTAGTCTTTTTTTACAGTTAGTGGATCAAAACCACACATCTAGGACACATTTCATTAAACTTCATTTGCTTCTTTACTCCATGATGCAATCAATCACACGAAGGAAGTTTCTTGCTCTTCTATGATAGTATGACAATTACATGTGATTAATTCAGGTATATGTATTTTTTCTCTGGGAACATGATCCCTCCCTTAAAACACTTCAAGGTGTTCGCCAAGAAGACCAGCTAAATGTGGTGCTTCATAACCTCTATAATGAGGTTAAATATAAAATTTATAGGCCTTAAAGAATGCAATGTTTCACCACTTCTTTGGCAACAGCCTGAAGGGCAGGCAGAACATTTTATTTAACTTGCTTTCTCTCTGTCAAAATCTATGGGTTTGTTTCTGTCATAGGTGCAAATATGAAGCTTGCTACCTTTGTAAAATTATATTGTTTTTAAAACTTCACACTAAAAATTGTCTGCAAGCATAGTGACAGATTTGCTGCAAACAAGCAAATGAGCATCACAGAAAGAAACAAAAATAGTATACTACCTTGCATGTTTTAATCCTGCTTCCTCACTCCCTGTGCAGTACATAATTCTACATTATTATTTAGTGCCCTGTGGTGCTGAATATTGTAGGTTGATGGAACACAAGGTTGAAAAATTGCCAGAGAAAGTAGAACTAAATGACTCTATGACCTTTCAGTGACATGCCACCATAAGATGGTGAGAAATTTCCATGTAAGCTGAAAGCCTTTTTTAAAGTTACTTAAATGTATTTATGTGACAGTTTTATATTTAAACCCTACCATTTCCTTCAAGGAATTCTTCATTATATTTCAGGTTAAAAAAAACCAAACCACACACAAAAAAGAAATTAGAAAAACCAAACAAACCAATCTTTGTTGGAAGGTCTGAATAATAAATAAAAATCCATTTGAAAACTATTTCAGAAATGAAATTCTATTTTTTTTTATTCCAGTGTAATTACATTTTGTGTTATGTTAGAGCAAGAATTCATTTTCATATCTTAAAAGACAGAGGACTTTTGTTTGTTTTTCTTAAAAAGGCTAGTAAACCACTTGTCATTTAAATGAACAAAATAATGAATTGCAAATGGAGAGGACTTTGTGAAGCATGAGACCATTTAGCAAAATATTTATATATTCCACACTGATTCTTCCTGGAAAGGTTATTTGAGTGCAAATGCGACATTTTGAAATGTGTGACTGCAGTGAAAACTAAATCAATCATAAGTCATTTATCACTTAGTAATGAAATTTAATGTTTATTTTCATTCCTGTTCTTATTTAAATAGGTCTTGTCCCTGTAATTCTTTGCTTTGAGTCAGACCTTTCTACTTTTTTCCAGACAATTAACATTTTTCTTGGTTACATCTAACCTGGATAGGGGTCTGTTCTTCTGTAACAAGTATACGTTTTAATAAAATTAATAACCCAGCTTCAGTCATTGATATATCACAGTATTAGTTAAAATCTAATTCCACAGCATTTGGCCCATTTACTATATCTTTGTCACTAGCTTTATATCCTTTGCTGCCATTTTAAATAACCAGACAAACAAACTGTGCCCTCTAGCTTTATAGTCCCAAGCTAACCTTGGGAAAGCCCTGCTTGGGCTTTCACTTCAGAGCATTGATTAAATAAGAACAAAAGTTAGAGCATTCTGTGTACTAGCAGAATAGACTACGTGTTCACTAACATGTAATTTTCTGGGTTTATGTTGTTTGAAATTTCCCAGCTTGCATTCATTTCACTTATGTATATGTATTACCTGCACAAAGGTCTTACACCTATACTTCAATAATGTTTAAGGTATTTTGTATTATTTTTATACACAGATGAAGAAAAGATTTACCCTCCTCACTCTGTCCCCCCCCAAAAAAAAAAAAAAAAAAAAAAAAGGAAAATTAAAAACACACCAGTACATGTACATGACCAGGTATTTTAAAGGTTGGATAAAGACTGTGTGTACATGCTGAATCCATAAGATAAATTATGTCTTTATAAACAAAATTAATCTTAACTGCAGTTTATCAGAAACTGTTTTCTGCTAGCTCAGTTAGGGAATTTACATGCATGTATGCCTGTGCTTTTGATTAAACATTATTAAATATGATAGTTCCTTCAGGGAATTCAGTCTCACAGATCCTTCTGAATAGAACAGTAACTTTGATGTTGCAGAAAACTGCCTTTTCATCAAAGGTAATGGTAGGTGTTGCAGAAAAAAAGTGGAATATAACTTAGATGGGGTCAGGACAGCAGAAGTGTGTTACTGCAGCTGAAAGAGAACACAGAACAGCAGCAGTGTGTCACACTGCTGATATGAATTCTCCCCATATGGGTCAGAGTTTATATACCTTGAGGCTATATAATCCATTCTGCACCAACACTGTGCCAGACAAGCAGGACATGGTAAATAACAACAGCAAGTGAAATCCTTCTGATAAGGAGGGCCTACACTGTACAGCCTGACAGGAATAATCCACTTATTTGTTAACTAAGTTGTGCTGACTGGCAAGACTGACACATTTCTTAACTAGTGAAGCCTAGGAGACCTTCACTCTCTTGCTTCCACAATGGAAATGTGTATCATAAAATTGCAGAATGGTTTGAGATGGAAGGGGCCTTAAATGCAGAAGCACTGCATTACTAATCTTTCTACCAGTAAACAAGATGATCACTGCAGTTTTGGCTCGTGCCAGTCATTTAAAATAAATGAACACTATGGTCAAGTCTATGTTCCTAAGGCAAGAATGTTCCTACCACACAGGTATTGTTCATCAGTAAAGGAGAGTGCATTTCTATTTGGTCAAGTGCAAGTTAACCAAAACAATAATAGAGTTTTTAGAAAGGCAAAACCAGAAAATAGGAGAACCCTATGCATTTTCCTCAGACAATATATCAGATTTCACATTAAAGTTTGAGTGTTTGAATAACCACAATTTCTTGTCAGAATGTAAAGACATTATTGACTGTTGGATTATCCTGGGATGGTTAATTTCTTATTGTTAATGGTAATTCTCTTACTGGGAAGAAAGTTTACTTCTTTAAAGTTTTCATGGGATAGTAAACTCAGTTTCCTTCCATTTCATTTGAAGGGCCAGTCTAGAACTACTGGCTGATTCTAAGAAACAGTAATAGCAGGCTGAGGTCCCTTCTATTAGAATTGCAAGGCACACTTCATGAAGTTGTCTTTTCTAAAATGAGACTATCTCTCACCTCCACTGCACATGCCTTTTCCTTTAGATCTGTGAACTACACATAATATTATAGGATGCTCCAAAGCCTGCATGTAGACTGCTCTGGTACATTGGTCAGTAATAGCAAAGTCAGCTTTGTGTTCCTTACCCAGCTTTACACATGACACTTCCTGGATCTTTGCTCTACTCAGAAGCTGCTCAGTAGTATGGTGTAGTGCTGTGCTCAGGTGGCAGTTCTCTCTCTGTATTCTTGAGGAATTTTCCTTTGGCACCATTAATATCCTAAGAAATGGTTGAAAAGCACAAAAAAGTTACAGTTATAGTTCAAGTAGTATAGTTCAGAGAATCAACCATTAAAAGCAAGCACTCAAAGATTAAAGAGATAAATACTTCCAAATTTACAATCTGCAGATTAATTGTTTGTTACGTACAGAGTATCAGACGTGGTTGAGGGAGAGGCTGTGACATCACACAGGAGAACACACAAACTCATACAATACCTGTATCATTTAACAACAGGTATCCTACTGTCTTTCTGTTCTTTTGGAAATATTTCTACCTACATTTACAAGACCTGAACTATCTTTGTAATCTGGTGCATTGTACTCTCCAAGAAGCCAGGACTACATAGCTTCGGCATAAAAGTATAAGACAAATTCAGGCCTACACAGCAGGACTTCCAATTACATTATTGGGTGATTTTTTTCTATATTTTTCTTGTTTCTAAATCTTATTAGGGTATTTACTGAATCTAAAGAGGCAAGGGAAATTTATACATGAAAAGACCATGCAAAAGAGGCAAAATGAAAAAAGAGGCTATCAAGAAATGGTGGAAAAGGGACATAGTAAAACACAAGGAAGAGATAACAGTATATATTTGTGTCAAAGCACTGGGAAGTAATAAGTCAATGTTACCAAGCTACTCAGTAGTTTGAGAATACACAACCCTGGAAGCAAAGTGATTGCATATGTCTTTAATCCTATTTTGAAATTACATTTATATACAAAACTAGCTAGCTTATCTACTTCATTTAGCCTCTCTCCAGACAGGCATTCTTTACTACTATATATTTATGCTACAGGTTATGGCAACATTTCCTAGGCTAATTTGGCTTTGAATACCAAAAAATACATATAAATAATAATAATTAGAAAGTCTTTGGATTTGTTTAAGAGCTGTTCATGGTTAAGTGGGCTTTTTTGTTTGTTTGTTTTTAAATATAACTCTGTGTTGATAATTTAAAAAAAAAATAGACATAAGAAATCGCCTCTAACAATTTATCTGGCATTTTACACTTCCACAAAACACTCCAGGGTGCCCATTACTGTACGATATCAGCATGCATACTAAACTCAGTGTAGGTGAGCTGTGTTAATATTATGCTTCAACAGCACACCCTGGAGTGCCTTATTGCTTAAATGATGAAAAGGTCAAACATTTACAGCATACTATCATGTTTCATACAACAATTCTATATTGCTATTCTTTGTTACCTCATCCTTTCGGGAAAAGTGGTTGCAAGGAAAAATAATAAACATCATTCAATTAAACCAGTTTTCTCAAAGTGCTAATACACTGTTATCTTGTGGCTCTCTTTCAGTGGTAAGGTCACATCTCTTGTACCTAATGCTAAGACATGAGTACTGATACATAAATTATTTATCAGTAGAAACTCCATCAAAACTTCCAATCAACACTTAACTAGATACTAATATTTTTAAATAAAATTAAAAGAGAGAATATTGTAGAGACTGATATGTTTACTGCATAATATATTAAGCTCAAGAAAGAACAGAACTACATTGAGTGGGAAACAGAATTTTAGGTCAGCATCAGCTGTTTTAAGGCAGAGACTATCATCCTGAGAGCCTTTCATGGTAATAGCACACTACAGCAGAGCACAGCAGAAGAATCTGCGATCATACAAGTCTTTTAAAAACCTTCAGAGACGGAGATTCAACCACTTCCCTGGGCAGCCTGTTCCAGGACCTGAAAAGTCTTCTGGTGAAGAAATCTTTTCTTACTATCCAATCTAAATCTCCCTGGTTCAACTTGAGGCCATTTTCTTGCTTGTTACTTGAGACAAGAGACCAACCCCCTACTTGCTACAACCTCCTTTCAGGTAGAGAGTGATAGAGGCACTTTGACTTGCTGAATCCTATACAATGGACCTCAGCAATTCAGCCTGTCCAGATCCCGCTACAGAGCCTTCCTACCCTCAACAGATCAAAACTCTTACTCACCTTGATGTCATCTGCAAATTTACTAAGAATGCACTTGATCCCTCTGTTCAGTTAATCAATAAAGATACTAAGTTGATTGGCCCCAATACTGAGACCTGGGGAACACCACTTATGACCAACTAACTACAAGCTGGATTTAACTCTATTCACCACCACACTTTGGAATTGATCATTCTCTCAGTATTTTTGCCCAGCAAAGAGTGTACCTATTCAAGCCACAAGCAGCAAGTTTCTCCAGGAAAATGCTGTAGGAAAGCGTGTCAAAGGCTTTACTAAAGTCCAGGTAAACAACATCCACAGCCTTTCCCTCATTCACTAAAATGGTCACCTTGTCACAGAAGGCAATCAAGCCAGACAAGAAGGACCTGCCTTTCCTAAAACCATGCTGACTGGGCCTGTTGTCCTGGTTGTGCTGTACATGTCATGTTGTGGCACTCAAGATGATCTGCTCTGTGATCTTCTACAGCACTGAGGTCAGACTGACAGTGCTGTAGCTCCTTCACACAAAAGGGAAGGCTCCTGGAGGGCCTTTCCACTCAGTTTTCCCTGGTTCATGAAACTACTCTGTACACTATGCTAGGGTGCTCTACTGCAGACAGCCAGCGCTAGAGCCAGCACCCAAAAGGAGGATTTTTGTTACTGTTTCCTCTATTTAACCTGCTTCTGATTAATTCAACTAGTCTGTCACACCAGTTTTATAGACTATGAAGACTGAGATTGCCCAAAATTTTATACCTCCAAAATTTATACCTTCAATTTGGATTCAACCACCTTTAACTGGTACTACAGGAACCTACCAGGAAAAACTTAACACAAATTTTAAAAGCAGAATAGTTTTGCTCAGCAAGCTAAAAGCTCTGTGTCATGTGAAAGGTGGGAGTTTAGATTTTTGCCTGTTGGTAGCCCCAGGAAAGTCGAGAACCTGGTGTCCAACTGTCAGTGTCTGACAGTGAGACCCTTCACCAACAGATTCACAAGGTCAGAGGGCACCTCAACCACCCGTGTTACGGGGTACTCAACAGAGCAAACGCCCCTCAACAGGTCCTGACAAGGTGTTATCTGCTGCTGACGGCTGCAAAGACTCACTTTAACAGTTTATGGAATAACACTTTTTATTAATACAAATTCTGACAGATTAGTAAGGTTCAGGGGTTGTCAGTGAGAGTGCCTACTGCAAAAATATGCTTTAAAGCAACCTGAAATATGTTTTCACGCTCTGATACAAAACAGTCCACTAATATGCTATGCTGTAAGCACAAGAAAAAGCCTTAGTCCTAAAAGCTGTGTTTAATGTATGTAGAGTATATTTCTTCCCCGAGGTGTCCCTCTGGGGTGTGGAAGAAAATAGACTCAGCCTGTCAACTGACTCCAGCAGTTTCAATGGAGGTCTTTTCCCACTTTCCCCCTATCCCAAACTTACTTGTATACTATTTTCTTTATGTCTGGGTGGAGTTTGAGTGGCTTTAGTAATAAATATTTTTTATTTCTGATTGGTGTGCCTAATGGGAGGAGGGTGGTGGTCATGGCTTGGCATCTGAGGAAGGGGTTTGACATAGTTGTTGGCTTCAGCAGCAGAACATCTTGATTATCCCTTGTCAGACAGTTACGGTACAGTCTTGGTACCACAGTGTTCTCCCATTCTGCTCGGATTAGAATGGAGGGGGCCATGCAGTCTCCACTTCATTCCACACTCTGTTTTGCTTCTCTGAGCAGATGTTTCTTGTTGTATAGGGGAGCATATTGACCTCAGTCTGTCCAGGGAGTTGCAGCTGTTTTTTACCATAAAATTCTGAATCCCCTTTTCCTCAACCTAGTTTTTCTGAAGTTGTAGGATCAATCATGTCAGATGTCTTCTATCACTGCAGAATTCCTGGAAGGTTGCTTAAGAAGGCTGCAGGCATAAACTGCTTCCTAAATATTACAGAAACTGATTTTTTTCTCTGCAAGTGAGTAACACCATTTCAGCATTAGCTCCTCACCTTGATCTATAAGATACCTCTGAATAAGTCTGAATAAGAAAGCAGTCTTCCATTAAAAAAAACCAAAATAAACACAAATCAACAAAATCACATAAATATACAATCAGCTTCACTGTTGCCTCACATCCTTCTGGCATTTTCTTCTCTGAGGAGCCTTATCAGTCCTGAATCCCAAAGCCGCTTTTTTTGGTTTTCTTTTATTTTTTTAATGCTGTTTTGTTACTGTCTATGGCAGAGAGAGTAAATTATGACCACACTGGAAATACCTGCATGTTCCTCACTAGTAGTTTTGCCAACCATCTGTGTTGGAGTGTTTTCAGTAGTGATTTCTTCTGGTTTCTAGAGATTCCATTTAAAAGTTAAAATATTTATTCTTCCAGACTCCTGAGCATCTCTTAGAAGGGAAGTAAAAAAACTTCTCACAGGGATAAGTAGTGCCAAGATGCCACTTATTTTCCATACAAATATATTTGAGTTAGAATAATGCAATCTTCGTCAGGATTTTAATAAGCAGTACTGATAATGACATTAGTAAAGACTGAAGTGTAGAAAAGGTTATTTACATAGTCTAGTTATGTCCTAAATTTCTTTAAAATGGTCTCAATAACACATATACCTTCACCCTTTTAAATTTTAGCTTCAACTTAAAACATTTGTTCTGTAAGTCTCAAAACCTTCCTCTATC
Organism: Dendrocincla tyrannina; assembly: GCA_035047865.1. NCBI lineage: Eukaryota > Metazoa > Chordata > Aves > Passeriformes > Dendrocolaptidae > Dendrocincla > Dendrocincla tyrannina. The sequence continues at coordinate 71,972,202 of JAWWMP010000081.1, forward strand.
AGCATGGATTTCAAAATTCATGTCTATTTTATGCAATACTATCTTTAGTGTTTCATTTATGTGCTGCCATTATTAATTTTTTTGCTTTTTATGTCTTTTATTAGGTATTTCTGTAAAAAGTAATTACATCATGTGTACACATATAAGTTAAAAAAAAAAAAAGAAAAGAAAAAAAGAAAAAATCTTTACATTTTGACATACCTTTCTGATTCTTCTCTTCATTCCAAATTGGGAATGGACTGAAGAGACCACAAATACTGCTGCAGGCTTTTTAGGACAATAAATTATCAGTACCATTTTGAAAGTAATTCATCAGTAAAATGGGATTTCTTTTTCACATCTAAAGGGAAATGCTTCTTTTGCTGGGTACACAAAGATAAAAAAACATTCTTCTTTTTCTCCTAGTTTTTATGCCCTCTCTGAAGTTTAGACAGACTGCTACTGTCCTGAGACCAGCAGAAACTACAGCTTCGCTTCTTTCTGCCAGTATGCTCACTTCCCAACACAAAGCTTCAAACAGAAATAAACTAGAATATAAGTGCTTCAAGCATCGCTCACAAAATAAAGTAGATATTTATGAATGGATCTTTTCCATAAAGTAAAAATGTATGTGCAGACAAACACATACCACTACAGTGCTTAGGTTTTTTTTTTTTCTCTAATATTAATAGAGACAATAAAAGAAAAGTGAATTTCAGTGGAACCTCGTATAACAAAATCCAGACTACTTCCTCCTTTCAACACCACGCAGGTATTTCTTTCCCTCCACAGTTAAATCTGAGGGCTTCATGCTTTAAAAATATAGCTTTTAAAAATATAAACTCTGATTTACTCTACTTGAGAATGTATGAGTCATTATGAATATGCATTTAAAGTACATCTTGAAAACTCTCCTTACTTTATCAATCACTTAAGTCCTTCTCTTGCAAATATGCCTTGTGCAGTGTCATCAGTGATCCATGACTACACTACAAAATAGACTTCCAATGCAGAAAAATTGTCCCTCCAAACACTAGAATTCCTAATTTTTTTTATTTTTGTAACATTCAAGAGAGACAGTGTTTTAATCAAACTAGTGCCTGTGGAAATCTGTCCCGTCTAGAAACATTCTTAAATATATCAATCATACTGTCTTTGGTGTTGTCTTCAAATACCTTACTGTCCTCAAAAGAACCATGCAACCAATTCTGATTTGCATAAAGTCATGGAAAATGCAGATTTGAGACTTCCTGTGGTGGGTTGACCTTAGCTGGAAGCCAGGTGCCTGCTCTATCACTTCCCCTTCTCAGCTGGACCGGGAAGAGAAAATAAGATGGAAGAAAAATCCTAGTTTAAGAAAAGGAAGTTTACTAAAACAGGGAAAGAAAAAGAAACCAAAGGTTTTATTCTCTACTTTCCATCAGCAAACAATGTCTGACCATTTCCTATGAAGCAGGGCTTCAGCATGCAGAGCAATTGCTCTGGAAGGCAAGAATTCTAAATAATGAATGTCCCTACTTCCTCTTCCTTTTCTTAGCTTTTATATTTGAGATGATGGTGATGTGGTATGGAATATCACTTTGATCAGTTTGGGTCTGCTGGCCTAATTATGTCTTCTCCCAAGATTTTGCCCGCTCCCAGCCTTCTAATGGAGGGTGGAATGTTGGAGAGAGAGCGCTGGTGCTGTGCCAGTGCTGCTGAGCAGTAGCCAAAACACTGGTGTGTTGTCAACACCTTTCTAGGTACCAATGCAAATCACTGTGAGGGCTGCTATGGGGAAAATGAACTCCTTCTCAGCTAGATCCAATACACTTCCTTAATTCAACAGGCAAAAAGTATAACAGAGAATGTAATTTTAGAAATATTAGATTGGTCATGCAAGTATTTTGGATGCAAAATTTCAGATGTTTTGTCAGTGATAAAATGCTAATATTCTCAACCATTCCATCTCCAAATTCTCATTTAAATCCTCTTATATTGTATATAAGTCTCTAACATATTCTCAAAAGTCTCCCCTCTCTGTTGGTTAGAGTATGGTGCTAATAACACCAAGGTTGTTGGTTTGATCTCTATATCGGGCATTCACTTATGAGCTGGACTCGATGATCCCTTGTGGGTCCCTTCCAACTTAGAAGAATCTGTGATTTTATTTTCAATATCAATGCTTCTTGAAATTGGACAGTTAGGTACTCATGGACTGTTTCCCACCACAGGATAAACTTTCAAGCCTTTCACAGAAACAGAAAGCAAAGTTGTGGAGGACCAGGCATACATATCTTTTGTCTCAAACATTCCGACTGTTGTGACTGGAGAGTTGTGCTTGGAAGAGGGGGTCCCACCAAGCTGTGTGGGGCAGTGCTGTGCTGAGCCAGCTTCCTGCTCTGCCTTGAGACCCAAATTCAATATCATGTTCACTATCCCACCCCTACTCACTTCCTGAAGCACTCGTAAATGAAATGGCATGAAAACTCTAATTTACATAAGAGGTGTGCACCAGGCTAGCTATAAAAGGAAGCGGATTGATCCTCTTCCCTCTCTTTGTCTCACTACCACAGCTCCAGATAATTCATGCAGCAGGACCAACACATGATTGAGGGATTGGTGATCTTCTTTGTTCTCTTTCTCTCTTTTCCACCTTTGTTTCTCTCCTCTCTTGCTTTGCTTGGGCAAAGTGCAACTAGACATTCTTGTACTCCATACTGAAGTTTATTGTGGTAGTGGGGAACTTGTGGAAGTGTGCTGTGGCCCATTAGCCAGCACCTTAGAGAAATGGTGTGTTATGGCTTGTTAGCCGTCCCCTTTGAGAAGTTTGTTGTGGGAGTTGAGAACTTACTGATTTGTAGTGTAAAAATTAAGGGCTTGTTAGCCACCACTTTTGAGAACTGTCTTGTAAAATTTAAGGGCTTGTTAGCCAGCATTTTTTGAGTCTAAATAGTGGGATGGTTGCTGGAGTTAAGGCAACTATACAATAAAAACATGAGTTCCCTGACACCTGGACTGGTGTCTTTGTTCAGCATGGCAAGAACTGACAACAAACATCGCAACCCCTACCAAGTGGGTCATGACACAAATAGCATCCATCATTTTTATGTTGATATAAAAGAGCTAAAGTCTTGGCAATCATTATAAAGGTAACAGCTATAAAAGAAGATACAATGGTCATCTTTTTGGGATTTTTGTTTAAGCAATATGCTAACTGAACAGAAGAAATGCAAGAAGGAAAATAATATTTTTTCCCCAAATTTTGTAAGCAGTAATCTGGAGGAATGCACTACTGAAGAAGAGTCAGCAAATCCAAGGAAGAACAAAAGGGCAATGTTGCAGAAATTCAAAAGGAGAAAACAAACATGTGCCTTTATTATATGAGGGATGCTCAGTAATCAGCAGGTTGCACAATCTTTTCAATATCTATAAGCACTACTCCAGAAAGAAAATTTATAAAGTACTATATTATTTTACTAATATTAGTAAAATGAACATATCACCTTGGTATTCATAATTACATAACTAGAAAAACAATTCTTGGTAAAAGGTAGTCAAGTAAAGGTACTGCATCTGGTGAAAGAAGGAAGAAGATGGGTGGCAGGAAGTTGCAGCAGTGATAAAAAGAGTTCTGCTAGTTGCAGTTAAGGGGTAAGTGGCAGTTTAAACATTGAAATAATTAAGCACAGATTTTAAAGGCAAATTAGCAAAGAATATGAAACACCCTTCTACAGATAAATAAAAATTACTTTCTTCCTGTCAAAAACTTTAACTCCAGATTTCTCTACAAACAATTATTGGAAAACAGGCAACAGAAATTGTTTTCTTTTTTAGGTTCTAATAACCTGTACCAAAACACTACCACGATCCTGGCCTTTATACACATGAAAGATATTAAAATAACATTTATATTTCAGCTATATTTAAACTGCCCACTGATTCTGCAGTGGAAACTAATCCCTCAGTTAAGACAATATTTGAAAATGCCATGAGAAATTAGATAGCATCAGAAAAGTGAGAGAGCAAGGAAGAGAGAAGCCTATATCTAATCTTTTAGAAGATTGGCTAACATTGTGTCATATAGATGTTGACAAATATCAAGTCATATTTTCTTTCACACACAAAGTACTGAATATGTTCATGTTTAAATGAACATGCTCAAGGTCTTTAAGTAAATAAAAAAAACAGTTCTTGGCCTTGGGAAGTTCTTTAATCATATACTTCCTATTATAATAAACCAAAAAAGGGTTACAACTGGGTCTTATTTTAAAATTTTCTTGACTAGAATAATATTTATTGCCATTGTCATCCTGAAACTGTAAAATTCGTAGTATTATTACAGGAGCTCAATCATACAATCAAGCTAAGTTGAGCATGTGAAAATAATTAAATAATATAATAATTAAATCCTTCAAAAGAAGGATATAGAATTGAATTTATGGATCTTTTACAGTAGCAAAAGTAATAACAAATTACTTAATAACAAATTACTTACGTAACAAAAATAATATAGATAAACTGTGAATCCTTAACCACATGGCAGAAAATTAAAAAGAACACAGAAGAAATTTAGGAAAAAACTAAACGGTTGCTGATTTTCAAAATGTCTGAAGACAATATTCTCACTTCATGACTGGGATTCCTACACGATACTGATAACTACTGTTGACAATGAAGAAGCAACTACTTGCAACCTACTTCAGTGAAATGCAAAATTAGAATGGCCAGTTCCATATATTTATTTACAACCCTCAGAAGAACAAAGAATGAACCATCAAGTTTGCAATTACACTGAAACAGAAAAACTAGGCAGTTGCTAGGCCATGGAGAAGGTCCTAGATGGGCTAGAGAAATGGACCAACAGGAATCTCATGAAATTCAAGAACAAATGCCGAGTGCTGCCTCTGGGTGGGAAACACTGGTGTAAAGGAACAGGGCAAAGCTTGCTTTCGAGTAGCTTTGAGGAAAGGACACCTTGGTAGACACAAGTTGAGTGTGACCCAGAAGTGGGGGCTGCCAAGATGGTCAGCATCACCCTAGAAGCTATCCACCAGGTTACAGTTAGGACATCAAGAAAAAGGATTATCCCAGCTACTTCTGAGAACACAACTGGATACTATATCCAGCACAGGAAAGACTGACAAACTGGACTGACTTCAGCAGTGGGCTTCCAAGCAGATTAGCACTGAAATGCTTGCTCTCTGAGGAGTAGCTGAGGCTCTGGGACTTATTCAGCTTGGCTTAGGAAGTAGGAGCAGCTTTCAGTATCTAGGAGGAGTTACTGAGAAGATATAGCCAGGCTTTTTATGAAGGAGGAAAAGTTGCAGAGTCAAATAAATAGTAAGGAGATACACAAAAATGAGAAATAAATTTTCTTACAGTCTTCATATATCTCTAAGGCAGCAAAACTTAAAAAATATTGATTTGAAATATTACCATGTATTTTTGCATGTACACATTGATTTTTTTTCTTCCTTAAGAAATTTGGTATTCTCCAAAAATTTTTCACAGACAAAACAGTGGTACTAGCAAGCAGAAAGAAGATACAAAGCAAAAAAATAATCTGCAGTTGTTCAAGAAGGAGAAGTAGGCAGTTGTCCTTTTCACTTTTTATCATGCAATCAATAGTGCTCTTCAGTTTTCCTTACTTCCAAATCTCAGTGTTAACTTTATGCTTGCTCTTCCAGATGCTGATACTGCTTTCCTTCTCAATTTATCTGTCTCATCCTTTATTTTCAGAATGTCTTTTATTCCACCATATCAAATCAACTGATGGTTACCGATGTGGCAACCCGTTTTCTCCCTCTATTTCACAGATAATATCGAGACAGTCAGAAAGCAATTACTCTGATGGAAGGACAGAAAAGGCATTGTGCTGTCTTGATTTGCTACTGAAGCCTTCTGCATTTTTGTTCTGAAGTTCAAGTAGTTCATTTCAGAAACAGATTTATTTCAGAAGTCTATTTGTCAAAGGTAATCAGTTGGAGTCTACATTATTTCATAAAGGTTAAAGCTAGAAAACACTGTTTATTAGTATTACTTTCTCTCTTAGGACTTTAAAAATATTCATTTAAATGATGAGTTAATACCTTCATATATATATATATATTTTTTTTTTAAAGTAGCCTTGGAAGTTTTTGTATTTCTTAGCAGGAATACAGTGGCTTATGGCTATATTGAGAACAGAAGAGTGCAGAAAGGTCAACTAATTATAAAAAAAAATACTTGTGGGAAGTAGATTTCATAATTTTGGTCCTAAACTTCACAAAAAAAGAAGTACTATTCAATGCAATTTTTTAAAGAGAAGTCAACTAAAGCTAGCTATTTTTGCAGGACAGGCTTCAGAATCAATAATGAGTTCATTAACATACAGTTTCAAGGTCTCAGCTCAAAATATTTAGATACCATTAAATGTTTATTAAAACAAGTCCACTTTTGACTTAAATATATTTACTTTGAAATTATGTCATTTTTAACTAAAGAAAAGATCAGTGAATTTATAAGTGCCTTAAGAGCTCCCTCCAGAATTCAGGTTTCTGAAGAGCCTTTGTGAATAAATTGACATTTGGTTTACAGCAATCTTAAGAAATATTAAAAAGTACTATACTTCCTCTACCAGCATATCAAGAAAATATTTTGTCAGTTACAGCCATCAGTCAACACGAAGAATTAATGCTTACTTAAAATGACAATGCTCAGAAATTTGTACAGGTTCTCAGCATTGCTAATGACAGATAAAAACCAGAAGTATTTCGTCCACACACTGAATGATGTGACAAAGGCATACTAATGAAGAGGCAAATGAATACAAAATGAAGTTTTTTAATCCAGCAGAATCTGATGCTGAACATAGACAAAACAGACTAGAGATTTTTATTTTTTTTTTTTTTTCTGTTCATTTATTAAGCTCTGGCACTGAACAAAAAGTTATTTGACTAAGGAAAGCCTAAGTACAGACTTCATTTGAACATAAACTGGTTGTACATAACATGGAATAAACAGCAGTGCTGGAGAAGATTTGTGTGTTCCCTGTGCTCTCACATATTCCCCCTCTCATCATATCCCTGTGTCTTCTGATGAATGTTTCAGCATATTTATGGTTCTACATCACACATCACCCTGTGAAGCACTGAAACTCTCCTGTGTGTGACACAGGCTGAGTGACAGCCCAGGAAAGCAGCATTCCTCAAGAGCAAGGGAAAGCAGGACAGGAGTGGCCTGGCCTGCAGTAGCCACCACACAGGGAGCAGCACTCACCAGCTACAAAGGCTCACATAAGCTGTAAAAATTTATTATATCAAGAAAGGCATCCGAAATTTTATCTGGAAAATTCTGAAATATACCCTTGAAAGTGCAGGCATATGTGTGCAATAACAGGGAAGAGAGGGAAGAAGAAACGACATGATCACAGTTGCCTATGTTCAACCTTTTCGAAAGATTTACGAAAAACTTAGTTTGCAACTACAGATGGATTTTAAAGGTTTCTATGCTGAAAAAGCATTTGTATCATGCTGGTGGTAGCACTGGGGGGTCTGCCAAGGCAGCCCTTGTGTGGAGCAGCTAAATCCCTGGTGGGGCAGGTATCTTCACCTGAGCCCTGTAGAGGATCCTGTTATGGAGCAGGGGGCTGTTTCCTGAAAGAAGATGCATCTTGTGGAAAGACCCAAACAGTTATTTTTTGTATAGCTAATTACATCCTTCTACAACATTAGAAGGATTTCTATTTATGAGCCAAATAGCATATTCTTGAGGATTTTTTATAAAGCTTTTTTTGGGAGTTTGTAAGGATGACCATTATACTTCAATAAAGTAATAAAATATAAGATTTTACTCAGACTCTAATGTTAAAAGGTAAAAACTTGAACAGATTACCCTCTTCCATCCCTGAAATGCTTCCCTCAGTACATTCAGTACTCATAAAACAATATGACAGACTGTTATCCTTTATCCTGGTAATTAAAGACAAATCCCTTCCCCTAGAGATTGAAATAATTTTAAAAGCACTTCTCTTCAACCTTTCATATATGGAGCACTACCTTTAATTGTTCTATTCCAGAACAGCTTTGGCTACTTTGCTGTTTTCCACAGTCACGTTATTTTGATTCAAGTTTAGCACACCTCCTGGATTCCAATAGCAACATCAAAGTCAATTTTACATTTACATATGGGACAGTGAGATTTCAGAGAACAGCTTGCTATACTCACCAGTAAATGGATTATACCCATTTGCAGATGCAAATATTTCTATTTGAATATGAAGCTCAAACTCACATTTTATTCAGGAAAACTGAGTTAACTACAGCAATTCCTACTGCACTCCAAATTTTCAGCAAAGGTTTCTCAAAATGTACCTAAAGCACAGTGATTACAAAAAAAAAAAAAAAAAAACCACAAAAACCAAATACAACCTTAGTGAATAAATTTGAACAAACTGGTTTATGTTGTATAGTTTTCCTTGGGGTTTTTTTTTGGTTTTTTTTCTTGTTTTTTTTTTTTTTTTTTACTACGGTACCTACATAGAAATAAGAAAATTTAAGAATTTTATTCAAAGCAGACATGCTTCATATATTTTCTAATAATTACAAAACCATCTGACACCTTTACTTGCTTTTCTTTCAAGAAAACAAATAGAAAATGTTTTCTTCCCTGAAAATTCCACTAAGGTGTTAAAAAACATTAACAAGAATCAGAACATACTACTTGAAGTATCAACTACAATGTGATCAAATTGTTCCTAAGTCTGAAATTATCTGAAGGGGAAAAGTGTTGAAATACTAGTGTATTAAAGGCTAGAAACTTCGGGGCGGGGGGCCATATTTCTATCTGTGGCATGAAAATAGCTACTTGTTGAGGAAATGCTTTCAGGTACAGGGCATGAAATCCTAATACAGGCCTGTTTGCACAATCCAGACTATGTGCTGGGAAACAAAGAACAGTGAACTGGTCTACATGCTGGGAAGCAGAGGCAATGTATCCATAAGCAATAGTGTATCCATAAGCAGTGGACATGAAGAAGATGGTTACAAGTCTAATCAGAAGACGGATGAGAAACCAAGAAAGCATATGGGAAAAGCAGTAGAATTGCTTATTGCAAGGTTAGCTGCAAGATAGACAATAGATACATTAAGTGGACAGGTTTCAGCCAATAAACTATAGAAATGTAATAAGCAAATAACTTTTAGCCAATAAGTTATAGAGAATTGTTAT
>JAWWMP010000081.1:71981993-72000505 GCA_035047865.1 Dendrocincla tyrannina
TAACTTTTAGCCAATAAGTTATAGAGAATTGTTATACGTAGACACTGCAAAACCTTATATAAACTGTGTAATTAATTAATAAAGTAGACGTACATATGGGCAGTCCATGGATTGTGAGCACTGACTTTACCTCGATGAGGATGCGTCTTTGACTCAGAAAGCTCCTCACTTTACTACAGGTACTAGATGCGTATCTGGTTCAAATTCAAGGCTGAATAAAGAACAGCTGCATCAAAAAGCACAAGTCCCAACAGGTACTGATTCTTCACAGATTGTAAAGGCACCTGGCCATCAAGGAGGACAGAGCGCTCTATGAAACCTGATTATGCAAACTCTTGTTTTCCCAAGTTCTAGAAAAGAAATGCAGTCACTTGAGTTCAGCATAGGTGTAATCAGGAACACCCATATGGAAGACGGGTGAATAAACTGGATAACATTATGATAGTTATGATAGGGATAAAATCACTTTAATTCAGATAGCATTGAAAGGCTGAAGTAGACATGTAGTCACATCGGACTGGTGTGTATTCATAACATTTAAGAGTTGGACAGCAAATTATAAAATACAGACTTGGCAATATAAGCATTTGCCCCAACTCTTCATTTACTGTTCTTAAATAATTGATTTCCAATGTAATTTATTTTCAAATCATTTGAAAACTTCAAGAAATATTAGTCAGAAATCTACATCAGGATAAAACTGAATAGCCTAGAAGAGGCTACTGTGGTTTAATTTTTAAATCTATGGAGAAGTACAGCCAAATCCTATATACAGTTGTTCTTACTGTACTGGTTACTATTTGGGAAGTCCCATCTGTTTTCCATCACATAGTTAAAATTATGATATAATCCCTTTATCCTATGTGACCCAATTTGATCAATTTTGGTTGTGGGTTTGTTTTTTTTTTTAATATTATATGGACTGGCTATTTTTCTTCTCCCGTTCACTTATAATTCAAAGTTAGTGATTCTCAGCAGAAATAAAATGAAAAGTGCCAAATGTTTTTATACTTGCTCCCAGGTTTCTTTGTACTTTTTATCTAAGTTCAGGGCAATGAAAATCAATCAGGTCTGTCAGCTTACTGGTTTCTGATGTAATGTTCAGTAGTGAGGTAACAGTGATTTTCTGTCTTGAGTCCTGACTATCTTCTCAGTTAAGCATTGCGCACTCCTGAAGTAAGAGATATTTCACATTTTCTCTGTACTGAATTTATGTGTAAAGGTTTTGGTAGTGAACAGGGTTGCAGCATTGGCTTCTGTGAGAAGAATGATGGTGGTAACACCTCTCTTCTTTTTTAATAAAAACATATTTAAGAAAGAGTTAAAAATTAGGTATAGTTGGTATAGTTACTACAAAAGAGTGAGAAAAACAACCCTGTAGTCATTGAGGTGAGCACAGAAGGAAGGCAAGGATGTCCAGTCACTGTGAGAGGGACCTCACACTGGAGCAGGGGAACAGTGTGAGGAGGAAAGAGTGATAGGCTTGAAGTGTCAAGAACTGACCACAACCCCATATTCTTCCTCTTGTGTCATCTGGGGAGGGGGTGAAGGTAGAATAGTTAGGAGTGAAGTTGAACCTAGGAAGAAGAATGGAAGGGGGTGTCTTGTTTTCTTTTTGTTTCTCACTACTCTACTCTGTTACTAACTGGCAATAAATAAATTCATTTCCTGAAACTGAGCCTTTTTCATCCATGACAGTAATTCATAAGTGATCTCCCTGTCCTTATGATGAACTGTGAACTTTTTCCACTGTATTTTCTCCACCTATTGACAGGGTATAAGAGCCCAGGTCTGGAGCTACAAGTTCCTCCAGGCATATTACTTTTAAAAAATATACAAGGCTCCAAAAGTTCACCCACTGAACTTTAGAAGAGCCTTTGGTTCTTTAACACCTTGAGATAGTGTAAAGAGAGAATGCTGCACACATTTTCTCAGGAGATACTTTAATTTAAAGTGAAATAAGGGAGAAAACGGGGATCTTGGCAAAAGTTTAAAAGGGGTAACATACAACCAAAACAAAACATTCCACCAAAGCTATGACTTAGCACATGCTAACCCACACAATTTAGAAAAATCCAACCCATCAGTTTTAAATTACCCAAAATATGTAAGAAAAGAGATTAAGGAACTGGAGTAACAAAAGAGAGAGAAAAGAGCTTAGGAGAGAGAGTAAGAAGAATAAGAGAAAAATAGATTATTAAATAGTTACCACCACAGAGTCCTGTGAAGGTGGCAGCTTCCAGGAGAGCAAATGGGGGAACATATTGCTGGTTTTATGTGTTCTGGCACCCTGTCATCACCTCTCCCAGGGGGAACTTGTGGCTCACTGGCCACTCTGGGCCTCCAGGCCAGACTGAGGAGTGGTGTAGCCCATCAGAGACTGAGTTAGGAGTTCCAGGGGGGTGTGGTGTGGGCAGACTCCCAGGCTGCCCTCTTGATTGCCAGCTGATACAGGGCTGCCCCATGAGACCGCAGACCAGTCACAGGGGTTCTGGAGCTGCCCTGTGGACTCTGGCCCAGCTCTTTTCCCTCCCCCTCACACCTGAAGTGGTTCCAACCCAATAATTAAATAATCTTCCTTGATTTGAATAATCCAGTGTCTCACAGGGTGTGCATTAAGAAAGCAGCTTTGTGGACACCTGGCAGCCAGCCAAGGTTAACTCACCACAGCTTCCACTGAACCAAGGCATGGAAACATGCATTACAGGTGACTGTACATTAGCACTGCAGCTCCATTAGGTACAAATAGTAGGCAACCACATAAAGACAAATAGGGTCTTGTGGCGTAGTTGTGCAAACAAAGTACAAGAAAGCATGTACATAGTAAAAGCTGCAAGATGAGAACAAAGGATGAAAACAGAAAGAAGATATATGGTAAAACATTCTGCAGAAGGGTGGGTGTCTGGTGCAACCAGGATGATCCTGCAGAACAAAGAAGGAAAATGACTGTCAAAACCAGAATGAGTCCCGGTTCAAAAAGATTAAGATGAGCTATGTGAGAAGCAGATAGATTTTTTCCATTTCCCTCTTTGGAGGAGGCTGAGGAACATAAACCAATGAAACTGGAGAGATGGGGAATAAAGTAGAAGCATACAGTAGTTTTCCTCATTGAGAGCCCTCAAACCTCATTACTTTGATCTCCACATCTAAGACCTTTAATGACCACAGCCATCACTGTTAACTTTAGGGCAGCAGCTCCCTGGAGTAGCATACTGACAGGTAATTGTGGATAAAATCTTAAATGACTAATTGTATTCTATATGGAATGACAATAACGAATAATGTATAGGAAATAATTATTATCAGTGTGTAATATTAATTGATGACCATCCATTGTCGTTCTGAAGTTTTGAAACCCACTTATCAGTCTTTTAAACAATCTAACGACAGTAATCCTTGATATGCATATTGCATTCAGTTGCAAAAAACTGCACAAATCCTAGATTTCCTAGTTTTGAGACATAAACACAAAAAAAGTGTGTTCAGTGCTACATCACACACCTCAGAGTCAAACATTTTGATGCATATAGAGTGAATAACTCTTCAGAGAATATATCTTAAAGGAGAAAAACAAGGCTTACCTTTTTCTGGGCTACAAAAATTAAATAAATAAATAAAAAGAAACGACGACAACAAAAAAGGCAGCAACAACCAACCAGAAAACCCCCAAAACCCAAAAAACCCACTCCATAAGAGTTTCAGTAGCAACAATCAATTACTGGTCTCCACGTTTCAGCATTGGACCCAGCTGTTGCTACTAAGTGCATAGTGTTGGGAAAAACTCCATGTTTCTGTCTTGTAGCTCTCAGACTAACTGCTTGTGCTGTGGTCATGTAGTTGCTTGATTCCCAAGATAGGCTGACATGCATATGATGAAGTGAATTTTTTTCTAGTGTGTCAGACAGAGTTACAAAGAGTTTGAAAAGCCATCTCCAGGAAATGGAGTGTAATTAGGAAGTGTAATACTGTCCTGTAATACAGCAAACGTGCTACGAGGAACACAATATATTTGTTCTCTTAACATTAAACATGCAGTGTGTGCTCTAGTTCCTCTGATAAGAAAATCTAATTGAAGTTTTAGAACATGTCATATAAGGAAAAAATCATACTCTATAGAAATTCATCTAGTTGAGAGCAAGAGGAGGTCTATCCTTTAAGGAACAGGATATCCCACTTGTATTACTGAATACCACAATGCAAGCATAGTTTTTCAATTGCAGCCCCTCTTTATAATTACTCAGGGTCCAGTGCCACTCGTGATCTTTGCTAGAGCAGTACCACAGATTCTGTTGCAGTGGCTGCATGGCCTACTTGTCAGAGAGGTAGTTAATAACTAAAAAAACCCTCTGCTTTATCTTTCTGAGCACTAACTCTATTCCCAGATGGGACATTTAAATAAGTGTCTTCTGTTGAAGATACTAAAGTTTGACAAGGCACAGGTAACATGTCACCAGTTGCTGAATAGAATCTAAAGGTGAGCGTTTTAATTTGGGGGGGGGTAGAGTTAGTTTTCTTCTCAGTGGATGGTATGGGGCTGTGTTTTGGATTTGTGCTGAACACGAGGTTGTCAATATAGAGATGTTTTTGTTATTGCTGAGCCAAGGTCTTCTCTGCTTTTTGTACTGCCACACTGGTGAGAAAGTTGGCAGTGCCTGGGAGGCTGGGAGGAGATGCAGACAAGACAGGTGACCCAAAAGTGACCAATGGGATATTCCATACCAAATTACATCATACTCAGAATATAAAGCAAGGAGAAGGTGGGGGGGGGCATTTGGAGTAATCAAAGATCTAACTAGTGTTTTGGGTTTGTTTTTGGAATTTTTTTGAGAGAAGTAGAAGTTCTGTTTTCTTTGTACTGATACAATCACAAATAATGCCATATTATTCAAATAGTTGATCAGTACTTATGGGATCCTAGCTAGATCAAAAAAAACCCAAAAAAACATAATGCTGGAATAACTGTAGTTCCATTTGATAAATATATATACATATATGTAATAGCAAAGACTAAGAAGTACTGATGTACCTTGTTTCTATATGGAGCAGTTCTTATGCTTCTTCCTCATCTGCCATCAAGAATCTGATGAGAGATGTCATTAAGAAGTGCAGTGACCTTATCTTATATCATGGAAAGAAACATCCTTATGTTCCTTAAGTTACACCCTGTAAGACCCCAGACTTAGAGTTAGTTATGAGCTCACAAAAGGGTTTTACTTTAAAAATATACAAGACTTCAACAATATTCACCCTGTGGAAATCTTAGAACACTTGATTCTTTTAGTGACTTAAGAGAGTGTGCAAAGCAGATGACACTGCACACATTTTCTCCAGAGGTACTTTACTGGTACACTTTAGGAAATAAGGGTTCTGGGCAAGACTTTAAAGGGTATCATACAGCCAAAATAAAGCACTGCACAAAGCATCAATTTAGCACATGCTAATCCATACAACTTAGCAACACCTAACTCATTTGCTTCCAAGTTACCCAAAATATTAAGAAAGGAGATTAAGAGAAGGAGAAGAAATAAATAGAAAGAAAAATACAAAAATATACCTTCCACAGAATCCTGTGAGAGTCCAACTTCCATACGTCCAAGTGGCAGGGTTCAAACAAAGTTGGAGGGCACATGTCACTGTTTTCATTCGTTTTGGCCCCCCTGTGGCCACACCCCCGTCGCACAGGGGGAGTTGCTCTGTGCCAGCTGGGTCAGGGTCTCCAAAGTGCAGTATAGGTCAGTGCCCCCGGGCTGCCTTTGACTAACAGCTGCTTCGGGGTTGCCCAGTGATGCTCGCAGGGGCTGGGGTGTGGGATAGGGCATCACCTCATCTCTGTGAGACTATTTGACCTGTCTCTTCCGTCCACCATCCACTATGCACACTCTAGTTGGTCCAAGCCAATAATTAATATATTAATCCAGTGTCTTACACAGCCTATCCTTCCCAAGAAAACCCCAGCAAAAAAACAAACAAAACAAAAACCACCAAAACACAACTCCCAAAAAAAGAAACAAACAATGACAACCACCAACCAACCAAACAGCAAAACAACAAAAAAAACCAAAACAAACCAAAACCCTGGTAAGTTTAACAAGACTATCACTAACACAGTATTGTTCTTTTGAAACACACACGCTAAGACCATATGTGAAGTTTCAGAGATTATATTATGAATCCTCCTACTTGGTCTCTTGACAGATGTGTGAAATATTGATGTAAGCTGCCACCTATTTCCTTGCTCCACTGTGTTCAAAATATTGGTATCCAGAGCAATACTAGGTAAAAATGATGATTTTAACTTTTATTATCTCATTTTGTTTATGAAGCTTTAGAATAGTCACAGATGAATGACATAGGTAACTGCTATAAGTAAACAAAATAAAGATAATAAGTTTGCACTGAAATTTCACTCATCTTACAGCAACATCAAAGAGCATCAGAACATTTATCAAAATGGAATAATTCATATCCAAAATGCATCAAGTATCTACAAAGACAAAATGAAACAAACACTGTTGGCCTGATAGGTCAGAAAACTAACAGTTTGGATCCAAACCCTGTAATCAAGAAGTCTTATCTTATGGTAAGGCTATAAACTAATTTTAAATGTATTAAGTCCCACAAACCAGCTTAAAGGTCCAAATTAGACGGGTAATTTAGAAAAATAAAAGGTGAAAAATGAGAATTACTGAGAATTGTTATGAGGAAGACCTTCTGACAGTGTCCAGATCTGAATTTCCAGGACAGTACATCAGCAAATTACTGCAAGCTCTATCAGCATGATTGCAGGTAACAAAAGGAAAGCCATTTGTGGTTTACACATGACTCATTACAACTGGAGGGTCATAGAGCAAGCAAACCCAGCAAGTAAAATGGAATTTTGAAATGCTTTGCATTCAGACCACACAGCCCACTCTCCTACAGATGACACTTGAGAGGAGTCCTCAGAGGATAAAAAGGTAATTGTTAGTGGAATGGTTACCTGTTGGGGCAAGAGGATTCTGGCCATTGCTTCACAGAAAAAAAAAAAATCCAATACTGTGATACAATTAAGGATAACACTCATGATCGCTGCCATTTTCTTGTGGAAAGGATCCTGGTTGCCTAAGGGTGAATATCCAAGGCATAAGAAGAACTGAAATAGAAAGCAAAAGAAGAACATATTTTTATTAATCAACAGAAAAGAATGTAAATAGATATGAGTATTTTCCACACAGTTTAGAGATAATAGGCTGCAGAAGACATCTAAAGATTCAGAAAACTGTAACCAAAAAATGCCCGTAAATAGAGGGAAAATAGTAGATGAATATTTCTGTAGTTTACTAAATTGTCTAGAAAGATGGGATTTTTCAAGTTATTTAGGCAAGAAAGAACTCTTTTTAAGACAATAGTCTTAAGAGTTAATATATTAAATCTTACTAGTTCCAAACTAATAACTAAGAACTAAAGCTCTAAATTTCTTATCTAGTCACAATTGCATTGAAGGGTACTGAAGCACAACCTTTATTCTTATGAAGTTAACTTAAAAGGACAGCATGAAAGAGTGAATGTAGAGTTCACATGATACACAAAACCGAGTTTTTGAAAGGGTTCTTGACATGAATCTCTTTTAACCCTGCAGTTAATACGAATATTGGGATGATAAGTTAGGGGTAGTTTTGAAGATCACAGCTCTTTAAAAGTTGCTAGAGGTTAGAAATCATGAGAAGCTTTTCCATCCAAGAAACTTTCTAGTTTTACAGTATAAATTGTACATAGGAGAGGTAGGAAGGCAGCTATTCCCTCTGTAACTACAAACACAGAAAACAAAACAAACAAAAAAAAAACCCAAAACAACAACAAAAAAACCCTCAAAACCCCCAACACCAAGCAAAAAAAAAAAAAAAAACCAAAAAAAACCAACAAAAATAACCGAACAAAAACCTCCAAAAACCCAGTGAAGATTTCAACTGGAGTAATTTTTGAGAAAAATTATAACATTAAAAATTATAGGTATGGGTTCAGAGGTACAAACTGAAACCATACCAAGTGCTCTGACTGTCTTCTAATAAACTATATTTTCTCTGAACTTATATTTAACCATCTACCAAGGGCCTCACACATAATCTAATGAAAATTCTGGATAATAATTTGCATTGCATGATTAAAATGAAATGGGATAAAATTGAAACTGAGCTTTGATGCCATCTATTCTGAAGTGAAAATTACATCACTGAAGAATTAAAGCTAAACACAGGGAAGGATTAAATAGTACCAGATATCCAGTGTGAAAAATGCTTTGATTAATAAAGAATCAGTTTTCCTTTGGTTCTCAAAGGATAATAAGTCTCAAGAATGGCACTATTCAAACTGTCTATTGGAAGGTCTGATGCAATCACCAGAAGTGTTACAGAGTACCATAATTTGTCTTGCTTTCCCCACAAACTTCCTTTATATAAGGAAAAATTAAACAGCTTGCTAGTGCTTCAAAGGCCACTAGATGTCAACAGAGTCTAACAATGTAGCACTTAAGTTTTCATTTTAAATGAGGTGCAAAGAAATAGATTTGAAGCTGTCTTTGCTACAAGCATTTGTATTGATATATGCTTAAGCAAATGTATACTACTTGGCGACATACGCAATCCAATCCAGTCCAGTCCAAAATCCAATCAGCTCAATGTAGTGGCAGAATAATAATAATGCCCACACATAAACACCTCCAAATTCATGCAGGCACATGCAGCTAATCACACTGCAAATATAATTTTTGAGGTATCATCTGAGCTGCCAACAGCTGTCAAAATAAGCTGATCTTCCCTGCCTGGAAAACTAGTGAACCCTACCATGTGCTTACATTCAACTGGGAAAAGGCTAGGATAATTCTTTCTTTTCTTACTTTAAGATATGTTCAATTCTATGCAATAAAAGTCAATGAAAAGAGCTGTGGCAGATTTGTCATGACCTACATAGTGTATGCGAATAGCTACTTTCAGTTTGCATGCTTGCTTTCTTGAGCACCTTGCTTCTTTATGACATTTTTGTGTCTCCGAGAGAAAGAGCTGAAGCTTACTTTTACTTTTGTGCTAATCAGGGAAACTGGAATTAAGGGAAATAGAAGAGAAAATAAAGGCTGATCCCTCCATTCTGACAGGAAAGGGGAGGCTCAAACTTTCACTGCTGAGAAGTAGAAATGTAGTGACCCTTTCTCTCTTTAAAGTTCAGTGGCCTAAATATCAAGATGAACACACACTCTGATGACAGTCTCTTATAATTGCATCAGTTTAAGTCATAACAAACTACTCCAGATCTAGCTCTTGTTAACAGATGCCACAAGTGTTTGTCAACAATAAAAAGGAAGCTACAAAGGACACACAGTAGATGTCCTACCCCCCTATACCTATTGTGACTTCTTTTTAAATCATGCAGAATATAAACAAAATTATTCCATACTATAACAGATAGAGTTCCAGATAGGAAAATTTGCCAGCCTTTAATTCAAAGTATTTCTAGGGCCACTTGTAAGCATTCAATTGCTAAATAAATAAATAATGATTAAAAAACCTAAAAGAACTTTGTAATACTTCTAAAACTGGCATTATAATTCTGGTCAACCAAGTATTCATACTTCAGCTGTTTCAAACAAAAGCTGAGTAGAAACTCTGGTATCCAAATTGTATAAATGCTATCAGTTTTGTTCAAAAATGCTATGGTATATTATTTTTTATTTTAATTGTGCAAACGTTAACATGCATATGTTTTAAATTTACTACCAAATAGCTCAGTTGTCTTTTTGTTTTGTTTTGTTTTCATGTCTAAATAAAGAAAAATAGGAATGCTAGGTTGTGTAAACAAAACAACACATGTACCTTTCAAACAATGAATGAAAATGTGTGTCATAGTTTTCTTTCTTTCCGGACTTTTGAGTAGTCAGATATAGTATCTAACCAGATGCACTTCAGATGAGTACACTTTAGAGGAAACGCTTCTGTTGCTTCTTTCTGAGTTGTTGCAGCAACTATTCTGATTATTCAGATTTCTTTGTAGCAGCAACCCATGCAAGTATAGAAGGATCCTCACAACTATAGTGCTGATAACAGGAAAAAGCACCCCATAACTTAGAAAAGACAAAACTAATTTCTTCAAATCTACTGAGATATCAGTTTGTTTTATTTTTTTTCCTAAAAATTACTGGTGAAGTTTAAAACAAGGTAAGTCTCCCTCATCTCTTCTGGCTTTTAAAGCTTTCAATTTGCTTCATAAAGCCCAACAGCATTCAGTTATCTGACCAAGGTTATTTTTGCTATGATCATCATAACATGAAAGACAGACATATTGAATCTCCTCTCTTCTCCTCTGCTGGTTTGAGCTCACACTAATGGGTGAGCTAATGGGTGGTCCTTTGCTCTTTGGTCCATTTCAGCTGTAATAAATTGGAAACAAACAAACTATACTTTCCACTTGCTCTCTTAAAATAGAATTATTTGCTGTGGCATACTACTGCATGCTTTGATATGCATTCAGAGGACACTTCCATGCAAAATTGTTTCTAATTAACGCAAAACATCAGATTTTGAAAGTTTGGAGTAAAATATCTCAGACAAAAAATGACCTACAGTTTGAAACTCCCTTAGTTATGAACACAATACAGTAGTTTAGTAACAGGCCACTGTTTAAGCAGCTAAAAACACTGTGGGGGCTTTTGTGTTTTTTTCTCCAGTTAAAACTGAAGATGCATTTTTCTGAAAGTTATAGCTCAAGATTACGTGTACCAAAAGTTATTCAAAAGAAAAAAAAAGTTACACTAGAATGAAGTGAAATATCTCCAAGATAAAATAATTTGGAATTCCTCACTGTAATGCATTTACTTTAGCACCTTTGAAGGTGAAGATTTCAACAAACAGTATCTAAGCAGCTTTCTAGAATATACATTGATTCCAGAAAACAGAACACTGACAATAATAACACAAGAAACTAAGTTGTCTAAAAGAAAACTGGAAAGTGTTACAAAGGGCCAGAAAACCAAAAATAAACCCAAGAAAAACAAACATCCCCAAAAGCCTCTTAGAACAATAGGAAGAATTAACCTATGTAAGCATCCAGAAGATGTTGACAGGAACTGGAAGAAGAGAAAACAAAGCATTGATAGAAAGCAGTGGTTTTTGCAGCAACTGGCATTTTCTAAAGATGACAGAACATTTGCCCCTTTAATGAAAATCCTATGAATATAGAGGGTTACCATCAGCATCTTGTACCTGCTGGTATTTGTACTTCTATGCCAGAAAAAGAGACTTGTTCTTGCCAAATGGAAGGAAAATGCTGTTATTAAAGTAGATTCTGGTTCAGAAGCAGCTGTACTACCCAGAAAAGAAGGCCATCCTGTTGACTTGGAATTCAATTGCTCTTTGTTAACTCTTCCAAAGTAGCATACTTGGTCAGAGCTCTGGAAAGGTGTGAAAGATCCATTGGTATACAAGAATACATGCATGTATATTTCTAAATATATCTATGTATATATATATATATATATATATACTTCTGCATATATTTTTCCAGTAGCACATCTCCTTACAGCAAAGACCTTACAAAGTGTTGATAAACTTATCCCCCAATGAAAAATTTCCATCTTCAGACAGTCACAGACAAATTCATTGTTTTATATGTTTATATAGAAGGGAAAACCCAAAGTGGGTTAAAAATTACCTTCTACATCCATAAGAAAGGATAAGCTCTATAAATTCTGCCTGCTTTTTAACTGTCTCTCTCTAAATCACTAGATCATATGTAATTTGGCACTTGCCATATATAATTTCTGAATGACCAAGGCTGGCAGAGCAACTTTCATTTTTATATGTGTTAACTCTTTTATGTATGTATGCGTGCCTGTCAGTCAAACCATAAAGTAATTGGGACAAAGACACTATTATTTTAATTATATTGTAAAAGACTAATTTTATAGTCATGTAAAGCTATTTGATTTCTCAAAGAGCTGTATAACATTGCATAATCCCTAGCAATTATTTTCATCAGGCAATAAATCTTTCAGCAGCAATATAGTACACAGTAAATTATGCCAGGAATGCAGCTTTGGAGAATGACAGGATGACATATACAGTTTGGAAAAGAGAAACTGTAGTTGTAAAACCTATATTACATAACTTACTAGGATAGCTTATAAGTACTTTTGTACAAGATACCTAAAATGTAATTTATCATTCTTTGTTAAGAATTTCAGCAGACTGGAATTTTAAGGAGGTAAAGGATTTCCCTATCTGTAAAACTGGACTAGGAAAGACACATAACATCTAACAAAGCCAGTCAAAGGTATTCAGTAGCCTTGAAACCATTCTGGAAGGCATGATGCTGTGTCAAAGGAGATGACAAAGAGGAAGAGGAAGGGAAGATGAATATAGAGGTCTTATGAGACCTCTGACTCAAATTTGGGAGGCATGTTAAGGGCATAGCAAGTGTGGTACTATGGGAGAGTCATTGTAGGAAGTTGGTGTAACATATGAGACAATGTCCAAATATTGTAATTAGAATCTGAATATTGTACTTAGACGACAGTATAAAGTTTTAAAGCCTGTGAAATTCGGTGTGCACAAAATATCCCTGTGCACCTTGGTGCCATAATAAAGGAGTGCTTTTTGTTTTTAAATATGGAGAAATAGTTCTGAGAATTATTTCAATGACATCAAAACACATGTATTTCTGGTACAAATCCAAAGGAAGCTCATAAAAATCAAGACATTTACTCCAGTCTGAGAACCATCATCTCATGTAAAACAGATTAGAATGGATCATATACTGAATCTTTTAACATGCACAGTATCTATAAACAGCCTGTACTTGTATTACTATGAATAGTAACAGCAAATGTAACTAAGAATACTTGCTTTTGTGCTTCCATTGTGCTAATGGTCACAGTGCAAGTGAGCCACAAAGTACTGCAGGCACAATGCCAGCAGGTTCTCAAAGCCCTTCCTCTTTCCTCTCCCCATTGCTTCTCACTGTCAATGAACAGGTCTCAAACTGATCTAGACAGTCTCCTAAAAAGAAAGCTTCTGACATCTTAGTGCACATCACGCGTAAAGGCAATGCAGCTGTATCAGCAGAAAAAAATTTGTCTGTCTACGCCAGACAAATGTCTATGCCATCTACACTGGCGTAAGGCCTGATAGAATTTCCATATTAACAAAATACAATTCTTACAGCATAGATAAAACTCCTCTTTTCAATCACTGCTCCTCTCGAATTGTCAGGTTTTGGGCTGAGATTTTTTCTTGCAAGGCTGCCTGAAAATTAGTTTATAAAGTTACACAGTTGCTTTACTCTAATTTGTCTCTTGATGTAATAGTTACATGGACAGTGAACTCCACATCTAGCAAAAGAAAAAAACCTATCATATTCCAGTGTTATGCTGGACAAGTTCCAATTCAGAACCTGCAGGATAAAATAATATAATCAGGTTTCATTTGTTTTTCCTATATTAAAAGTCTTAGAAACTTGGGTTGCAAAGTCATCACATCTCATTCATTGTATTGTTTAAAAAGAATAAGACCAGCTCTTGCTCCCTCCTACTTCCCACATTTCTTTTGCTAAAAGTCACAGAAGAAAAGTTGGCATAAGATGAAAAGCAAGAAAGACTAATCACCAAGAAGGCTAAGGCTGTCTCCACGTCTCTTACTCATTACTTAACTGTCACTGAGAGAAGAAACAAGAAACACAGGAATGAAAATGGCCAATCTGACTTGCCCATTTTTATGTTTATAAAGAACAGCATGAGAAAGTTCAAGCAGAATGAGATGTATGTTCTGCTAAATAGGATTGGACATATTTAAGGAGGTTGCTATCATAGTGAGACATAAAAGGATTCAATAATTCAGAATTACAATGGACAATACTATGCTTTTTATTTCAAATTTATTCTAAAATTACAAACCAATCACCATCTGAAATGGGATGAAAGAAACTTTATTTAAGGTCATTATAGTTTCTTATGAACTCTTGTTTTTGGTTTTTCTTATTTTTTTTTTTTCTGTGAAGGAGCTCCAGCTTCATGGATGGAGAAGGCCAGCCTAACTTGCTACTAGTATCATCTATGTCTTCTATGACCTCATTATGTGTATAGTCAGCATGTTTTTTTTTCTGAAACTGACAAAATACTGTGGTATTTTCCTGCTTGGATTTTGGATGATAAAATTAGGATTGGACAGCTTAGACGTAGCTGTGACAACTGTGAAATTGACATCAAAGTATTCAAGAAAATGGAATAAAAACAATTTGAAAGGCATAAGATTTTGAACTACCTTTTAAGAACTCTGCTTTGTTTGCTTATGACATCTTTACTTACCACTACTTGTTTAAAGACCAATGCCATGTACACTCTCATGAAAGATTCTTTATAAAATGTCAGTGGCTGTGCTGTGTCCATTATGGAAAGGATTTGCTATGCAGAAAAATGTGGGTAAAAATACTGATGACTGAAATTTTTGAGTGTCAATCACAAGATAAGTAAATATACTTCTATGCCATTTAATACTAATAACCAAAAAACTAAGTCACAGGAAGATTATTAACGAAATTATATCAATGTCATGATGAATACAAATATGCATAGTTTATCTTATCATCACACAAAACAGGTTTTACAAGTCTCACAAACTTGAAAGAAGGGTCTATCAAGGAAAACAATAGCCAATATAGATAATTTCTTCCAAAATTAGGAAGGACAGCATAAGCAGCAAACAGAGAAAGGAGAATTTTTTGTGTGTTGTTCCAAATAGCTCTATTCACAGTTGCTATCTGAATGAAAATTTACTTTCCAGTTGCTGTCAGGAAAACTGCAAGAACATTCTAGGAGCTCATGACTGGGAAGACAGTAATTTGTCATGGCCAAGATAAGGTACATTTCCATAGTCAATTCTTTCCTCATGTAATCAGCTAAATTCTGAAGTGTCTGTGTAATAGACATCACTGCTCTAAAGCTCCAGAAACATTGCTGCTAGAGTAGGAGATTACAGCCATTCTGTTTATTAGTAGTCTACGTAAGGAATATCTGAAGTATACTTACAGGGTAAGTAAAAACAGAACACCTACCTCAGGCTTCAAGAAGTTCAAAATTATGCTTAGAGGCAGTGTTAAAAATGCCTTGGAGTGACTAATTCATAGAATGATTGGTGAGTGAAAAGCATAATTTAGAAATGCTAAAGAAGAAAATGCTGCCAGATGTGACTATTCAGCACAGATGTGACTATTCAGCACAGATGTGCATAGTCTTTGTGTATTTTATGTGTGTTTCATAGTACAACTGCCCAGCACTTTTGGCCTTGGACTGACAGGTGGTTGCAGTGACTTTGGGTGGAGAATAACCTGCCAGTCCAAGCTGCTCTGAAGGACCTGGGAATTGACCTTTTCATCATTAAAAAAAAAAAAAATAAATTGCATAATACCTACTGAATGGCATATATATCTTTCTTATAAGACTATAATCCGAATCATTCAGGTCAGATTATTACTTATTGGAATCTATTACCACTTGCCAGTGCCTGATGACGTATTTATTATACACAAATACCAGCAATAGGAATTCACAGAGGAGCAGAAAATTCGTGTTTTGATCATTTTTAGTAGTTTAGTCCAGGTTTTGGGTCATTCAGACAATACTGGGAAAAGAGTAAGAAATATAAGTCTGGGCAAGTCTGCAAGCCAGATGAAGTTAATCTACTACTAAAATCCTGGATGGTAATGGAAGAATATTTGCCTCACTATATCTAAGCTTGTCAGATTTTGCCACTAATCTAAACACAGAGCTTTGATTTTTCTAGAGGGACCTGCACTTTTTCCACTGATGTCTGAAGAACTGACTTGAAAGACAATAAAGCAGGTTTTGAATATTGGCACAGAATCTAGAAGTCCAAGGATATCCCATATGGATATGTCAGATGGGCTCAACAATACTGACTTCTCAGGACAGAAAATGTTGTACTAATGTATCCCTTTAAAAAGGATGGGGAAGGAACATGCAAACAAGTGGAATTGAACAAAACCCTATACTTCATGTCTTTTCAGCCTCCCACATCACTCTGAAAAGCAGGGTATCAAGATGTTTGGAAGGGTAACTAGTCATCTCTTTTACACTGAACAAGCAGTCCCAACAAACAGAGAGATTAGCTGTTTTAAACGGGCACTGATTAAGATGGTTTTGACTTTTCATCCTCTGAAAATGCTGAGATAAATTTGAACTGAAGACAATGTTGAGAGTAGAATTTCTCTGAATTGTTTTTATGGCAGAAAGCTGCTCCCATAACTAGCTATGTTGAAAGAACAAATATAAACATTCTCAGTAGGAAACTTTTTTTCCAGAGCCATCATTTTACTGAAAAGTTTCTGAATTCTAGGGTCTCCTTACAGGCTGAAGCAATTACAGTTTTCCTAGGATCTGCAGTGTTAGTATGCAAGAGAAGCAAACTGTTTCAGCAGTAGTTAATGCAACAGTCATTTTGCTAGAGAGAGACTCTCTTTCCAAAATGCAGAGTAGTGGCTGTGATCTTTTGTAAATATCTGACTGTCTCATCAGGCAAACAGAATATTTCTTTGAACCTTTCAGTCATATATTAAATGCTGCATCTCATCAGCACGTTTGACTGCTGAATCAGAAGGGTCAGCTGACAAACCTAATACTGAAGTCAGAGAATTTAATGGCATAAATACAATGGATCTGCTCCTGAAGGTGCCATTACCACGCAACATTGAGAAACATTGACAATGCTCAGATTTTTTTCCTTTATATAACCTTATATTTCTTTTGTTACTTGCACTATTCAATAAGAAAGTGAGGTTTGGGAATTATTAGTAGCAACTTCCATTCTTCAGACAGCCAGCTGTACATCTAGACATTAGCAAGGAAAACTTCTATGATTACATTCAGAGTTTGCCAATGTTTTGCTAGATTCTTAATGGGGTCTCCAAAGCACCATTATTCCCTTGCCTTCTCTTCTTTTCACAGTCCTTTGCCACCTGTACTAGTTTTGGTTAGGATAGACTTAAATTTCTTCATAGTACCTCATACAGGACTATGTTTTGGATATGTGATGTAAAAAGTGCTGATAACATACCAATATTTTAGCCACTTACTTACACAACCTCAAGGCCTTTTCTGCTCACATCACCCCACCAGCAACAAGGCTGGGGATGCACAAGAAATTGGGAACCTTGTGCATTGAAACAGCTGACTCTGACTGAAGGGATATTTCATACCATATGATGGTGTCCTGGTTTCAGCTGGGATAGAGCTTTTTAATAGCTGGCATAGTTTAGGTTTAGCTTAGCTTAAGCTAAACTTAGGTTTAGTTTAGCTTAGGTTTGGATTCAGTATGAGAATAATGTTGATAACACACTGATATTTTGGTTGTTTAAGTAGTGCTTACTCTGAATCAAGGACTATTCAGTGTCTCATGCTCTGTAAGTGAAGAGGTGCCCAAGAAGCTGTGAGGGACCATAGGTGGGATGAGGGAGTCCTTCTTTCCTGGATCTGCCTGAATACCTGCCTGCTGAAGGGAAGTAGTCAGTTAATGCCTTGTTTTCCTTTGCTTACATATGTGCATGTGGCATATGAATATAGCTTTTGTTTTCCCTGTTAAACTGTCTTTACCTCAACTCTTGAGTTTTCTCACTTTTACCCTTCTGATTCTCATCTGCATCCTACCAGGCAGGAGTGAGTGAGTTGTGTTAAACAACTTAGGTGATGGATGGGGTTAAACCCTGACATCAAATTGTCTATAAATTTTTGGACGTTCAAAAAACTGTATATTTTTCTTTTCCTGTTTGTTTTTTTTTCTTCTTCCGAGAATCAGAAGCATCACACAAAAATACAGATTTGAATAAGGACATCTTCTATTTATTAATATTTACTTAACATTTTTTTTTAAGGTTGATTTTACTCTGTCTGTGTCTGCTGTACTTTATCCTCGTGTACCTAGTGAGACAGCATGTCAGATGTCAGAATATAAACAAAAATGTCCTAAAGATGTCATATGGCACAGATCAGTCCAGGAAATACAGAATGCCTAGGTGGCAGAAACAATAGAGAGTTCGCTAAAGGATCTGCTATCCTGAGAAACATCCAGAGAAGACAATATCTGTCTCTTGGAGCAATTTTATAAACCTTGACATGACAATTAAAATTGTGTGTGTTATCCTAATCTCTTTTTTGAAGAGAAATGTCATGACATAAGTCTCTCTTATTTGACTTTACCAAACACATTCTTGATTAGAATAAGGCTATCTGCTCCTCATTTTTGCAGTACTCAACTCACATTTTAAGATTTAGGATCGTCATAAGAAAAATTACCATATATTGTCTTTTCAGCTATTTGTTTTTCCACCTGCATTGCTCCTGGCACCTCTAATGCCAACATAAAGTTGCCCTTGTACCATTGGTGTGATGAACTTTCCTACTCAATTTTCTTTCAAATAAGAAGCTGCTCATGAAAACCACAGAAACCCAACAGTATCAGCACCCAAATGATCTCAAGCTG
>JAWWMP010000081.1:72003092-72025303 GCA_035047865.1 Dendrocincla tyrannina
AGCAACATTTGAGCAATCCAAACAGTATATGCACCTAGACACAAAACTTATTTTGATTTGTAAATGACAGCACACTTGTCACACCAGTCCTTGCTAGGAAAACAGAAAGATGACAAATGCAAGGCAAGAAGTGTTTGAAGAACGAGGTCCAACACAGAGAACCTGTTGTACTACTACTTATACTGGCCATTTATGCAACAACATGCCCTTCTTGTTAGTACTAGTGAACCATTTAAAAACAGTCAAACAAATTGTTGGGTTATTCCCTAAACACTGTTACTTATAAAACAACTTGAGGCTTACTCTTTTAGAATTCTGTTTGTTTTGCCAGTTGATCTTTCCATAGGAGACTATAACATGACCTCTATTACATAATATTTATTATAGTTATATTTACAAAAATCATTGAAGGATTGAGAGTGCCATACAACACTCTTAGAGAAGCAAAAGAAGAGCCAAGAGTAGAGCTTAGGTAGACAGTGAAGAGAAAGCAGTAAAAGGCATTTAGAAATTTACCATGCCATCAAAAATCTTGTGAACAAAAATCTACTTTTTGAGATACGTGAGAAAATTTGGACAAACATGGTTGTTTGTACAAATGATAAGAATAAATTTTCTCTGCTGAAATATTTCAGTACCTATTGCACATCAGAGGGATCAAAGTTGCATCTGCTCTGAATAAAACACATACCTTGAAAAAATTTTCTCTTCTCCCCAGAGACATTTAAAACTGCTTGAAGTGAAAGTATTTGAAGCATCATCTCATATTCCCACACAAGTTCTAAAGTAGTATGAGTATTTAAATTATATTGTCACATAAAAGTTCAAGGAAGAGATAATTTGAAGGACAAAAACCCAAAGAAATGAGTTTTAGATTTGTAGCAATTGTGACATATAAACACCATCAAAAGACAAGTGAACTAGCAAAATGCATGTTCATACTTTAAATATACATTTATATACATAAAAAGGCCAGACATAAATTGCTTAAAAATTAATGTGCAGCATGAAGGCTGTTTGAGAAATCGGTCTATTGCAACACATAGATTTTTTAAAAAAGCCATAAAAATCCCCTCTTCTCAAAACACCACACAAAAATCTGACTCAAGAAATTAATTTCATGTTTAGATGACAACAAATGCTTCACAAACACCCCAACATATTGATTTGCACAGCCTCTGCTGAAGCCTTGACAGGCTTGAGAGATAGACCCATGCAAACTTCAAGAAGTTCACCAAGGTCCTGCACCCTGTACATGAGTACAGACTGAGAGAACTCACTGAGAGCAGCCCTTAGCAGAAAGACTTTGGGATGCTGGTGGATGAAAAGCTGGACATGACTTGGCAATGTGCCCCTGCAGCCCAATAAACCAACACATCCTGAGCTGCATTAAAAGCAGCATGGCCAGCAGTTCAAGGGAGGTGATTCTGCCTCTCTACTCAGCCCTTGTGAGACCCCGCCTGGAGTGCTGCATCCAGCTCTGGTGTCCCCAATGTTAGAAGGATATGGACCTGTCAGAGTGAGCCCACAGGAATCCACAAAGACAATCAGAAGACTGGATCACTTTTCCTAAGAGGAAAGGCTGAGAGAATGGGGTTTGTTCAGCCTGAAGAAGAAGAGGCAACCTTCCAGTATCTGAAGAGGACCTACAAGAGAGCTGGAGAGCAGCATTTTACAAGGGTGTGTAGTGATAGGACATAGGGGAATGGCTTCAAACTGAAATAGTGTAGGTTTAGGTTAGATATTAAGAAGAAATTCTTTATTGTGAGAGTAGTGAGGCAGCAGTACAGGTTGCCCAGGGAAGCTGTGCTTGCCCCATCGCTCAAAGTGCTCAAGGTCAGGTTGGACAGGGCTAAAATGGAGAAAAAATCCTTCTACACAATAGTATAGGTAAAATAGAGCAGTTCTTTAGTGAAAGCTTTCAGGTGCATGGGGTACACAGATGTACCCCCAGTATAGGGTTCTTAGAAATTTATAACACTACTTACCTTTCATGTCTAATGGGTACATCCAAACTGAAAACCATTTGCCCTTGGTACCACCCTCAGAACTGCCTCATTGTAGCCCTTCTAAGAGTTCTGGGCATTCTGTCTTGCTTTGACTACAATCATATCTTCCGGATGCATGTGTTCCAAAATAGATGCTCTTGGTGAAATCTTTTTTCTTGAAAAGATCGCATGAGAAATTCAGGAATGTAACACAAACCTTGAGAAAGGGGGTTAGAAGCTGTTAGCTGCTACCTCAAGTGTGAGAAACTATGCAGCTATATTAAAATCTACAAATTATTAAAAATCTTAAGGCATCACTCTGAGCAACCCACTCTAGTGAAAGGTGCCTCAGTCCAAGGTAGAGGGATTGGAACTAGATGACCTTTAAGGTTCCTTCCAACCCAAACCATTCTGTGATAAGCCCAGCTGAGGTGAAGCTAGAACTGATGAGAGCGCTCTAAGAAAGAAGAAACAGGAGACATCTGCATCTGCAGTAATTCAAAGGGGCATATTTGACAATCTAACATTCTTGCAACATACAGTATATTTGATTTGAATAAGCAAACTAGGTTTTCTGCCTTCTTTATTAGTTCCCATTTTACCTTAGTTTAAACAGCACAAACCCCAATTTATCATACAGATAGCTCTGTAATTATGTTGAATATTAGAGAGTGGCTAATACATTTTTAGCTCACAAATACCTTGTTGTCCAAACTATATCAAGGTAAGATAATTCTAAATTAAGATCTGACTCATAATTTGATCAAATGGTTAAAACTACATAAAACTTTTAAAACTAACTACTGCTCAAGAAAACATTGATTGATACTTTTGTTAATATTCCTTTAAAATATGACTGTTACACAGAAAAGCCAGTTTATTTTATCTGCAACATATGCAATTTATACTCTAAAAGGAAATTAATCAAATCACTAAAATGCACATAGAAAAAGCCACCTGCACAGATAAGGATTTTTTCATTTAAGTGTTCACAAAAACAACAGCCCCTGAAGTGTCTTTGTATACATCAGGAATTATCACACACATGTTCAATCATGCTCTGCAATACTGAATATGCTTGGTTTTATATGAACCAGTAAGATCTATGGCTTGTGTTTAGTACTCATTTTAAAAGGTACTAAACCAGAGCCAATCATTGTGCATAAGATGAAACGATAGTTTAGGAAGAAAATGTGATGAAATGGCAACAAAAGAGGGCCTTTGCTAACCACAAGGTGATAAGAAAAATACTTCAACAATAAGTAAGATATCAATTTGTCAAAACTAAATTATAAGAGCTGTTGAACTGGAACGTAATACATGGCTGATAGTAAAAGTGACAAGGTTTAGGAAAATAGTGTCTTCTATTAAACTGTTAGAGATATGTCAGAAATTTCATTGCTTATTCAACATTGTTGAATGACTGCAGATAAACAAAATAAATTGCAGAATTTTCTAGGGCTTCCTAAGCTTTCCTGCCTGTCCCTGCTTCAGTTCATTATACCAACTCAACATAATCTTAGTAAACTTTTGACCAATGGGACTATTTCACCCAGCCTAGACAGAGCAATAAAGACCCCAAATGAGAATCAAATTCCCGCAGACTTAGTAGACACAGAGCAAGCCCCTGCAGTGGGAAATGCAAGAAAAATGTAGCTATCACACATTGTTTGGCAACAGATGTTGGCCATAAAGACACTGATCTACAATGGCAGAGCCACTCTTGTCCTTATTCCAGTTACAGGTTTGAGGAACATCTCAGTTCAAAGAGAAGAAAGGAGGGAAGAAACTGTAGAGGAAACTCCATGGAAAATGGGATGTTATTAGTTGAACTGTTTTGAAACAATGTTCTGTCTGCTAGGATATGGATAAACTACAACTGACCTTGAGAAAGAAAGCTTTGGGGAAGAATGAATGCTCTGAGGGAGCAGAAGACATGTGTTCCAAATTAAAAAATAACCCATGAGAGATTCATAAATACTGAAGCAACACAATATATCAGATGTAAAAAGTGCACTGTTTACTGCTTCCAGCAATGAAGGAAGAAGAACATATTAAGGGTGAAAAAATTAGTGAAATTTCAGAAATCCCTTTATGTTGGCATTTCATATGCAATAGCGTCTCTCTGTAATTAGAAACTTTGATCTTCTGCAATTAGAAGTTTAGTTTGAATATGATGTGTAAGATTAAAAGCCAGTTTTAAAAGAGTGAGGGGGAGATCACATGTACACTAGTGAAAAAAAAAGAATTTCTGACTAGAAGAAAACTATTCATTTACAGAGGAAAATATGACACTGTACACTACTTGAAAAACTGCTTCTATATAAGCTGAGAATGTAGAAGTTACCATCTTCTGTGTTACAACTACAAAACAGAGATCAATCACAATGCTGAAGCCAAGTAAAAGGCTTTTAAAATTAATAGAAACATACTATTTGACATTTTTACACATTTCCTTCCAAATTATTCTTTTCAGTTAAGCAAGAGAAGAACCAATTTAGGATAAGACAATTTTACCACACAAGCCAAAACTCATCGCTATGTGGAACTTGCCAAAAAATTATCAGCTGAGATAATTGGTAGGTACTTACCAACTTTCTACTGTCACTTATATCATTGCCAAGTCTGATAGCATTTTAAATATTTCCTACCGTAGGAACTGATCCACTAATTCTAAACACACAATCATCTATTACAGTTTTATGACAGTAGACTGGTACTCTTAATTACATTAGATTACGTTAAATTGTCTGAACAGCCATGCATTTCAATGCTTTATACAGAAATAATTGAAAGAATCTTTTGCTGCCTTGCAAATTCATTCATGTTACTTATAAATGCAGAAGATCCTTTGAAGGAGTCTTATTTCCATACTCAGTTTGAAAGAATTTTTCTTTTTTTAAATAGAAGTTTGGGGTCTTTTTCATCAGGTGGTAGTAACCATTCAGAATCTCTCATTATCAACCGGACTGCTGCTTCTGAGAAGATTCTTAACCCTGCTGGTGGCTACTTTGCACCAGGCAGAGAGGCGAGCAGAGGCTCTGCCTCATTTCAGACCCTATTACCAAGCACAAGCATGCCGATGTTACCACAGTCCTTGAGATACGGAGGTGTAACTCTTCAGACTCCTGCTTTAAACTTCCTGCTCCCCACACAGAGGTTTAGCTGCTTGTGTATAAAGGATCCAAGACCCAGCACTGATGTGGGAAAACTGTATGACTCTAGCTCAGATTTCATTAAAATTTTCAATAGTGAGAAAAAACTGTAGGAACATTTGGAGACAAACGTTAAAATTTCAGAGAGAGGTTAAATTGAGTGAGATGGGATCATCAGTAGCTAAAAGATTAGAGAGGAAAAGCAACAAGAGAACATGGTATAAAATTGTTTAAATAAATGGAGAGGCTAGTTGGGAAACGTCTGTCCCAGTGGCAGACATCAGACCTTGTGGCAGACAGCAACTCAGAAATTGTGAGGACACTGAAAACAGCCCTTTCACTCCTGATAAACTCATGCAAGAAAATCCTCTTTCTATAACTTACTGCTGGTAGTGAACATACAAATGCTTAACTGAACAGGTCATTTAGTGGGGCTGAGGCAGCAGTGGGCAAAGATATCCCTCCATAAAAGAAGCTCCTGGGGAGTGCTGGGAAGCAGTGTGACACAGCAGTTTGCATGGAAGGATGCTGTACCTGTGCAGGGAGCAATGGTATCCACCTGCCAGAAAATTATGTACTGTATAAGCTCTGCTCCTACAGCAACTGATGCGGATGCATAGGCAGAGCTCAGTGGGAACACCCTGGCACCGTGGTACCAGCTGTAGGGTTACACCATTATGTCACAGCAGCAGTGAGCACCCCTGCGGGAGGTGTGCCCAGGTAGAGGAACCCTGGTTAGAGTTCCAGAAGGAGATGAGTAGGTTAAGGAGTTTGGGAGAACTACTAGAATCACACACCACCCTCCCTAGGACAAACCCAGCAGGCAGACAGGATGCATGATACAGAGGATTCCCTACTCTCTCTCTCCCTAGCTGGACATGGTGACCTAAGAAATAGGGGGAAACTGCAATAAGTTCCTGCCCGGTGCAGCAGATGCACCTCGACCATGAGTACCTCATCTTCCCAAGTGCCCTTGCATAATAGATATGAGGTTCTGCAAGTGCAACTGAATGATGATGAGGATGATAGACCATGTAAGTTGGAAGAATTGCCAAGGTTACACTGGCAATATACCCTGTTTCAAAATCACTTCCATAAAATAAAAACAGGTTATTGTCATAGGAGACTCTCTCCTGAGAAGCACAGAAGGCCCGAAATGCTGACTGGACCCACTTCTCAGAAAATCTGCTGCCTCCCTGGGACATGGGTTAAAGAAGTGATGAGACAACTTCCTGCCATGTTGCAGCCCTCATATCATTATTCGTTATTGATTTTTCTTGTAAGGCAGTGATGAGTTGCAATAATAAATCCAAAAGCAATCAAGAGGCACTTCAAGGCCTTGGACAGATTGGTGAAGGAATCAGTAACACAGGTAGTATTCTTCTCTATCCTCCCGATCATGAAGAATGATGAGAAAGAAAATAAGAAGAGCCCACTGGTGTCACCAGCAGAACTTTGTTTTTTTTAGTAGTAGCTTAGTTTACATAACACCAGGCCTGTGGGCAGCCGGCAGGTTGCACCTTTTTAAAAGAGGGGAAAGGATCTTCACACAGGGGTTAGCAGGGCTCATTGAGAGAGCTTTAAACTAGTTTTGAAAGAGATGAGGGATAAAACTAGGCTTGCTAAAGTAAAGATATGCTTATATTCATATAATTTAGTTTTAGGTAGTCCAGCAAGGAACAACGAGTTGGACCTGGACCTTACGGTTCCCTTCCAGCTTGAGATATTCTATGATTCTATCTGAAGATGTGTGAACGCAGTGGACTAAAAGAGGAGTGGCAGCACTGCCTGCTTAAATCAGCCAAGATATCCAGTATATTTTTAATCAATCTTGAATAAATGAACAAAGTAATTGGGAAAAAAAAATGTAGCTGTAAGAGAGTGAACAAGATAAATCTAACCCAGGTAATTGTCAGCATGGGAATATTGAAACAGTGCACAAAGAGACAAATACCGAAATCACCATGAAATTGTTTGTGCTGTCTCCATCCCTCTCAATTCACTTTTCTGAATTAACATACACACCCCTGCTCCCCCAATTTCCAGTTCTCTTTCCTTAAAAAATCAGTACTGAAGAGTATTACCAAGACCAAAGTTTCATACTGGAGCAGATCAAAACACTATATATAGGCATGTATGAAATATTGTTGCCAGTATGAGTGTATGCTTGTTTCCAAAAACAAAACATAGTTTTAAATAAACTCAATATGGCAGGTAAAGTAGGTCACTCAACAACCTAAATTTGTCAGAATATGCCAAGGCCAGAAATACAAGCTACATTCATAAGACTCAGCTAATAGCCAGGTATCTATATTAAGGAGCAAGAAAGAAAATGCCCTGACTTTTATTTGGTAAAACATATAGATGGCAATCAGCTATATGTACAACTCCATATATATGTTAAAAAATTACCTACATATTTCAGAGTTTTCTTTTATTTCCTTAGATGAACAAGTTAATTATTGCAAAGCATTACCCATTGTTTAATGAGTTTCTTACAGCTACCAAATCTTCTAAACAGACATTCCCTAGAGCTTCTAATTTGAATTTTTGATGCAGACTGAAGTTGAAACCTTCTCTCCAGCTCACACAGTTCCAAATCCTCTGAGCATGGGAAAAGCACATTGCAAAGAAAATGTTTTATCCAAATTTCATGCTAACTCATTTCAGAATATGAGAAAGAGCAGGTCTCAAAGAAATCCAAACAACCTGCAAGGAGTCATCTCATGATGGGATGTTGAGTGTAATGCATGCTATGGAGTCAAGCATTTATAGTCTAGTACATGTTTTAAGAGACTGATATCAGAGATTATTAGTCAATGTACAACACAAATAGCTCACATTATTGCAGGAAAGCCTCAATGACACAATGAATTTTTTTTCTACAGAAAAATACAACCCTGCCTCTACCCCTTTGTTTTGGTGCCCTTTAGGGTTCCTCTGGCTCCTAAAGTACAGAGTTTCAATCCGAAGCAACAAGAGTGGATGTGGTTGTGGAAAGGCATCACCTGCATCAGGTCTCCCCCAGGTGAGATACTGTGTTCACTATCTATGGAAGGGATTTCCTCCTCCTCAGATTTCCTCCTCATGCTTATTTTCATGCTATTCCTCAGAAATCCTTTGCATTCTTCTCCAGGCACTCAAGGCAGCATGGCTAGCACTTCCTGAAGACCTCCAGCCTCTGGGAAAACCCAGGCTGGAGCTGGTCGTGCAGCTATGACCACAGCTGTCACACTGTCTGCACAAATGGTATCACAGAGCTCCAGCTCACCCCAAAGATATGAGTCATCCCCAAACAGCCAGGGCAGCCAATGCCACCTGTACCAGGCTCAGGTCCCACAAGTCCTAGACCTTGCATTTCAGGGCACTGTGGAATCAGCAGAATTATTCTAGTGATGACAAAAAATATAACATTTGCTCTGCTCTTCATGGAAACCCAACACTTCCATTTTGTTCTTGAGGTGTTACAGCTTTTCTGCAATCTTAGTGGTGTCTGCAGCCATTTCCTGCTTGTCATCACAAGCTTTGAGCTTGTGACTCACAAGCTCAACTTGCACAACTTGGTTGTGCAAAACCAAGAAAGGTCAGAACCTTTCTTAAGCTGTGATTGAAAGCTATTTCTTACTAAACCTTTCACTAAAAGAAAATTCCTATTTTTCTTTTAAATAAATGTACCTATAACATTTACAGAAACCTTGTGGAAGGAAACAGAAAATGAAGTTTTCTCCTTTGAGGCACACAGACCAGGAGTGAATTTGTAGGACCAAAGCTACATAAGGCACAATATATCCTGAAATATGTCAAGAGCACCACTCTTGTCTCAGTTTTAGCATTTCCAATACCTTCAAGATCTATTTATAAAGTATTTACTTTTTACAGTTAAAGGCCGTAACACAAGTGGATTTGTATGTTGTAACTAGTATTTTTCAAGTATTTTAAGACACCATTTTAGTATTTGAGGGCATTGAAAAAGTGTCATAACATAGTTTTTGACAAGTTAAGGGACTCAAAGCTGCTTTTTGGTGCCACTATCAGGTACAAAATATATTGCTGAGAGTTAAAATTAATGTTCTCTGACCTTATAGTAAGTGTAATACCCTTTATCTCTGGGTAGCTTGTTGAAAATTTATCTATGATTTCAGCACTTCTTACAAGTTCTATGAACAACCATAGTTACAAAACAACTTTGAAACTAGTTTACAACAAATCTCAAATTACAGTTTAATAGATACCCCTAAAAAGAAAAAAAAATAAGTTAACTAGAAACTCATAGTAC
Organism: Dendrocincla tyrannina; assembly: GCA_035047865.1. NCBI lineage: Eukaryota > Metazoa > Chordata > Aves > Passeriformes > Dendrocolaptidae > Dendrocincla > Dendrocincla tyrannina. Next base: position 72,012,512 of record JAWWMP010000081.1, read on the forward strand.
TGGAGAGGTGATAAGTGGAGAACTTTAGTTGTTTCAAAGATGCTTTGTTTACAAAGGTCTGTGTAATGTGATTTGCAAAAAGAGTCTAGAAATCTACAAGTAAGCATCTTACAAACCAGGATTCGTAACAATGAATCAGTAATAAAAGAAGCATGACAGACGCTGACTAAAACTTCTAAATGACTCGTCAGTACACAGCAGTCCCAGCGGCCCCAGCGCAGGGCACGGCTGAGCCCCTCAGCCCCGGGGAAACTTGGGCAAAACGCTGCCCGGCAACCAGGGCTGAGTGAGGGCAACCGGGGAAGAAACAGCCCTGCGAGCCCCGAGGGCAGAGCGGGAGCAGAGACCCCGGCAGGGATGGATGGCTCCGGTCGGGCAGGTGTTTCCCCGCGATCCAAGGGAAGGCACGAGGCTGGAGCAGGGAAACGCGTGAGGAGGAACGAGTATCAAGAGAGGAGCTGCTGTGGACAGACCGCAGTCACCAATTGCCAATTCCTCTGCGTTGTTCACTGAGGGGAAGGCAGATAGAGGAGTGAGAGATGAAGGAGTGATGCTGAGCTTCCGAAGAAAGGAGTAGGGTGAGAGAAGGTGGGATTTTTTGGTATTTGTTTCACACAATCCAATTCTATTTTAATGGGAAATACATTAAATTAATTTTTCCAAATTGAGTCTGTTCTATCAAGGATGGTACCTGATGAGTTTCCAGTCTTTATCTTGACGTATGATTTTATTTTTTTTTTAATCCTGTTTTCTGCCTGTCTGGTCGAGGAGGACTGACAGTGGTTGGAGGGCAGCAGTGTTTTTGCACACTAAACAACATAATGCAACCCATTCTCATATTCTCGGCTGCCAAAGTAACCACACACAACTTATATAAACTAAGTAATTTGAACTCTGACTTTCCCCTCCTCCCCTCTGTTCTTGAGAAAAGTTTTAGGATTTGTAATAATTCAAAGCTGATATATGACATACCTAAATCAGGTACTGTGTAAGGTAATAGCTTAATGACTATGAAAGACTGAAAACTTTCATGTGGTCTCAGCTTTAGCATGCAATTTCCAGGAGACTGTTTCTAGGGAATTTGACTACCATTTGATTTGAATGAATCATTTATTCAGGTAAAAACAACAACACAACCTGAAGAAAAAGTAGGGTATATGATGTCCAAGCAAAGAGAATGGAAATCCTTTATCATCTGTGACACTATAAAATTTAGATAACCATCAGAGATGTAGTTTTCCTTCCTTCTGAAAATAAAGATTAGAAGTAAATCTATGCATCAAAACATGAATGTCTAAAAATAGATCAGGAGCAAAAGAGTGCAAGTGAAAATTACCTTATAAGATGCATAGACACATAGTGTAGTTGAAACAAATCTGTAAAAGGTAACTTACCAACTTGCTTAATAATAAAAACTTGAAAAGCCAGGAAATGTTTTAGCCTTTTAATTAGTTTGGAATTTTTAAAAGTTTTTTTTTTTTTTCCATTCTTAGCACTGGCTTTTATTAGATGCAACTTTCCAAAAGAACTTTAAAATTTTTCATCGATGAATTCAGTTACTTGGTTAACTCAGTCTGTAGTTTGGCTTGAGTTTTAATCACAACTTGTCAATATTCAAAGCTCCATAATGGATCAATCAATATAAAACTTTTTAATTAACTATTTCTGAGGATAATACAGCAATCACAATCTTACTCACTGGCTAAACAATTTAATGCTATTAATTATGTTGGTTCCATCCGTAAGAAAAAGAGGGGGACATGTGTCCATTCATTCACCTATAGCTCTTCCCACTTTATGTGTCTTACTAGTACTTTTACTTCCACTATTTAAAAAAGTTCCAGTTGAAAAGTTGGAAAAGAAACATGACTAAGATCCTTGCTGGTGACTTGTGAAACAAATGATAATTTTAGAATATTTGTAAACACTTGGAATAGTAAATGAAAAGAGGTTTTGAAAACTGCTGATGGGAATTCATCAAAGTGAATCCTGAAGTTACATAAACTAAATCTATTCGTCCTGATTTAAAAACACTGCAAGGAAGGAACTTAGCAACACACTATGTCTTCAAAAGAGGAATAAAATGCTGACAGCAGTAAGTATGGGACTCTATCAGGCACTTTCAAATTTTAGTGTCTCACATGCATGGGAGATAGTTTAGCACAGAACATATAGCTTATTGCTCATAAAAACATTTCACAAACAGAAACCAATCCAAATATTCCAAGTCTATAAACAGTCACTAATTTTGTAGTGGGCTATCTCCAGTTTTGTAATGGATAGAAAGGAAAGTAATGATTCAAAAATAGATTTATAAGCTGCTGAGACATACTCTAGCAGTCATATTTGAACCAATTTCTGCAGGAAGAAAGCTGGTATTTGCTTCTGATCTTGAACAAATCAAGTCATCATGTTCTCATTTTAATTAATCACTTGCATGCATTTGATTTTTTATCTTGAAAATTATGTTAGGATTAATTGCTACAAAGTACTAGAAGTATTTACATTAAGATGCAAGAGAAAATTATGAAAGATTATATTATATTTCAAAATACCTATAGCATTGAATTTTAATCTCTTTGAGTCTCCAAAAAATTTCAGAAGTTATATCTGGATTCTGCTACTGCAAAGTGCAAGCATATTATAACAAAACAAATATGTTAATAAGTGTCAGAAAATAAGGCTTACATTACGTTTCTGAATAGGACTAGGCAGACTATTCCTATTTTATTTAATCTTACCAGTCTAAATGAAGACTTCTTATGACTTTAATCTTCAGCTTTTCCAATCAGCTCTTATCCCCCTAAAAAAGGTAAGATTAAAGAAAGGGCTTTGTTCACTGACATGAACCTTTAGAATTTTTCCAGGGCAATAAAATTAAAAAAAAAAAAAAGTGACAAAGTAAACAAATGTATTCATTTATTTAACTACTATCACCTCAGTAATTATACATGAACAAGTCACATCCTTGGCAATTTTAATTTTTCCCTTTGAGTATAATTCACAGTATATATTTCTTAAATATCTTTTGATTTTCTATTTGAGAACTAATGACTTTTTGTCTTCAGACATCTGCTGAGACCTAATGTTGTGAAAGTCTCTGCTGAACTGCCTCCTTTAAGTCATCACACTTGTCTGTTGCTAAAGGAGAAACAGCATCTTCATCTCCCCAGCACAGGGAAGCCCTGCAACACACTCAGTTTACTGTTTATTCACTGGCAGCCATCTGTATCGCTGGGGATGCAAGAAACAGGAGTCAGTCTTTGTGCAAAGTGTATTCAAATGCAGGATGCTAGCATACATTTAGCTCACATTGATGGCGCTGTGCTGAAGCAATGAGAATCAGGGACCTAATTCAGAACAGCTCCAGCAAGATTTCTAGCTCAGAATAGTTTAGGATTTTTTTTCTCCACGTGCACTAGGTAATTTACTATGCAAGTTACTCCTGACATTAAATAATCTTTTAGGAGACAGATTTGTCTTTAAGTTTTCAACTACACTACAAGCCTGAATAAAGGTTTGTGTGAGTCCACTGGACAGTCCTAAAGAATACAGTTATTTTTATATTTGATTTAGGCACTGAACTTACTTCAGTACTGCCAGACAGTATAAAAACCCTAAAAGGATGTAGAGAAAAAGCCCCAAATTTCACAAAGGAAAAGGGTATAAAAGTCAAAGAAATTGATTATTAAATTTAGGGCAAATTGAGATCCACCCAGAAGATGCCTGCAACCTCAGAAGATCAGTTAGCCCAGCGGACATGGGCTTTAAGAAGGAAATCTTAAAGACACAACAGCAGGTCATCCCCTGTGCCAAAAGACAAGGTGGCAGAGAAGAAGATCAGCCTGGTGAACAGAGAGTTTTGGCTGGAACTCAGTGGGAAAAAGAGTGTATCATCTCTGAAAGAAGGGGAAGGCAACTCAAGAGGACTACAAAGATGTTATGAAGTTACGCAGGGAGAAAATTAGAAGGGCGAAAGCCCAGACAGAATTTAATCTGGCCACTGCTGTAAAAGACAACAAAAAATATTTATACGAATACATCAGCAACAGGGTGAAGGAGAATCTCCATCCTTGATTGGATGTGCAGGGAAACATAGTGACAAAGGCTGGCGAGGTTGAGGCAGTTAATGCAGTTGTCTCAGTCTTTAATAGCAAAACCTAAAGGTACCCAGCCTCCTGATCTGGAAGCAGAATGAAATCCCCATACTCCAGGAGGGAATGATCAGCAACCTGCTAAGACACGTAGACTCACACAAGTTCCTGATGCCAGATGGATCCCCCCGAGAGCACCGAGGGAGCAGGCAAAAGTGCTCACTGAGCCACTTTCCATCATTTAATAGCTGTCCTTGTCACCTGGGGAGGTTCCAGTTGACTGGAGGTTAGCCATCTGTGATGGCCATATGTGTTGGCCATCTACACGAAGGTCCAGAAGAAGGATTAAGGGAACTACAGGCCTGTCAGTCTGACCCTGACATCAGGGGAGGTCAGGGAGCAGATCATCTTGCATGCCATCATGCAACATGTGCAGGACAACCAGGTGTTCAGGCCCAGCCAACATTGGTTTAGGAAAGGCAGGTTCTGCTTGACCATTCTGATCTGCTTCTATGACAAGCTGACCTGCCTACTGGATGAAGGAAAAGCTGTGGCTGTTGCCTACCTGGACTTTAGTAAATGCTTTGACACTGTTTCCCGCAGCACTCTCCTGGAGAAGCTGACTTCGCATGGTGTGGATAGGTGTACTCTTTTCTGGCTAAAAAAATGACTGGATGGCCTTGCCCAGAGAGTGGTGGTGAATAGACCTACATCCTGCTGGTGGCAGATCACAAGTGGTATTCCTCAAGGTTAAGTACTGGGGCCAGTCCTGTTTAACATCTTCTTCAACAGTCTGGATGGGGATATTGAGGGCACCCTTGGCCAGTTTGCAGAGGACACCAAGTTAGGTGGGAGTATTGACCTGCTGGAAGGCAGGAAGGCTCCACAAAAGGATCTGGAGAGGCTGAATTGATGGTCCAAAGCATACTGTATGAGGCCGAAAAAGCATCAGGTCTTGCACTTGGGTTGCAACAGCCCCATGCAGCTCTACAGGCTTGGGGAAGTGACTGGAAAGCTGCTGAGTGGAAAAAGGGCCAGGGGGTGCTGGTTGACAGCCAGCTGAACATTAGTTAGCAGTGTGCCTAGGTGGTCAAGAAGCCCAATGGCATGCTGACTTATATTAGAAATAGTGTGGTCAGCAGGACCAGGGCAGTGATTGACCTGTGTGGCATTGGTGAGGCCACACCTCAAATTCTCTGTGCAGTTTTGGGCCCCTCACTATAAGAAGGACATTGAGGTGCTGGGACATGTCCAGAGAAGGGCAACAAAGCTCCCAGCATAGATCAGGATGCTTAGCCTTGAGAAAAGGAAACTGAGGGAAGACTTTATTCTCTCTACAACTACCTGAAGGGAAGTTGTAGTCAGATGAGGTGTAAGTATCTTCTCCCAGATAACAAGTATCAGAACAAGAGGAAATTACCTAAAGTTGTGCCAGGGAAGGTTTAGATTAGATATTAGGAAAAATATCTTTATGCAAAGGTTTGTTGTAGGAATACAAAACTGAAAACTGACCATTACCCATTGTCAAGCAGCAGCCTTACGAAAGGATACTGAGGACATCTAAGAGCTGTTGCAAAATACGACTATAGCAAGTACTGAATCCTACTGGGAGTCTCTCTGTAGAGTTAAGAATTACTTTCTGTTTCTGGAACTATTTTGCCTTGAAGCATCTCCTCAGTATGATAACATTCTCTGTTAGTAAATGCTTATTATCCTTGACCTAGAGATCCACCTAAGCTACATCTTGGTCTTTGATAAGTGAATTTTGATAATGGACCTCTCAGATGAAAACTATATAATGAAAAGGGAGAGAAAAAAATGAATGAGAGCATTAAGTTGCCAGCAACAGAGATTAAACTCCTGTGAAGAATGACTAGACAATGAAAAAAAAAATTTGCCCTTTAGGAAGTGTTTTGCTTTTCTTATTGAAATGCTGGTTCTACTCCTTAATCTGCCAGTCTACTTCTGAAAACCTGCCAGTAAAAGAAAACTGAATTTAAAAAAAAATGAGATTTTATTGCATTTTTTTCAACTGTTAAATGGAGCTTAAGTGCTCACTAGCACATTTCAGATAATAGACTCTCTCAAAGTAGTGCATTATTTCCCCTCAGAGATTTCAGAGTTAAATTTGACAGCAAACGTCACAGTGGGAGTTTGCCTGTGTAAAATCTAAACACAGCATAATCCACTTCTGAAAGCCCCTCAAACAACTAAGTATTTTCCCTTCAGAAAGACAGAATTTCTATTCGCTCAGATGATCTTCTTTCAAATTCTGTTTCCTTCACTAAGGCCACAAATTACAACCAGTGGAAGTATAAATTCATGCATTCAGCATCTGAATGAGAGCAGACGCATGTTTCTATCTGACATGAAGTATGACCTTGAGGACATGAATTACATCTTGACACAGTTCACTTACCCAGAGCTGTGATGCCCATGTGGACACGCCTCAGCTTGAGTGTTCACCATTCATACTGGTCTGTGTTGGGAGAACTCAGCAGCTTGGGAAAAAACCAGACTTTCTGGCTATACTGAAGTTGGTCAGCCAAAACGAAGAAATCAGAGGTCACCTCTTGAAAATGTGGCCTTGGATGGAAAGCTCCTTGGTTTCACAAAAGATGAAAAATTACTAGTAATTATCCCTATAAAAAATTTCACATTCTGTAACCCAGTAAAAGCTGTGGCTCTCCTGCTTCTAGGGGCTGGTACAGGTGGCACTGGCCACCCCCACTGCCTGGGTGTGAGGTGACTGAAGCCTCTACAGAGTGAGCCAAGACTGTGTAATACTGGCTGTTGAATATTGGTCCTGCTTCCCTGGTCAGTCAGACACAGAGGTGAAATGTCATAACAAACTGAAATAGGTGTCCAAGCTGAGGAGAAAGAAGGTGGTAATGCTGAGATCATGCTTTTTACTAGCAGAGGGAAGGAAGAAAGCCCCGCTTGCTTTCTGACAAGGAGTTGTGGTACTTCTCCATGCTTTTCCTCAAGAGAGAGTTTGAAATGGCCAGCCTGAAATAAACAGAGGAGCACTGGGAGGTTGAACATAGCAGCAACAAAGACAAAAAACAAAAAACAAACAACAAACCAAAACAAAACAAAAAACCACAGCTATTAAGAGGGTGAGTTTGGGGCTTTTTGGTGGGGGGTATCTTTAACTGTGTTATTACTGAGTCTTTTCTGTATTAACTAGATATTTGGAACTACTAGACTAGCCATAAATTCTTAGCTCTATCTTTGTGGTGTGTTCCCTTTTGACCATAAGATGATTTTGAGTGAGATGGTTCTTAACAATGAAAATGTGAGCATTGTAGTGACCAGTACACATCCACAAAGGTCAAGATGTGCAGAAGAGGAGATGAAGCAGTTTTATAATATCAGCTAAATTAAGTTAGATATTGTAGATGTTCATTAGAACTCATCCTCATCCAAATACTCCCTAGCACTCTTACATCTGCTTCCTTTCCAAGTCAATACCCTTCAAAACATCATTAGCTACCCTGCATGCATTATGTACATTGCTTTATTTGCCCTTCATTGCCATATTTTGAATCAGGAGGTCTTGTCACAGCAGTCCTGTTAAGTTAAAAGTTTTAATTTTGAATGCTATAATATTTAATTATCAATGTTAAAAACTCAGAGGATCTGCAACCATATCTTACTTGAGAAATATGCTTACACAGCTTCAGTGAAACCAGTACATTGAAATGTTCCTCTGCAGCTTACTAGTGCTTGAAAGCAACAATGATTTCTGTATGTAGAATAAGCTGTGATTGTAAATAATGATAAAAGTCTAGTCACTGCACTCCTTGCAGTGATTGCTCAATTAATTTATACACAATAGCTGAAGGGCAAATAGTGCTAAAAAAAAAATTCAAAATTCTAATTTTCCATGTCAGAACTAATTTAAAACAGCTTACTGTTCAATTAATATATTGCTGATCTGGTTTTTAGAAGGGTATCACAACTCTGCTTTCCAAACAGCACTACAGTATCTCATGAAAGTTTAAAAAACAAAAAGTGGTACTTTCAAGTCTTCCCTCAACCTCTGAATGATTGAATCAAAGCATATTTTACAGCCTTTTCATTCACAGGCAATTAAATTATTTTTCCACCTCAGTTGTTTCCTGCAACCCCTCCAAACCGAAGGTTCTATGTCAGAAAAGTGAACTTAGAAGACTTGAGTATGTAACAAAATATATCTAAGAAGATAGAAAATACTTTGTGATGAGGAAAGCCCACTAGAAGGAAAGCTATGAGTCTTATGCCAAATTTTAGATAATCTTGAGGACAAAGTTCTCAGCACAGACTCATCAAAGTTTTTTACTTTTTTATTATTGTTTTCTAAAGTGTGAATTGCAAGCAAAGGTGAGAAAAAGGGAAAGTTTGTGTATTGTTACTGTGATACAAACATTGCTTTTTTTTTATTTATTTTAATCCATGACCTATACAATTTGACCTGCAAGATAGAATGGTAAATTCTTTTATTCAGCAGAAATATAATCTCCAAGGATAACCATGAAGCAGAGTACATATATCAAAGGATGGAGTCACAGTAGACATATCTAAAATAATAGCATTAAATTATAATGGAATAATTTCATTGAACTAAACTTCAGGAGAAAGTTATTCTAGTTCAGTAACATTTGTATTCAGGAAATAAGTCTTATTCACACAGCTTAATTTCAAAACTATAAACTGCTACAAAATTTTAATACGTATTTGATTTTCAGTGGGCAAAAGGCTGAAAAAAAAAGTGAGTAAAAGCTTTGAATAACGAACTTTTCAGTCACTATAAATTTAGTAGAAAATTAAATGGAGACAGTGAAAAATAAGGCAAAAGGTATATGTGTGTGTTCTTTGAAACAATTTAGAAACAAATGTGTTCTAGAAAATAAAAAATACCATGGTTCAAATACCCAGGTTAGATGAGAGCTGTCTTTTGACTTGACATACTTATGTGCCTTAATAACAGCAGTTTATCAGTGAAAGCATTTGGAAAAGGAGAGCGAATGGCATTGCAAAGTCAAGTTGATTTAATTGGCCAATTGAAAAACAAAACAACACAAAAAAAACCCAAACAAAAAACTATAAACTTTAAAATGAGGTTATATCTGAAATTCCACCTTTATTTTAAATACGGGTGCAAACTGAATTAAATTAGTTCCTGAATTTGGGAATCACAGCCCTAATCTCTTCCTCTAAATTGTTCTTTGGTGCGCATCATCTGATTAACCCCTTCCTTTCAAAACTGAAAAGTTCCATGGCTAGGAACAGACTAATCCAGTTTCCATGATTTTGAAAGCATGAGGATCAAAAAGCATGGGGTTTTTAATATGATTTAGTTACATATCCAAAAACTGTCCATCTGTACATCTGCACAATGGAGTGCAAGATGCACAAAATGGGAAAGAAAAAGTGTAATAATACCCCACTCTGTGGCACCTTACTTCCTTTTCCAATGCTGTATTTTATCTGATAGCATTGTCTGATAGTTCTTTCATGTAAAATATGCTAACAGTCCATGATCTAGGGAGAAACCAAGACTCTTTTACCTGTCATGTAGGAGACCTAGGCACTGAACCTAGTACAATATAGAATAAATAGGAAGGGGTTCATGCAGTTTGTACCCTAAGGAGTGAGTTCCTTAAGAGGACTACCAAAATGTAAGGAGAGTGTCTTCTTCATTAACTTTCCATTCAATAATAAAGTTGCTTCTGGTATTGATTTGGAAATTACTCAGAGAGCTAATGTAGTGCTAGAAGAAGGGCTAAGTTTCCTGCCATGAGACATTGCAGTAATGACAATCACTCCACACAGGAAACTTCAAAACTCGTTTCAATAACACAAACACTGTAAAAGTCCTTTTCAATAACAGGACAGTATATCCTTCTCAGAGAAATCACAATGATTTTAACCATTTATATTTCAGTTCACACTATGAAACATTTGTCACATATCTACAATAAGAAAAATGATAATAAAGAATTTGTGCAATTGGAAGAAAAAACTCATTACATGGATCAAAATGAGAGGAAAATCTGAACACATTTGAAAGAATACTGATTTTTTGTCAACTTTGAGCAACATCAAGAATCTCCAGATGTATATTCTTTAGGGATAAGAGATGAGGAGGAAGAAGTGATTTATTTCTTTCATCCCCACATCAATTAATGACATTGTTTCTTAAAATACCAGAGGGATTTTAAAAAAAAAAAAAATGTGTCTTTTCCTGAAAATTCTGTTCTATGATGGCATCACAGGGTAAAGCAAATGATAATATAAGTCTCTATCTATTATCATATGGTAATGACACAGTTGAAATTGTGAATAATATAGAATACATTTTTCTTATAAGGTACTAGGATGGTAGCAACTGAAGTGTTATTATACTCTAACCTTTGAATCCAAACTCAAATTAAATCCCCATCAGAAACCTAGCAAGGTCTTCATGCATTGTTTGTAATTCACAGAGCAGAGAAGCTTTGTCTCAGTCACAACTTAATTTTTTTTTCTGGAAGAGCTACATTTTGGTTTCACATTGTCCCAGCATGTACAACCTGATACTTCATATTAGGTTTTATCTGTGTGATGGCTCACAGGCGATGCTGACAGATCCTCACCTACTTTTTTTTTTTTTTTTTTTGGTAAGAAAAATGTTTCAACAGTTCCTGTGCTTGCTCCTATCTTTGAATTTCAGCTTATTCTTCCTGACTATTATTAAGGTTGCATAATGTTGTATTTAACACCATGCAAAATCCTATAATTAAAATATGTCCCTCAAAAAATTTGACATCCAGAGAAGGTTATTGGACTGTTACAGGAAAAAAAAAAGCATACCCAGACTCAGAAAAATCTTCCTCAATTTGAAATCGAGGGCTTCTTTCCATAGATATTTTAGGCTCATGCTTATCGCTCCTATATCACAGCCTTAATTCCTTAACAAGTTAGTACTGTTGCAGAACAGTAGAGCAAGCTTTCTGTTCTAATACCTAAGGAAAGGGAATGACCAGCTTCTATAGCTGGTTTTCAAATACTTTTTATTGGCTAAAAGGAGCACAAATTCTTCAATTGTTTTTAGGAGGTAAACAAATAACATCAGGTAAACAGCAAACCTAGTTAGTAGACTAAGAGAGGAAGGAATCCAGACACAGTCTGTCACACATGGTAATGGCATCCTTCAAATATGCATTCTGTTGGTCCTGCTGAAGGACAGATTCCACACACACACACACACACAAAAAAAAAAAAAAAATTAAAAATCTGAAGTGGAACAAAAAAGAGCATTATAAACATGCAAATAGGAGAACTTCATCCCCAAGCACCCTCTAACTCTGTAAAACCCAAAAGTCTTAATCATACAAGTATGCTGCTGGTAAAACTCCAGACATAAAATCCTGCTTCAGAACATAACTAGAACAGAATTTTCAGGGCTTGAAATGCCTTTGTTTTGGTAGAATTTCAGAAACCTCCATGAAGCTGTAAAAGTCAAGAAAAGTTAAGCACATGGCTATAATAAAAAACCTTTTTGTTTCAGAGAAGGATGAAGTGTATCAAAAATACTTTTCTTCTGTATTTTCTGCATCTGCTTATGGTGATGCCTGCTCTGCAGACTTAACTCTTGTACAGGGAGCCTATATGCTCCCCAAATGGGCTCACATAACTATAACCTAAAAGCAGATCTACACTTACACAATCCAGCAGTCATTTGTAATGCCTGCAGTGAATGGTCTGATAGCTCAACATGACTGTTAGATACTGGCATCCAGAATCTAGTATGCTTTCCCTTCTATTTTTACTGGGTCAAAGCAATCCAAGTTTTCATTTCAAACTCCACTACATACTTAAGTAATCTGGTTTCTACTGTCTCTCCTATTTTAAGATTTAAAGGTCAGAGGTTTTTAAGTCTCTGGAGTTCTATTAATGAAAATATTTCATTCTCAATATCCTAAAGTGCAGCAGATGACCTACCAGAGAATGGTAAAAAGAGACAGGAAGCCAAAAATATTATTACGAACAGGCTTTCTTATGAAAGAGTTCAACATGATCATTATAGTGAATTACTGTGATTGGAGCACTCTTAAAGCACATATAAATCTTCTGAGTCACTACAGCAAACTGTAGTTTCTGGCATGGAAGTAGCTCCTACATCTCAGTAGACAGGTTGACTAGTAATGCAAAACAATTATTTCATATCCAGTGCTGTCAGGACAGATTATATACCTCTATCACTTAATACATTTAAAGGGGCTAAGAAGATTTTCCTCCAGCACAGGACACATGATTCAGTGTATGAATCAAAAACCCTCTGCCACAGAATGCAGCAGAGAAACTAAGATTCATATCCTCAAGAGAGACCATACTCTTCTTGTCAAAACTTATATATACATACAATACTGTCCAGTTCATACCACCAATTATGTGACATGTCAAGTTAGGAGTTACCAAAAGCTACTTGCTCATTCAACTCCTCTTCAATGTTTATTCTACCAGAGATCAAGAAGGATCCTGATAACACCCTTGCACGAAGTGAAGTCATCACAATGATGAGACTCAAGGCTATGGTCTATGTCAAAAGCACCATGACCAAGTCTATAAATGCTTTTACTATTTTGAGAAGACTTTATTGTTGAGGAATGGTTGAGAGAGCAGGGACATGGGTCCCTGGAAAATTTGATACAAAGCAGTAAAGTTTAGATAT
>JAWWMP010000081.1:72029513-72050160 GCA_035047865.1 Dendrocincla tyrannina
AAGGTCTCTCTGTGGGGCCTCCCTGCCTTTGAGGGAGTCAACAGCTCCTCCCAGTTTTCTTTTTTACCTGTGAACTTGCTTAGTATCCCTTCCAATCCTACATCCAAGTAATTTATGAAGATGCTGAAGAGCACGGGTCCCAGGATGGAGCCCTGTGGAACCCCACTAGTGACAGGTCACCAGTCTGATGTTACCCCATTCATTGTAACCCTCTGTGCTTGACCTATGACCCAATTGCTCACCCACCACATGATGTGTTCGTCCAGCTGCGGGATGGACATTTTGTCTAGAAGAATACTGTCAGAGACAGTGTCAAAAGCTTTACTGAAATCCAAAAAGATTACATCACCTGAGTTCCCTTGATCAGCTGGGTGGGTTACCTTGTCATAGAAGGAAATCAGGTTTGATAAGCAGGACTTTTCTCTCATGAAGCCATCCTTTTTCATTCCATTTTTAGTAAAATTATAATTTTTCCTTCATTCAGACACTTCATAATTTCTACTTTGTCAATACTGGGGATAGGGAAAGAAAAAAAAGAAAAGGAGGACTTATCTCATTAGAGGTCTCATATTCTGAACATGTTGTCATTAAACCAAGACACCTATGTTCTGACTTTTCAACCAAGTGTACCCTACCACTTGGGGGTGTCATTTATCATCTACCCTGTTCAAAATCTCCAAATGAACTCTTGCTGTGGGCCATTTGACTCCTATCAGTCAAGTAAAATTGTTTTTAAAATGCACTGATTCCATAGCCATGATCCTTGGAGTAAATTGCAGCTGTTTTAACATTACACAGATTGTCAGGAGATCAGTTGGACTCGATTCTTCTACCTGAAATAAGTCAGAAAGACAGTATTGTTCCGCATATACAGTCAGGCCATCAAATTGGCTGTTGCCACAAAGGCACCTAGTGTGTGGTAGCTGCAAAATGACAACTTCACCACCCCTAGTCCATTTCTGATGGTATGGTTGAGTCAGGAAAACAAGACTCCAGCTGGTCAAGGTGTCCAAGTCTTGACTGGTGACTGTAGGAGAACAGAGTTACACAAAATGGAAAAAGGACAATGAGACTGCTTGATGAGACTGAGGAATCAAGGAGAGCCACAAAAACGAGCTATCCCGCGCAAGAGAAAGTTTATTGCCATATATCGGGTTGTTACAGGTTTCCCAGTTTATGAATTAACTTTACAGTTGTGAAGTTAAATAACATTTTTGCATGCTATACAAAATAGAGTTTGGTTTTCTCCCTCATGTTATCCCTGCTCCCTGATTGGACAGATTCTGCCACAGTGGAGCTTTTCCTGTGTATTGTTATCTCCACGCTTGTTTACTCTTTACGGTTGTGATCCTCCCCTGTTTTTATCTTCTATGTAGGAGGATTTGCATGCTCCTCCTGAATTCCACCCCCTTTCCAGAAAGTTCCATGCCACCCTTATATAAACCGGTGCCATTTTAATAAATGTGCCATTCCACCATAGCCATTCCATCATACCCCTGCCTGGAGTGTGCCTCTCCTTCTTCTCCTTCCTGGAAGGGTCTCATCAGGTGATCTGGGCTTTACATTTAGTGGACCTTTGGCTCATCCTTCTGCACAGTGTTGGATATATAGATAGATATGTTTCTCCCACTAAAGAGCTATTTTCTCAGTAGTTCAGCTTTCTAATTCAGCTGGTCACCAACAGCCCTTAGCAGCCTGTTTTTCTGTGAGTAACTTACCTGGGTTAGTAACAAATTTGGTTCTCCTTCCCCAAGTGGACAACATGAATGTAAAACTGTTATTTTGTGTGTCCTTTTCTGTGACTTTTCAATGCATATTGAAACCATTACAGAAGGGCAGATGTAGCCTGTATGCTGTGGGTAAGCTTCACACACAAACACACCCCCCACACACACCCTGCCCCAGTGTTCTTGGATAATTTTCAATGCGTATATAGTGATCCAATGCATTAAAACTGGGCAGAAATAGTCTACCTGAGTGATGCTTCCAAGTCGACTTTATCCCATGACACTCGTTCATGTGTTCCAGGGAACAAAAAAAAGAAAAGAAAAAAAAAGAAAAAAGAAAAGAGTAATTAATAAAGAATTAAGGACAGAGGAGCAAAGAACTCTATTACCCAGCAGGTGCCTCTATAATGCATATGTATTCAGATGTCACTATTTGGAAGACATCCCTTCTAAAGCATATATGGCTTTATGCTAATCCAATCCTTGGTAAAGGCAATTCACTAAACAGGAAAACCTAAATGACTCATGGTTTTTAATTGCTGCCATGATTTTAATTGATTATAATTCTTTCTCCCTATCAGGGTCTTTCCTGAAAAGAAAAAATGCTCTGAAATTGGAAACTTTGAAACTCCCTTTAGAGACGAGAAACACTGCTGTTACTGTATTTGGCGGTAGCTGTTATTTAATTTATAAATTGAATGTGGAGAAGATGATCACTTTTTGATGTGAAATAAATCAAACTAAATTTACCTTACATTCAGTATAGATAATCTGATCTATAAAAATAACTTACCTGCTTTTTTGCTTGTAATTTTACTTTAATTCTTAGGTGTTGCCATCCAAAAATAATGAGACCTTGAATTTATGTGTATTATGTGAGGACTTGGTGAATGTCACCCATTTCCATTCAGGGTGCTCAAACGTGTGAAATACTAATGAGGCAGCAAGTTATACCTAACAATATATATCAGACTATATCAAATGAAGGTTAAAGAAATGATGAATAAAATATCTTTGAGCTTAATATCTTTATAGTTCCCCTTGAAGCTACCATTGCCAAATAGATTTAAATCTGTGCGTTATTAACCAGCTGCCTCTTGGGAGCCATGGAGTGTTCCTGTTCTGCACAGGCTGCCATTACCCATCAATTGCCTTATATGGCATTTGGTCTTTGCATCTTGAAACTTTAAAATATAACTGGCCCTATATGAAAAGCTATTTCTGTAATTCCAAGACATTTGTATTCCAATGCAAAGTGCCAGTTCAATACAAAAAGGACATGTATACCATTATGCAGCAGCTGTCTCATCTAGCTGTTTGCAATAGCAAAATATAAAAAAGCCCTCTATGCAAAAATGAGATTAGAGTCTGGACAGTTTTATGCTGAAAAGAATTCCTCCTGTAACTGTAACAGGAAGCCTCTAAAGATGCAGAAATCAAAGTAAACCTGAGGTTTTTTACTGTTGTGTAAACTGAAAGTTCCTTTTTCCCACGCCCCTGAAAGGAAACCCCTTACCCTTCCTAATTAGTATGTAAACCCCACCCCGGGTGTGTGAAACCTTCCCTGATTGGTCGTTTTGTATCCCTTCCCTTGAACCCTCCCTGCCGATAAATCTATAATTGACCTGTGAGGTGAATAAAGCTTTCTCTGCGTCCTGTCTTTGGAGTGTTCGGGTCTCTTTACTGGAACCTCAGGGGACCGCATGGCTGACCACGTGGACCTGGGGGGATGGACTGGAGAGGGGGAGCGTTCCCATCAGCCGTGATATGTAACTGCAGAAAAGTCAGGTACTTTAGGGAATTCTATCCAGAGCACTCACTGGAAAGGTCAATTTTAGAGGTCTGTCCTTACTTTGAAACATAAATGCTCCCTCTTCTGGCATCTTTATTAGTTATTTTATGTATGGCCAGGGAAACAAAACGTGCAGAGAGGGAATTAGTATGCCAGGAAAAAGGGAGATGGAAAGGCAAGAAAAGTCTTATTACATGGTATCCACCACTCTCATCTAAATTTCTCCACAGACACACAACGAACAACAAACTACAAACCCAAAACATCTCTTTTTTTTAACTTGAGGGGTGGAGGTTAATAAGGGCGGAGAGTGAGTAGAACAGGTGTATGGAAATCCAAAATATGTGAAAGGACTGAATATCATTGAATTATAAATTATGAAGACATTATATTGTAACTGTTTGTACTATACTAGTGCAAAATTTTAGGTGTTAGTCCACCATGTGCTGTCATATGGTTTTAGCAGCTGGTCATTCTTCACTGTATTACAGGAATTCATGATGCAATCCATAATACACAAATTCATAATTATTTGATGAGGGCACGTGAAGCACAAACAGATGTTGTGGATCAATTTGGAATGTAGAAATAAACATTATTTTGCAAGAATGCTGGGGTTCTGGAGGTCTAACAGAGTAGCAGATTTGAAAAATGGGACACATTTTGCTGTAGGCTGCTGAATCTTTTCCCTTTGAATGGTGACTGATGACATACAGGATTTGATCACAATGAGTGCAGTTACAATATTATTCACAGGCTGATAGCAGCTATCATTTAGAAAAGAAAAGACATGATACAAGATAATTTTTGCCTCTTTTCATTACTAAGATCATTATATGCTTAATGTACTAAGAGTAGTATTTGTGTGGCACATATGCATTGTTAAGACTTACCTGAGTTGACTGATTTTTTGAATGAAGTGATATAGTTCAGCATAAAGCTTATAGAGTCTGGTCAAAGAGTAAGAAACCAATCTTCTTCAGAGGAGGAAAAGAACACCTTCTAGTGTGCATTCATGGGTTTCACCTGGTAAAATACTGATGCAGTGAAAAAAACAAGAAAAAAAAATCTTTTATCATTAATAATGCAGTATTTAAATAAATTTAAGCTTGGAATTAAAGGAAGATTAACATGCTCTGCAACAGAAAGCCCTATTATATCAAAAATAGATTAAATTTTCTAACAGAAGTTACATGTTGAATTAAACAAGTTAACATAGCATTATAGGCTTTT
Organism: Dendrocincla tyrannina; assembly: GCA_035047865.1. NCBI lineage: Eukaryota > Metazoa > Chordata > Aves > Passeriformes > Dendrocolaptidae > Dendrocincla > Dendrocincla tyrannina. The sequence continues at coordinate 72,034,266 of JAWWMP010000081.1, forward strand.
GTTTTTAAGAAACAGAAAGAAGTGTAATATGTTGGCTTGAATAACTGATCAAGAAACATTTCTGACTGTCTCTGCAATGATGATTGTTCCCAGCACTTACCTGAGGAAGATGGGACAAGCAGAGAAAGTGGTCCAAAACAATCCAAAATGAAGACTACCACATTTCGTTAAGCCATATTTTTAATGCGTTAAATATGATTGCTTAACTATTATTACATAAAAGGAGACAGATACCCAGCATTAGCTAGGATTCAAGATTCTATTTGTATATTCACAAATGTATATTCACATGTATTTTTCTCTATGTATTCATATACTTAGGTGACCAGGAGGAAGAAGCAAGCAGATAAACAGTACAGAAATCTGCTACAGGACATCCCTATCAGAACAATTACATGAAGTACCAAAACCATGCATTAGTTTAATATTAAAAAAATCAATATGCCCCAATAACCTTGGAGGAGCTGTTTCCAAATTTGGAAACTATTGTTCACATTGTACTGCTTTTTGGAGAAAGCTACTAATTAATTCCAGTAATATACACTTCCAGATTTATGGCTTCTGGACATTAATATTACTATTAATCTTATTAATATTTCATTGTGATTATTACATTTCATATTCATTTAAAACTTTCAAAAACTTTACTCAAGGAGTCTGTTACTCATAGCTAAAGCAATCTCCCAGAAAACTTTTTAAAGCCCAAAATGTTTAGTTTTACTCAAAGAGAACTAAAGAGGCTTTTACCATAAGAATTAAAACAAGATAAGCAAAAAAATGTTATGCCTTTCTCAACTAATTTCATCTTTCCATCATTCATTCTTTCAAAGCATTTCTCAATTGCAATGCAAATATCAACTTTATCCTCAGCTGCCCTGTGATATCAGCCCACATTTTATGCAAGGTATAATTTCAAAGCATCTTTTTCATGATTTCTCCTGTGTTGCTCTCTCATTTTAGAGGATATCCTTATGCATTGACTCATTATCTACTCTGTCATCTTTTCTCTGATGCCAGTAGAAATTTTGGCAACAATTCTGCTGCTGAAATGTATAGCCTAATGTCTTTGATGAGGACTAAAGCTATCAGAGAGCCCCTTTAACCTCCCTCATTCAAATATATCTTCTGTTCTATGTATCTCTGCATCTCTGTTCTATGTATATCTGTACCACAGCTGCAAGTTCTCTGAAGCTGCTTTTTTAGCATGAAAGGCACAGCACAATGGCCTAATGGTTGTAAATGGTGTTTCTTGAGGCTCTGACTCTGCACATACATAAAAATACATCCATTCCTGTCTTGCAAGAGAGCAAACATTTGTTGTATTTTGTCTTCCTCTCTTCAACCACCTGCCACCTTTCTCTCTCAAGATTTGCAATCCATCCCACCTTCTTTCTTCCTAACTACTTATCACATCTTTAATTTTATATTCGGATCAGAAACATAAACCTGAAAACTTGACTAGAGACAGACAGATAAATAACAATGGGGGGAGAGGTCAACCCTTTGGTCCTGTGGACTTTAGAAATCCTTTGGTCCTGTGGACTTTAGAAAAATAGAATAATCAATCTGATGAGAGAGACTTATCAGGTTTATGGAGCTTTATTAACTGAGCCTAATAAGAATACTAATACTCCTCAAACTCCATGAGCAGCTCTTCCCAAAATACCGCAACACCACAATGAGGAAATGGCATTATTCCTTCTGAATTTTGATGCTAGCAGAAATCCATGTAATAACGGTCAGTTTGTGTTGGCTATCAGGCTACGTTGAGATTATCAGACACCAGGAATAATGATATCTTTTTCCCTTAAAATTGTTTAAAATCAATCCTGTCAAATTGATAACTAGAAAATTATTCGTTTCAGCAGAAATCACATGACAAAAATTAACATTTTTAATTTCTGTAATTAAGGAAGCACTATTAAAAAGGCAAACCTTTCTACAACCAAGACTGTCAGAGAAATGATTTGCAAATGGGCTTAACAATGAAGCTATCTTTGAGAAGTCTTTTTAAAACTAATCATCACATTCACATAATTATTTTGATATATATCCCATAACACATTTAAAGTACCTTAGTCCACTAAAACATCTCTGTCAATTTCACATTTACTGTATCTTTAAGATGAGAATTACCTGAAAAATATTTTGATACTTTATTTTAGTTGAAATAGCCCATCACAAATGTCTTATCAGTTCTAAACCCCTTTGTACCACAGACACCAAGTTATCACTGAATTCCCTGATTTCAGTCAATTAACAGAAACTAATTGCCTTCTGTATCAATGACAAATACTTCCAGATCTTGCTGAACCTAAAATATTCATAGTCAGTAGTAAACTACATGCTTGAGTTTTCACAAAGAGTCTGGGGTCATTCACTATGAATGGACCAACATTCTCTTTAAAACATGATAAGAATTACAGGCTCGAAAAAAGTGGTGTGTAAAAAAATTTTTCCATGCTGGGGTACTTTTGTTCCTGAATAAAATAAGGAACGTGACAGACAAAAGCACATGGGGCATGAGAGTCTTTCTCTCTCAATATTTGACACTGGCTATCTACCACCCACAAAGAACCAGAGACAACATGGAATCACTTGTTAGATATTGTTTTTTCAGGTGACTTATGAAACCTTAGTTTTCAAAATTTAATATAAAAATTATCAGAAAATTTGGATGGAATACTCCAGGATTCTGATCTGTTCCTGTTACCCATTATAAAGATCTGGGTAATTACACTGAAAATCCGAGTAAGGCTTCAATAGTTGTCATTGAATATATCAGAAAATATTATCATTACACAAGGGCTTATTAACAAAACAGCTGGATATAGAAAAGGGGCAAGAAGGCTAGTCTATTGTAAAAGGCCCTTTGCTGATTCAAGACAATTGGCCCCCATGTGGTTTTTTGGGGTTTGGTTTTGGGTTTTGTTTTTTTTTTTTTTAATTTCTTATACATGAAGGAATAAACACAAATTCTATTGAGGCTGTGTAGGCTCATCATACTGTAGCAAAACCCCCAGCCATGCTACAGACACTGTGGTTTTGTTAACACAAAACAGATCTAAATCCAAGTTGGCTAAACAGCAACTTCAAACACACCATGTGGGAATTTTGGCTTGTGCAAATGCACAGTGTTGTGTGCCTTGGCACCTTGCATTCAGAGCCATCTGTGAAACAGGCAGAAAGCTTTATTGCAACTCGGCATGTCACAGGAGCTCCAGTGCCAGGTTAAGAGAACTTTAGATAGGCGATCTGCATGGCTAGCCTAAGTGTTGTCTATTCTGCATAAAACAACTCTTTTGTCTTTGCTAGTCTAAATAAAGCAATGACTAGATTTTAGATGTTCATTAATATAGAAGATATGCATATGAATTGGAATGGGATGGTGTGGACTGGAATGGTGTGGGCTGGATGGCACAGAGATATATTCCAATACACAGGAAGCGTAGTGTCTTTGAGTACACATCTGCAAAGCATACATATTTGTACAGACAAGGAACATTTTTCAGTTTTAATGTCAATTTGGCAACTAAGAAAATCTTCATTTTAATCATCATACAGAATATTAATATATATGCCAGAAGTTACAAAAATTGTGTAGTCTTATGTGCATTTCATTAGTCTGTAAAAGTATTCTTGATGCAAATAGGTACATCTGATCTTAGAATACAGTTATCTGAAAATATAACCCTTAGCATATGATACAAAACATCTATATCACATATGATATCATATGATATGAAAACCTTAGGTCTCTTTCAAGTGCTGTGAGAATTTTTGCTTTCCTGAAAAGTATACTTTTGCATTACAGTTGGTAGACTGCACTATATTATATAAAAATATCACTATACATGTAGTTTTAATTATGTGTGTTATAAATCACAAATTGTGCTACATTTATATTGAATTTTAATGAGCTATGATTCTCTGCTTTTATGCATGTACTATTGGAGAGCATGATGTGCTTATTTTGGCTGGAATACAGTTAATTTTCTTCTTAGAAGCCCAAATACCAGATCAAGTTCTAAGTCAGTGTTTTAATAACAAATCTCCCAGGTAAAACATCACTAATTGCTACAAAGCACAGCAAGCTCGAAAAGCCAACACCAATCTTTAAGTCTTAGAGCAAAAAAAGAGCATGTTGAAGATCACATAAACTAATACCGAGCATAGATGAATCAGTATTGTGACTTGCAACTGTTTACATATATAAACACCTTCCAATACACTCTGGTCAATGTGTTATCACAAACCCTTCAAGCCTGACACTGGGCAGCAAAAAGGACTTGTCATGGTTCAGCTCCAGCTGAAAACTGAGCATCAGGCAGCCACTTGTTCTCTTCCTCCCACTGGGATGCAGGAGGGAATCAGAAGAGTGAAAGTGAGAAAACTCATGGTCTGAGATAAAGACAGTTTAATAAGGAAAGTAAAATACTGAGCACACAAGCAAGGCAAAACACAGAATTCATTCACCACTTCCCATGGGCAGGCAGTATTTAGCCATTTCCAGAAAATCAGGGCTCCATGATGCACAGTGATTACTTGGGAAGGTAAACACTGCCAATCGAAATGTTTCCCTTTCCTTCTTCTCCCCCCACCTTTATATGCTGAGCATGATGCCATATGGTATGGAATATCCCTTGTGTTACTTGTGGTCAGCTGTCCTGGCTGTGTCCTCTCCCAACTCCTTGTGCACCATCAGCCTCCTCATTGGAGGGGTGCTGTGTGGGGCAAAAAAAGCCCTGACCCTGTGTAAGTGCTGCTCTGAAACAGTGAAATCATCTCTGTATTAACACTGTTTCCAGCACAAATGGAAAACGTAGCCCCATACTCGGTTAGTATGAAGAAAATTAATTCTATCCCAGTGAAAACCAGTGCATGTGGTTTATAAATTTGTTTGAGCTATTCTATTCAAGAACATATTCAGGGTTATTAAAGAAACTGCTGGTAACTGTCTGTATTCAGCTAAGAAGCAATGAGCATGAGAATTAGCTTTTTTTCATAATGTCTCATACTTAAAAGACTATCACATTTTTTCTTGGCCATTGATCAATACTGTTTCATTTGATTAGATATAATTTTATGACCCATTTAGTTTGTCTTTTTTTAAACAAATGCTGATAAGGTTTGTATAGCGTCAGATGCTCTCACAGTGAAACAACTTTTGTGAGTTTATTTGAAATTTTACTTCAGCAATGTAAATAGGAAAGGAATGACTAAACAGCTATGGTAACTACCTAATACTTTTGTTAGCTTCTAGAAGTCACACAGAATGAAAACCAGAGTTATATCAACCAGTAAGCCTATTTGAATTGGCTAATTGTATAGCTGATATACCTATTGGTAGTATTACTAACTCTAGCCAAAGGAGCAGTTCTACAGGTTTGTTTGCGGAGTGGATATCAGGGTCATCTGATTGCTGAGTACACAGGACGTGAGACTTATATTCCATATTTTTGTCTGTGGTATTGTGGGAAAGCTATATTTAGGTAGCAGGAAGGTAACAAGCAGTTTGGTGGTAGAAACAGAATCATCTGTAAAAGACACATTCATTTGCCAGAAGAATTGCTGAAGGTTTGAGTTAGAAACAGAGCACTGTGAGACAGCCTGAAAATGAAGTCAGAGGCTGAGGTTCAGGGGAAGAACAGCAGCAGCCTGCCAGGAGTGTGTAAGCTGGCTAACCAGCTAACATTTATTCTATGGTTTAGCTGTACAGTCTAGGCAAGGGAGAAATTAAGCAAAAAGCCACTCGAGAGAGCCCTGGTCTGTTGACTAGAGGGACTAAAAGAGATAGGGGAATTAGAGAAAGCAGCTTCTGGAATCAAGAAAGGTTACAATGGAACAATTAAAAAAAAGGCAAAACAAACAAACAAAAACAAAGCACCATGTTTACAATATTTCTACTGTTCACTAAAATGTCTACAGGTGAGCTCTAGCTTTTTAAAATTATAACCTGGTTGATCTTGCTCTAGTAGAAGTTCTCTTTTCACTTTTTATATCTGGTCTTTTCTTCTTTCCATTTCTAACTAAATCAACCAAATAGATATAGATAGAATTTGATATAGATAGAATAAGGTGTTGATCTGGAAACTATGACAAATTTTATGCATTATGCAGTAGTATATTTATGACAATAGTCCTTATGCTCCAGGTATATGGTCTTTCTCAATAAATGTGTCCGTAAATGCTGGTTAACTGGTACCAGTAAAGTAACACTTGCTTTATTTCTGCTGTCTTTTATTCTGCTCTATTTATTTAATGCATTATGTGTTTAAGTGGCCTATCCATTAGCAGGTGCTGCAGAATACTTCACTGCTTGGTCTTCCAAATGGTAATGTACGAAGTTATAACTCTTTTCTAACTACACTCACATAAGGATATATAAGCTGGATAAAATATGGGATGTTCAGGGCCAGTCATTCAGAGGGGACAGACTAGTAGCAAACCTAGATCTAGCAATTTCTACTTTTCTATAGATTTGTGTCACATGGTTACTGACTTTGGTGTCTCAGAAAGACCTCAGCTATGAATGAAGGTTATGTTTTTGTAAAAGAGCATGCTGTTCATTTTTGTGAATTCTTTTTTATCTGTTAACACAATGTCCTCAAGTTGCAACCTTTCCTTTACTCATCTGTCCAGTTTAGCAAAAAAGTTAGAGAGTTATTTTCAAGATCTTGGCAGTCTTGAATAATATTGAGTTTCTCCAGTGAATTTAAAAGGTAAAGAACTTCCCAACCACACATAAAAATGTAGAGAGATCATACTGTCCTCATATTTAGAGATGAAAAAGCTGAGTGCAGCCACAGACATACATTCTGAATGAAAAACCACCCTCAATATCCCACTATGCTTAAAATTTGTGCTTGCAGTAATATTTGGATTGATTCGATGATAGGTAGCATTTAAAGTTTTAAACTGGCTGCAGGAAAAACCTTACATCTTAATTTATAATAATAAAAATACTATAGAATGAATATGCTCATTGTAAAACTGATAAATTGTTTTCATGGTTATTTAAATGCTGAAGTCAGATTTAGCATTCTGTAAGCTTGAAAAACCTATCTACTACCTTGCATATCTCCTGTCAACCTAACACCTCTCAGTGTCACAACCTGATGAAACATTGTATTACTATTTATGATATCAAAGATGAGTGTCTTAGACTAAACCCTGCATGTGAGAAGCCCTTCAGACTACAACAATCAGGTCACTTTCGCTGGAGGCAGCTGCTGTGAGAGCAGCACTGACAGCAGCAGCTACAAGTAGAGGCAAGGGCTGTAGTGAGGCTCTGAGGAGCTTGCAAAGGAGTGTGGCAGGAATGGGCTAGCACGAGTCACGCTGTTTGCAGTGCATCTTTGGAAGCATGTTGGCAAGGCGTTGGTTAGCTTGCAGGGCTAGGCAGAGTGCCTTGGAGGCTTTTGGTGCTGCTGTTTTGGCTGCTGCTCTCAGTTTGAATGGAAACTGCAGGCTCTGCTGCAAGTTCTCCTGGGGATTTGCCTAATGTGCAGGCTGCTGCTGGGAGCCACTGACTGCCAGACTGGAACACCTCAGCTGAGAGGTGGTGGACAGACATAGCCCCTGTGACTGCAGTTCAGGAAGAGAGGTACACAGGGGCCTGTCATTGCTGCCCAGGACTGAGCAGGGCCACACGGAGGCAGTGCAGTGATGGCCTCAGCATGTCACAAGGCACATGTGCCTGTGCTGTGTCAAGGCTAATGCCCTTGACACAAAGAACACTCTGGCCACTGCTTGGATTTCATGCTGCAGAAATAGCCTGGGGTCTCTTCTATTTGAGGTACTCTCTGGTCAAGGCACTGAGCTGTCAGATGAAGGCTCAGCAGAGAGAGCTGAGAGACTGCACAGCATTAGGGATTTTGAAGAGGATATTGACAGCTTTTTTTGTAGGAAAGCTGAAGAGGCAAAAGCCTGATCCATGCAAGACAAAGAGTAGCAGCAATTGGTGACTGGTTAAACATGTGAAGGAGAAAGACTACCCTGACAAAGTAGGCTGTGACTTCTGGCAACAGGAGAAAAGCTCTCACTCCATCTGCAACTTGAGTATACATATGGTGCTCTGGGCATTAGTTAAGGATGAACCAGACCCACCTGGGGGCTCCATCAGAGCAAGATGAACCCAGAGTTAAAAAGGCATGGGGAAGTTATACAGGACTCCTTCCTAGGGGAATGAAGGCAGCTGTCTGTTAAACTGACCTGAATTCTTAGGGGATTTCTTGCTTACCAGTGGCTCAGATCCAAGATGCAGTAGAAATCAAGGCTTACCTGGCCCTTGGCCTAATACCCTCTGCTCCTTTATCATGGGAACACCCAGAGTGCTATCAGGGACAACACAAATTACACCAAGAGCTCTTAAGATCTCCAGGGACATGGTGAAAGTTAAGGCGGGCAGGTGATGTCTCTGTCCTTCCAGTAAGGGGGAAATGCTCCAGCAGAAGGTCAGTTTTTCATAGGTCATCACAGGCTTCTTGTTGCAAGCAATGCTTTGGCTTCTGTGATCATATTGACTGCTCTGTGAGCAGTAAGCAGTGCTCAGTAAGCACTGCTGTGTAGGGTTGGGATATCTGGCAGTGAGGCAGCGATGTCTTCACAAGCAACCTTGCTAGTGAGAAGTACTTTAAACTATGTATGTAGGGTACCATTTTTCTAACCTGAAGAGAAGGGAACAAGGGTCAAAATGGTTGTATCTCAGCAACAACGTTACAGGGAATGTTCTTACACCTGAGGTGTCATGGGGTGTGACTTTGGGCCCTTGTGAAATACCTGAATAAAAATGGATTTAGTATAGAGAAGAGGCAAGAGGAATAAGAAGTCTAAGCTAACCTGCAGAACTGTAACATCACTGGGATTATGGAGGCATCGTGGGATAGCTTTCTGGAGTGAAGTCCTGCAGTGGATGGATAGAGATGGGAAGGCAAGGAGAAGGTTATGCTTCACATCAAGGAGTGCCTCAAATGTGAAAAAACCTTTGTCATGAATCCAGAGAGAAAGCAGTAGAGAAGTAGTGAGTAGGAGTTAAGAATCAAATGACAGACTTGCACAGGTGATGTAACAAGTGTCTGCTAGAGATAATTATGTTTTCACAAGAGCTCCAGGAGTGCTGTCAGGAGATGACAGAAGTACTTAGCTTTTGGTAATTTAGGATGTGAATATTTTGATGGCATTTTCTCTCTAAACCAGATTTTACAGTGCTTTTATCACATATCTTATTTCCAGTTTTTGTGGGTTGTAGATTCAAGCTGAAAATATATTAATTATCAGTTAAAATCCACAGAACCCTTCTACATGCATACAGCTTGAAGTAAATGTTGATCTAGAAGAGAAGATGGATGAAGCCTGCTTTAGACAGCTGGAGAAAACCTTACAGTCACAGGCCCTGCTACTCATGGGAGGCTTAAATCTCCCTAGTATCTGCTATAAGGGAACTAGAGGTGGTTCAAGAAATCTAGGAGAATTCCAGAATGTATTGAAGACAATTTTTGACACAGATGATCATTCTCCTGACTGGAGAAGGTGCTCTGTTTGACCAGCTGCTCAAAAACATGAAAGAAACACTGAATAAAGTCAAGGTCATACCTGGCTGCCACAACCATGGGACTAGAGTTAAAGGTCTCAAACAGCAGAATTACAACCCTGGACTTCAGAAGAACAGTTATTGGTCTATTTGGTACAATGCCAAGAGAGTTCATCCTGTAGAGAAAGAGGCTAGAAGACCATTTTGATTTTCAAGGAAAGCATCCTCAAAGCACAAGGATTAATTTTAGATAACTGTACAATTTCAATTCTGAAAATTCAATCAGATAAATTGTTTTACCTGGAAATAGGAACAGGAATAGTTTCTCTATCTATCATACTTTCTAAATCTTTTTCATAGCTTCGTAAGAAAGCACAAAAGTTCTACTCTTTTATCACAATTTAAAGCTTTTTGCTAGGGATATTAGAGAAATTTATTCTTCCTTTCATTGTTATACCCATCAGGTAATATAATGTCTCTCCTACTTTGTATTTACGTTTCTTGAGATCACACCAAACCATCTTTGAATATGTAAATTCAACAGTACGAATTGAAGTATGCATGAAGTATGATAACTATGAAAATAGTATTTTTATATAGAAGCAAAGCAGGATAAACAGCCACAGATACATGCCAAGCTTAGCAATTGTTTGGTTTAAATTATTTATGACCTGATTTTTATGTTAACAAGCCCTCCTTCCTACTTTTTTCTTTGTTTGTTTGTTTTTGTTTTTTTGTTCATTTGTTTCTTTAATGCTGCTAGTGTGAGATTATTTGTGGCAGAGAACGTGCTGTATCAGAAATGGGAAAGATCATGTCAGAAATAGGTCTCTGAAGAAAATGAAGAAACCAACCAAACTGCCTTAAAAACTGGAGCTTTTACTGTGTTGTAAAATGGATTCCTTGTCTTTTTTATGGTCATCCTTCTTCTTCCCAAGACCCCTTGAAAGACCCCTTATCTATGTAGCTAAGCACCAAGGAATTCATCCTTGAAGGTGTCTGTTTAAGTTTCCTTATTGGCCCTTAGGGATATCAAGGGATAAGGACCCTTTTTCATTGGTCCTTATCCCTTGATATCTATTGGTAGTAATTTGGATTCCCCTAAAACCTATATATATACCCCCAGCTATGTTAATAAACTCGCTCTCTGCTTCCCCTCCTGTGGTCTCTATGTAGCTCTGTCTGGGGCATCTCGGGGACCGTGAGTGGGTGGGTGAAAAGCAGGAGCGTCTCCCACCAGCTGTCACAATGATTTTGGCTTCTTAGGTTCTAACAAGTTTTAGTGTGAGAAAGGTGTATTCTTACAGTGGGTAACAATTCCAGTTCTAATACTGACCCTCAAAGTTGCTATTTCCAATCATTTTGAACACAAGAGCATTTATCTTGTAACTCCATTCCTACAGTTTAAATATCTGAACAAGCTAAAGAAGATACTTGATAACCTGTAAGATTTTACTACAGAGTGGAACAAGATGCTTTTATATCTGACTCTTTGGGAAATGGGTCTACATAAAAGAGTTTAATACATCTCTACAGCTAAGAAGCACAAATCTCAAGTAGTCATCCTCTTTTTCATTTTCCCTTCTATAAAAAGACCATTAGTAAAGCCAAAGATATTATAGCTTAACACTCCTGTTATTGCTTTCCCCTCCTACACCACTTTTACAATCTGAGAAAGCAGACATAACATTCCAGACAGAACGTAGCACCAGACAGCTGATATTTTACTCAGTTACCACAAAGCTAGGTAAGCTACCTTCTTATTACCTAGTTAGAAGTTTGAATATTTACTCATAATAAGGAATGGGGTATTATCTGGTATATTTTCTTCTTGTAAAGTCTTTTACTCAACAAGTGTCAGTTGTTTATCTTCCACCGCTTTCATCAGTAAACTGGAAAGAATTATGTGTTTTAAGAATAAACCAGTTCTAATGCTGAGGTTCTGCACAAGTTATTTAATAGTACATTGAAGTCTTTGCTAACCCAGCAACCTGACACATAGGATCCCTTATCCATTGTGAAAACAGGTCTAATGCTTAAAATCTGATCCATGTACACTGATGCATCTATTGCAAGCAAAATTAACCTTTTGGAAAATAAAGCAAAATTCCTCTTTATTAAAACTGACACTATTCAAATCCATGACACAGATAAGGGAAAAAAAAAAAAGATGCCTGTGAAAATTTTTAATACCCAAAATTGTGCCAGGTTTTCTAAGGTTCACGAAAATATAGGAACTCTTATGCTAGAACATGACTGAAAAGGAAGATATAGATAAATCCAAAACAACAACAACAAAGAAACCCAAACAACCCAACAGAACAAAAATACTTCCTGAAACTGTGTCATATTCTTGTTAATTATTTTTAAACTCTAATGAGAATTCACAGTTTATTGTAATTTTTCATGATAAATACTTTTTCTGGCAATCTTCCTTCCACTCTGTGATGGATTCATCCTGGCTGGATGCCAGGTGCCCACCAAAGTTGCTCTGTCACTCCCCTCCCCAGCTGGACAGGGGATTAAAAATATAATGAAAGGTTCATAGGTTGAAATAAGGCCAGGGAGAGATCACTCAGAAATTACCATCATGGGCAAAACAGGCTCAACTTGGAGAAATTAGTTTAATTTATTATAAACCAATTCAGAGTAAGGAAATGAGAAATAAAAACTAAATCTTAAAACACCTTCCCCTCCCCAATTCCTTCTTCACAGGCTTAATTTCACTTATGAATTCAGTACCTCCTCCCTGCTAGCGGGATGGTGAGTGGGGATTGTTGTCCATTGATCACGTGTTGTCTCTGCCTTTATTTCCTGTGCAGTGGGAGGATTCCTCATACTTTTCCCCTGCTCTAGTGTGAGGCTCCTGCCATGGGAGATAATCCTCCACAAATTTCTCCAGCGTGCATCCTTCCCCCAGATTGCAGTTCTTCATGAACTGCTGCAGTGTGGGTCCCTTCCACATTGGTGCAGTCCGTCAAGAACAGACTGGTCCAGTGTGGATCCTCCATGGGATCACAAGTCCTGCCTGCAAACCTGCTCCAGCATGGACTCCTCTCTCCATGGGGCCACAGGTCTTGCCAGGAGCAAGCACAGGCTTCCCACAGCTTCCTTTGGACATCCCTCTCCTCCACTGTGGATCCCATGGGCTGCAGGAGGACCGCTTGCCTCACCATGGTCCGCACCATGGGCTGCAGGGGAATCTCTGCTTCTGTGCCTGGAGCACCTCCTCCCCCTCCTTCTTCACTGACCCCAGTGTCTGCAGAGCTGTTTCTCTTGCATATTCACACTCCTGTCTGGCTGCTATTGTGGAATTTTTTCTCTCTTCTTAAATGTTATCCCAGAGTCTCTACCACCAGTGCTGATGGGCTCGGCTTTAGCCAGTGGTGGGTCCTTCTTGCAGCCGGCTAGCCTTGGTTCCATCAGGGATGGACAAAGATTCTGGTAGCTCCAGAGTATATCTTCTCAACTATATGTCTATGACTTAATAATCTGTCTCTGATCTCTACTCTCTGTGTTACTTTACAGAAAGTCTGGACAAAGAAAAATGTCAGGACAAGGCTTTACAACTGAGGTATTACCTTATGTAGAAAATACAACTGGAAAAATCAGACAAGGTTTCAGGAACTCTAATTTTTCCTCAGGTCTAAAATAGGTTCACATTTTGAGCCTAGGTACCATTAGGGTCCCTGTGAATCATAGGTTAGCAGAGATTTAGAGGAGTGCATATTCTTTAGCTCATCATCTCTGAAACAAAGGATATTTAATATAATAATATAACTGTTTGAAAAAGGACTGGAGGACAAATTAAAAACCAGAGAGGGATGATGGAGAGATGATAAGGAGTTATCTCTTAGTGGAAAGAGAGAGTTCATAAAGAAGAGAAAGAGATTAATTAGTTTGAAATTTGATGAGGGCTATGACAATGTGGTACAAAACTGTTAACTTTACTGAAGTCACGAGATTTGGTATCCAGTAGGGCTATGAGTTTTAATTGTAAAGTTTATTTTTGTGAGGAATTTTAGTTCACCTAAGAAGCAGGCTGAGAGATCAGAGATTGAACTGTCTTCTGAGAAATTTCTTTCTCTGGAAATTGAGTGGCTTTTATTCTTCACTGATTATCTATCCAGATACACTCCTGTAGAGAGTGATGTCTTAGTTTTACCCATGTAGTTACTCTGAGATTACTTGGTTCAAGAATGAAGCATATTGGATTCCTTGAAGTACAAGTATAGAAATGTGACAGTTCTGTTGTAAATGGTAGACTGTCATCTTGCCACAGTGCAAAATTTATGCACCTCATGCAGGAATGCCCTGGGTTGTTTTGGTATTCTTGGATCTGGAAGGTTTGAATTCTGATGGCAAATGGGGCCTAGACACTGTTTGAAAGCAGTGATGCAAGTTTTTATGTGGCTCAACCATTATTGTAACACAGAGACCTTTTAATTAAATATATTATGCAACCTTCTTTACATTATGTAATTTCATTATACTTCGGGTGGCAGTAACCAATCCAACTAACAATATATGAAAAACAGAGAAGGGTTCATTTTGGACAAGTATGAGGCTACCCTTAGTGTCAATGGTGTAGTTTTCAATTTTCTGGGAACTTACCAAAATCATGTGAATGACAAGGATATTCTTGGACTGAATACTGGAGTACTTGTAATGGTAGGCACATAAATATGTAATCTAAGTGGCTAAATAAAACCACTAAAACAGTTATTCACCGATTGCTTATCATTAGCAACATTCAGTTCATAATATTTTACAAAACCCAGTATGTAACTTGCCATTTTTTCTAAAACAATCTCTGCAAAAGAAATTGTAGTTGAATGAAGAAAAAACCCCAACCCAACCACCAAAACAACACCAAATTAAAAACAAACAAACAAACAAACAAACAACACTCATACTAAAACAAAAAAAGCCAAACCCTAAGATTGTATTTTGTTTAAAGAAATTTTTCCGCTGGAATATAAAGAGTCATCTATCAGACACCTAAACTAATTTTTACTAGAAAAGACACTGTTTCATGGAAGGTACAAAAAAATTTTAGAAGCTTTTAAAATTTTCTTTATAAACTTATAAAAAAGGCTACTTCACATTGGCCATTTTTAGACAAAATTGAAGTTTCTTAATGGATAGTTCAATAACACTATCTCTTATAAATATTGCTGACATTTTATATTAGACATTTTTTTACCGTCTGCTGAAAACTAAATTTAGACCTTAGGGATGAACAGACTTATTGTAAAAACTAAACATTTAAATACTATGGGAGGAAAAAGTAAAGGGAATATGTAGGTGGGTTAATGGATGTGTAAAATAACCACTGAAAACCTTTTCTGACCACAGTTATAAAATTCTGCTTTGTAACAGAGATCTGGCATTTGGGACATTTCTCAAACGTAGCCTGTTTGAGGAACATGTTCTTACCACCCCTGTGAAAATCCATGTGAACTCAATCAGCATATAAACGCCTTATGCTCAGCAGATATTTTTCAGAGTTTAACAAAGAAAAGCACGTGGGATTTCTTTTACAGAGTAACCAATCCCATGTCATCCCAAAGACTGGACAGCCTTAGAAGTTTCTTTTAACAATTGTTCTTGGTCTGTGGAGATTGAAGTAAAATATAGAAATAATCTAAGTAATTTCTTTGCCTGCAATCAGGAAGCAATGCAAGACTGCCAGAAGGTAAGCCTAAATTAGGACACAGAAGGAATGATGCAGATATCTGAACAGAAGAATAGAATGTTATTGTAGATGCTATGAAGTGGTGCTATTCATATGCTCTTGATGTTCAGCTATCATTTCAGAAGGGCATGTCTCCTGTAGATCCTGTATTGTATCTGCCGGTCTCACACAGACACATCAGATACTGCAGAATTTCGAAAAGGGTGTGTTTAGACACCTAAAACTCTGCAGGAATCTGATAAAAACAGAAACTGGAAGAATGGGGGAAGAAATCTAGAAATGAGAGGAAAGACACACAAATAAAAATCTCTGAAACTGTAGCCTGTTTTTTTCCAAATGCACTAAGAATAGTCAAAGAGTAGGACTGCAGTGAAAAACACTGGGATATTAGAGAGGTGAATTGGGAGAATGGGCAAAGGGCAGAAGACTGCCACTACAGAATTAAAAAAAAAAAAAAAAAGGAACAAAAAACCCCAAACAAACCCCGAACCAACCAAACAAAAAACCCAAACAAAAACAAACAAGCAAAAAACCACAAAACCAAATAAAATAGATGAGAGAAGAGGTTCCAGATTGTGTTTAGAAGCCCATAAGAAGAAAAATGGGAATGAACAACATGCTGAGCAGTGTGCAAGACTGAGGGAAGCTAAGAAACCTGTGGATAG
>JAWWMP010000081.1:72050197-72072374 GCA_035047865.1 Dendrocincla tyrannina
TTTAGTTTTTAGTTTGTTAGTAATAAATTTAAGCATTATTCTAAGTTCTGCTTTGCCCGTGGTATTAATCAAAGCTCTTCTTTCAGTTGTTATCTTTAGCTGTAAATTCCTGCTGTTGGTTTTTTTTTTTCCTTTCCCTCTGGGAGGCGAGGGGGGAGGAAAGGCCTTGAAGGGGGTTTGCTGGACACCAGGCATTTTTCTAGGGTCAAACCACCTCACATAAGAAGAAAAATGGGAATGAACAACATGCTGAGCAGTGTGCAAGACTGAGGGAAGCTAAGAAACCTGTGGATAGCAAGATGGATAAGACACAATGAGTCAAAGCTCTCACCTGTAAGGCATTTGGGAATCAGGCAGCAAAATGCAGGGACGTTTCAAAGTTTCAAAGTGGGATTTCAAAATAGTGGAAAAGGGATTGACAGTGCAAATTGTGTGTTGCAAAATGTAAATTGGAGAGAGAGAAATTTAAGACAATACAAAGTGTCAGCCTTAGAGAAGCAGCACAGAAGGGCCTGTGGTACGTACACAGGCATGCCTCCCTCTGCAACCTAGAGTGGAACACAGGTGTTCTGAAGCTTTAATATTTTTCTGCTTTACAACATCATATGAAAAACACGTTCTTAGAGAATATAATACCCTGATCTTCTAATAGAAGTATCCTTACAGAAGAATGAATGTATGACTGCTATTTCTCTATTAGGTAATGGAGAAGACTCAAGATTGCAGCCCTGTTGATAAACCATAAGATTGATCCAGATTAGGGAAATGACCCAAGTAAGCCCAGCCTTCAGCGGTGCTCTAAAGAAGATAGCCACAGAGAAGCATAAAAGCAGAATAAAAAGGCATCACATCATTCCTGGAATAATTTCCCCAGCTTCCAGTTTGCAGTTCAATGACTTCCTGGTCTGAAAATACTGTATTCATATTTAACAGCCTTTAAGATTCCATGAACTTCCGCAACTACTCTTGAATTTATGTTAGGTATTAGTACTCACAAAATTGTAAAATCTGAAAATGCCACAACTGAGTTAAATGTTATTTTCTATATGAAGGGAAAGATTTATATATTTCTTATGCTCAAAATTGGCAGGCATACTAAAATTACACTATTAGCACAAAAAATTGTTGTCCACAAACTGAATTTCAAAATTACTCGAAATAAAACTGTATTAGAAGGATGTTTTAGGAAATTGTAGACATGATAGTCATTGCTACTTCTGCACTAAATAATTTCCAGGTTTGAATTCAAAATAATTTAAAACCTTAGCATTTCTTAAAAATTTTGATATTCTAATCAGTCCTGAAGACATTTCAGAACTTTTTCACTGCGTCTTTAGGATAAGCCTAACACGAGAGTCTGAAAATCTCACTTGATAAAATTCCAAAATTTGATCCTTTGTTGCCATAAATTTTGTTTCCATAATTTTTGACTTAACTTACTTCAACTTAACAAAAAATGCAGCTGTTCTTAAAGTAGATATTTCTGAAAACTGTTTGCTAAAATAGAACATTCTTTACCTGATGAAATTAGGTTACACAACATGTATACATGCCTTCTTATTAGAAATCTTTTTTATATTTTCAAACTGCTTACCTATGTCTGCCATAAAATTAAGGAAGATAAAAGCATGTCCCTAGATCTGAATACAGAGATGAAAAAGTAGAACCCAGCTGAAATAATATCCTCATTTCATTGCAAGGATTAATGTTTTCTAATTATTCACTTGAAATGATTCCTTTTATACATTTTTAAGCCACTTCTACTCTCTACAATTTTACTCTAAAATTATTATTGTTTTGTTTGATGTCATT
This sequence comes from Dendrocincla tyrannina, assembly GCA_035047865.1. Lineage (NCBI taxonomy): Eukaryota > Metazoa > Chordata > Aves > Passeriformes > Dendrocolaptidae > Dendrocincla > Dendrocincla tyrannina. The sequence goes on from JAWWMP010000081.1 coordinate 72,052,010, forward strand.
TGTGCAGCAGATTTTATCTAAATAGATCAGATGTTATGAAGAAATTGTTTACTGAGAGGGTAGTAAGGAACTGCAATAGGTTGCCCAGAGAAGCTGTGGCTGTTCCATCTCTGGATGTGTTCTTGGCCAGGTTGGATGAGCAGCCCAATCTAGTAGGTGGCATACCTACCCATGGAGTGGGTTGGAACGAGATGATTACTAGAGGGGTAAGTACATACTTTTAAGAGCTGTTTAATCAGGCATATCCCAAACATTCTAAATAACCTTTAAAGCTGAATGTTCATTTTGAACAAACTATCTGAATTATGTGTAGTTTTCTTCTGGAGACTACCTTCATTCTTCTCAAATACAGTCTCCTCCTGCATTTTTTATTTGACATGCAGAATAATGACTGCAAGACTGAGTTTTTAAGTAGCTTAATTTATAATGGCTCTGTATTTGCAGATAAAACAGAAGACCAAGGTAAACTCCATCAATAATAGTATTTATTCTAACATTCTATATATTAAATATTTTGATGTATTGTCAAAATAAGATATTAACAATGAAATTTCAATGAAGCTCAAAATGTGTCTGGAATATCTAATTTTTATGAAGTTTTCTTTAAAATGAAATTAATGCATAAAACAATGCAATTCAACATTAAGGTCATCTTGGAATGATGTGCAAGGTATTAATTCTTGCAGAGACATTATGTTTGAAAATTCATGGTTTCTTGCATTTGTAAAGAAAATAAGAGCTTATTTTGAACAATTGTATTTTAAATACTGTTAGTATGAATCTAACAAGCATAGCTGCCTGTAAATAAATTCTTCACATGGTATATGTTAAAAAATTACTTCCTGTATTCTTTTAAGAACCTATCAACAGTTCACCATCTTCAAGTAAATTTACACTATCCTTAGTGCAAAACATACAGACATTTCAGAAATTCCCAATTTTTTAAGCATGTCTGAAGTTAGAGACTGTATACATAGGCGTACTGTTCCCCCCTATAACTGGCTCATGAAAGTTTAAATATCGCTATAGCAATCTCATTCCACTACGGCAATCTTAAAATTTCTAAGGTATATAATATGAAGTCAGTATAAGAAGGAATACAGTTCAGGAAAAGTCAATATTGCATTAGACAGTAAGCCTCTTCTCAGAGGTGTTGGAAAATAAGCCTTATGTTTACCGTCACAGTAATCTAATATTGATATCAAATCACAATCACTCTTCAAAGAAAGAAGATATTTAATTATGAACCCTCTGGGCAAATCAGATTTGCCATCTTTTTGTGCTTGAGTCATTAAGTTTGATAGACAGTAACTCAGGGAAGAATATATGTAGTCATGTGGTACTTAGAGATCTCCAAAACTTAAAAAACAATTTTAAATTATCAATAACTTGTCCCATACCAGAGCCCATAAAAAGTATGTACCTCAACAGCTCCTGTCCTACTCTTTTTGATTTCCAAATTATGGAGGATCACCAAGATTCTATATGCCATTTTAATACAACTTAACTAACACTTTTGTTGTAAATTTTCCTAATAAAAATGAATACATTAAGTAAAATATTCCCATATAACCCATGATAGATAATGCATGATAGAAGACTGATGCACAGTGGCAATTATTATTTCAGGGCCCAACAGTTAAACATAATGAGATGAAACCAAGGATGTAAAAAATTTCACTTAATGTTATTTAAAAAATTGCTAGTTAAGTTCAAACTACTTCCAAGGTGATTTCTTTAGGTGACATTCAGAGCTCTTCCATAAGCAATAGCCATGAAAGAGTAAAGACACAAATCTAGGATCTTAAACCTGAAAGACTAGGAGACATATTTTCTTCAACTCTCTTCTCTGAAACATGTGAGAACTTGCTAGCAAAAGAAAATGAAAGTGCTTGTAAGTTTTACTAAATTAAATTGCATTGACCACACATATTTATTTATAAAACAATAATTATTTTTTAACCAAAAGAACTAGTCTTTCCAGGTTTTATCTAAACAGTAAAAGCTCGGCTGAGTAATAAACCAGATGATGAGATTTTCAATATGTAAAAACACATTGCCAGGTAAATAATTATTGCTGATTAAACAGTTTCTTGTAAATTGAATTCAGACTCCAAGAGCTTGGTTTTGTTTCTTTCCATTAGATGTAATTTGCATTGGGGTTTATTGGCTATTGTTAAATAGTTGCTGAAGCTTAATCTAAATTCATATAATCATGTCATCAGACATAAAATAATGATATTCAGTATAAGTAAATGTGGCACTATAAAGAATAGAAAAGAGCAACTGAGTGTTAAAGACTTCTAAAATATTATCCAAGATAATAGCATAACATCTCAACTAGTGTAGCGTCTAGTTGATACCAAGGCATCTGTATAAGCCAACAAAAAACATTATTTAAGTATTAAGAGAAAATATTATAGTGTGAGTAAAAAAATTCAGTTATGCCTGATATGTGTAGTTCTCATAAACAGAAATGCCTAATACTGTGTGGTTCAGGAAAAACATTTAGGTGGACAAATTTGACAGTACAAATGGAATAACATAGATATTTAAATACAACAAGTTATTATCAGAAAAGGAAGAATGGATTAAAAAAAAAGTTCACAGCAAATAAAGTTTCAGGAGCGAATATTGACAGTAAAAATTATACCTATAGCAGTAACACATATAAAAAAAATTAAGTTACAGCAAATCTGAATAATTTTTATGGTAAAAGGTTTACAGCCCAATATTCACATGTTTTTGAAATGTGGAAAGTTGTTTACATTGCATAAATGTTAAAAAGTCTTTCATCCAGACCAGTGTAGTTGAAGTTGTAAAGCACACTATGAAAAGTACTGTTCCGTGAAATACCAAAACTAATCAGAACTTTTTTCTTTATCCTCACTTCTTCCCATATCAGTCAGTTTGGAGCCTGTTTTTTATCCATAGTAGTAATAGTTATGGAGGAGACGAATCTTATATCGCTAAATTCACCTAAAGGATTTCTTGCAAAAATCATTTAGGTTTTGTAGGTCCAAACCAACAACACAGACTGCAGAATAGTAGTTAGATACATTTGCAGCCACATATGCCATGTACCTAGTGGCCTTGATCCAGAACCATGGTGTATAACTTTATTTCCAGATATATCCTCTACTTCTACCAAGATTTTCATATGAGTTTCACTTGTTGTTCATATGCTGCATTGACCCTGCATGTACGGTATTCATTCCTGTACTTCTTAGGAGCTAACTTTGCTTTATACAATATTTCCCTGCACATAGAGGAAAGAACTGGCCAAAGGGTGAGGAGAGGTGGGATGTGAAGACTGGTTAACAAGTCCAGACAGCGCTTCTGCAACCTGCCAAGAGAGGGCAGTCAAGGAAATTCGTAAGGTCCTGGTCCTGTACACTGGTCCAAACAGCTCCTCCGAAGACGATGCTGAGCCCCGCTTCCTGTCAGCCTGCCTTATAACCGTGGCTATGTAAGCCATTGCACACTTGGACATTAAGTTTAGCCCAGTATCAGTGAATCACTGGATTTCCTTTTTATCAAGATGTTTGTACTACTGAAATTACTTGGTTAATTTTACTACTGGCTTGTATTTATTACTGTATTGTTATTTAGATATTTTTCCCCCCCTAAAGCTGTTACTCTGATGTCTGTTACCCTATTCAAAACTGACAGCTTGGCAGGGATATGTTAAGCCCTTGCTTCTCCTCAGGATCTCCTAGGGAAAACACAGGAATTCTAACTGCTTGAGTTTTATTTTCTAAAGATTAATTATGAAATTAATGTTGCCACTGTTACAGCAAACTATGCTTCCAGCTTTACTTTTGAAGTCCACAGAAAAGTCATCAGTATAAATATTTTATTAAGACAGAATAGATAATATGATGTATAAAGCTTCATTTGAATATAGCTACAGGTGAAGTCATCCATCTAGAAACAAGACACATAGACCAGACCTACAGTAAAAGTAATATAAATGTGACTTTGAAAAGGTAAGGGTGAAGATGTTCATAAATAATTGAATAGGGCTTCTCAGTGACATACTCTGGTCAAGACAGCTCATATTGCCAGGCAAATAAATGCAGTCTTGGTACAATCTTAAAACAGCAGTTTATACAATTTACACACTTGATACATGTGTATGGAAGCACACTGTCACCAGTTTAAGTATTCAGACTTCAAAAGGATATTATAATATTCAAAAGGTTTTAAAAGAGACATAATTACAGAGATATAGATCCCCCCCCCAAAAAAAAAAAAAGTCATGCATGGAAAAATGTAAAACATTGAAAACACTGAATTTGTCCAAAAGGAAAAACTCTAAATGAGAAACTACTGAAAACATTTCTAATACTAAAAAAAAAAAAATAGATATTTTGCAAGAAATTGCATGACAAGATCTCATGACAGAAAAAGGGCAGCTATAAAAAAATTGTTTACATTTGCTCTTAATGACAGTGAAAATAAGAAACACCTTACATCTTGCTTAACCCTGTATTCTTCCTTCCTTAAAACCATTCACTTTTCTTTCTTTTTTTGAAAAGATCTTTCACTCAAATAAAAACTGAACACAGTGATGAACATTCTTAAGTTTAGCTCTATAATTTGTTTTATACATAAGAAAGTTTAGACAGTTATTAAGTATTTCTTCTGTGTTTATTTTGTAAACAAAATTTGTTGTAGAAAGTTTTTGAAATGGGAATATGGAGTAGCCAGTTCAAAATATAAAAGAAGACATTTCCCCCCAGGGATTCAAGTTCAAATCAAAGCTCTTAAACAGATCTCAAAGAGGCATATAAACACTACATAAAAAGGTGATAATTGAAAAAAAAAAAAAAACGAAAAAACACACCACCTTAATCTAGATGTTACTTGGAAGACACCAAAGAAACAAATTCCTGAATTTTTCCATGAGATATAATATTCCAAAGTGTTATGACATTTTCTCACGCGTTTGGTTGGTTGTTTTCTTTTAAACACATTTGTTAAGATATAGTATGTAATACAGTCATGGAGTAGAACACAGGCATTTTAAAAAAGAATTCTTATAACTTTCTATCAAAAGAAACAACAATATATGCTTCAAATAAAAGTTTAGATTTTTTCAAATCTTTATTTTCAAGTAGAAAACTCCTATGATTTTAAGCCAACATAGTTTTTGTTACTTTAAATTAAAATTGTATGCTTTCAGATATTCGTTATTTCAAGTCATTTATTTTGATGTTCAGATATTCCAACTACATTACTACCACCCCTCCAACATGAATTGCAGAAGTGTAAATGTATTTATTTATTGTCAAATGAAACAGCTGCTTAAACCGTTGTGTTTAGTTCTACAAAATATAGACCAGAAGGGCCTTTAAAGCAAAGAGATTGGGAAGATAATTCACATTTGGCTACATTCAAAGAAGACTGTTCTCCTCATTATGCCACTTAGCTCAGTTTGAATACACGAATTCAAATTCAAGTCATTGTGCTTGGACAACTGGAAGTAGAATTTGAGTTAAGACCACTAATTAAAAACAAAAAAAGGTTTAACTCAACAAAGTGGGACTGAAATCAACTTGTTACTTAACAGAGAATGTTATCCAATAGGAATAGTACATTAAACTATATATATGCCTGTTGTCTCTCATTATCTACAACAGAGATTTTATATAATTATTGTTCAACTGCATGCCTTCCACAATGACTTAAATTCACTTGGACATCTCAAAAAATAAGCTAACTTTCCACCTCTTCCCAGGAAATAATTTTGATTTTAGCCATATTACTGAAGATCTTTAAATCTTTATTATTCAAGTAACAAAAGAAGTCTTTCTTTTTCATTTTGATACATATTTTTAATAGCATTTATGAAAAAGAGTGTGTCAAACTTTTCTTCTCTGGTCTCCGCAATTCTCTGTAATTAGTTGAAGAGTGAAAGTGATGGATAAATACACTGGTTTAGTTCTATAACTGTAGGAATTATAGAGAAGAAAAACAACCAAAAAAATTCAGATTTTAATATATTAAAAATTATTAATAACCATCAAACAGATATTAATGAAAGTTGCTGCAGCTCAGATTTTATTAAATCATGGACTGATAACTACTACAGAAATGAAACACAATACTCTGGGAAGGTAAATCTTATCAACCCAAAGAAGACAATGTCTTGCTCAGACGTTCATTTCTGTTTCTGGCATACTGTGATCATAAATATGACCTTTGAGTACCTCCTAAATAGAAAATTCTTTACAACAACCTTCTGGTACAACATACATGGGACCTCTTTCAACATATTCTCAATTTTAATTTTGAATAGGGATCAAACATTTACTTTAAGTTATATGCATGTAGAAAGGTTCTGTGGATTTTAGCTGTTATTTAATGCTTTGAAGGGTTGAATCTACAACCTAGAAAAATTGGAAATACATGAGAAAAAGGCATATTTTTTCACACATTTCACTGTAAAATCTGGTCTGGAAAAAAAGGCTATTAAAATATTCACATCCTAAATTGCCAAAGACTAAGTACTTCTGTCATCTCTTGACAGCATTCCTGGAGCTCTTGTAAAACCATAATTGTACCAGATGTAAAGCAAATGAAATATGTATTTTCATCAATTTAACAAAATAGAGGATAAAATTGTAATAGCTTTTATTCATTTTGTTTCCTGGCATTGATCAAAGCCAGTAACTACTTGCCAAAATGAGAACAAGACTGATGATTTTGTTCTTCCTATGTACTTTTTTCTCATTAAGGAATATTTCTGCATCTCTTCTTATGTTCAAGGGATTGTTTCCTAAAAAATCCTGAGGCATCAGAATGAAATCACATTAATGAAGTTCATATTATAATCTTACTGTCATCATGGCTAGGCTTCGCAAACAAAGATTTGGGAAGGGCTCTACCCACGCTTCCTACAAGCACACTGATGGCTAAAAATGCCAGTGCGAAATAGGCAAGTCCCATTGCAAAAGGCACAGTGGAAAGTCTCCATCAGCAGAACAGGCAAGGCACGGTTCTTCCTGTGTTGTCTTTTCTTCTTGAGACTGATTCTGCGTGTGTTCTCAAAGGAAGCAGCAGCGTTATGGATGGTGTGTCTCCATGTTTCCCGATTGCAGGCCACAGTGGACCATTGATGGTGGTCAATATGGCCAAGGCTGAGGTATTTCAGGGTATTTCAAGGAGTCCTTGTATCTCCTCTTTGGGTCTCCTCTCCTGCAGCAGCCGGTGGCGAGTTCCCCACAGAGCACAATCTTAGGGAGGTGGTGATCCTCCATCCTGGAGACGTGTCCTGCCCAGCGCAGCTGCGTTTTCAGCAGCATGGCCTCGATGTTGGTGATCTCTGCCTGTTAAGAGATAGACAACAGGTTAGCAAAGGCATACAGAGCTTTCGGAAAACTCCATAAAAGAGTCTGGCACAATAAACACCTGAAGAAAAGTACAAAGATTAGTGTCTACAGAGCCATCGTAGTGTCTACTCTTCTATATGGGTCTGAATCATGGGTCATCTACTGCCACCACCTGTGACTCCTCGAGCACTTCCATCAGCGCTGCCTCCATACAATCCTAAACATCCATTGGTCTGATTATGTGACAAATGACCTATAAACAACTAGAAAGTCAAGGTCCATTTTCTTAGTTAATTTTGAGGGCTTTTTTTTTGTGTGTGAGGGTTTTGTGTTTTTTTCATTTTGTGTTGGTTGGTTTGTTTTCATTTTAGTGCTAACCACGTCACATGGTATGTGGCCTATCTTCTTCTTCTGGGATGCCATTATGGCTAGTTGTTCTTAGTTTTGCATTGTTTCTCTGCTACCTAGAAAATTCAGATGGCTTCATTCTGAAACTTATTTTGGGGCTGAAAGCCAAGAAAAAGGCAGAGATGCTTAGTGGAAGGAGTGCATCAGAGTTAAATCTAATAGTCACATAGAAAAATATTCTCAGATGAGATCTCACAAGCACCTCCTCTCTTCTCAGTGCTGTCTGATGCTGACTGAATCTAAAGTCAAATTGCCTATGTAGATTCATAGAACGCATGATCTCTATTTCTCAATGGTCTGTTCAAAGCAAAGTAAGATGCAAGAGAAATTAATAAGAGAAATACAGCAGCCTATGATGCCTAGAAGATCATGAATAGATATAGGAACATAGGCACAAAAAAGCTGCAACCAAGAAATACTGTAAAAAATTGAATGATTGAAGACACTGATAACAAATTTTTCTAAAGTTCTTTCCCACTGAACAGCTTGTTAGCAGAGCAAGCATTACCAGCAGTAAAATGCAGTATGAATAATAAATCCTAGTGTGCATATGCTCTTATTACCCATTAATTTTGAGAAACAAAAAGAATCAGTGCAATTAATAAGCCCCACACAACATTCCTGTAGCTCCTTGGACATGAACACCAAGACTTGTAATGCAGAAAACCAGAGACAGTTTCTATGCTTTCAAGCCAACAGCAGAATAGAAGTTTTAGTAACACTAATCAACTGTATTTTACAAATAATTGGACAGAACATGTAGTATAAAAGTGCTCTATGGGAATAAAACGCCAAATTTCACCCCAGGTAGTAGGGAGTATATGTACCACCTGCGCAAAAAAAACACCAGGAAAACAAGAGCGTTTAGGCCTTCCTCAGAACTATAACCCCAGTGTTAACATACGGAATCTATGCTAAAAAAAAAGTCATTTTCAGTGGGAAAGTTTGTGGATGTAGTACAGTGGCATACCAAGCAACAAGTCAGTATAGCAGGAAAAAACCCCACCTAAAAATACTCCCGAAACCACCCAAAACACTAAAGGAAAGTGAGATGAGAGATACAATACTGCAAAAAGGGCATTACTGAATTAAGTATGCAAACTCAAATTTTAATTGCAGCGTGAAAATTTTGTCATGATTTGTCTCAAGTCGGAGTGTGTATGAAAGAGGGTATGATAAAAAGGCAAAATGAGCAGTAACAAAAGAAGATATCATATTTAAAGGAATTCTTAAAGGACTCAAAGAAAGACTAGGAGATGAAATAGGAGTGGTCTCTAGCTTCTAGCTATAGTGTGCATATTTAGCCTATAGAGCAATCTAAGTATGATGGGACCAGAGAATGAGAAATGTGAAAATTCTTTTACAGGGTCACCTGTGAAACCACAAACAAGTAAGACTGATGCTGGTGCATTACTAATGTAATTAGTGGACTTCTGTATAAATATGACAAATTGAGGAATAGTCAACATGATTTCTGTACAGGATAGCTCTGGATCACACCCCCCCTGAAGTTCTTTAGTTGAACCTCCAGCTCACAGCAGGATCAGCTGCGAGGTCAGACCAGAGAATTCTGTCAGTGAGTACATGGAGTAGGTAGAGTCATTTGATATAATCTTTGATTTTATAGAGGCACTTAGCGAGTTCATTCATCAGTTATCCAAGAAAACAGCCATGAGATGAGAGATCTTGCAGGGGATAAGAAAATAATTAAGAGATTGATATGGATAGTACTAGCACATGGTCAATTTTTATAAATGGGTGTTTACAGATATCTGTGCTTCAAACAGTGCTTATATTAAATGTTTGTATGAATCACCTGGTGAGGAAGGAAAGTAGTAAGATGATGCTGATGGTATCAAATTACGCAGTTTAGTAAACATGAGAGCTAACAGTAGGTACAGACAGGTTTTGAGAGGATCCTTCTTTTTAAGGGCTGGTGCCTACTATACTGAAAATGTAGGCTGTAATGAAGAGCCCTCTCCACTTGCTGGACTCTCTCTTATGCCTTCCTAAAAGAAATTATGCTGAAGGAGCGACAAAAAGAGAAAAGTAGTTCCCGATTTCTGGTTTTACTCAGTGTAAGATAAGATGACAAGGTAAAGAAAGTGATGAAAAAGGTCTAGCTTATTTGGAGGAGAGTAAGTTTTATGGCAACAAAGATAAAGTTCTGCTCTCTCAAGCATAATCTATACTCTCCAAAATTCTCACTGACTGAGCTATAGTGCAATTCCATGAGGTATTTCCTTTGCAACTTATTTCAAGCCTAATGACCATTATATTATGAATTAGCTAGAGAAGATAAGAGGCTCATTACCTGATGCGTTGTAGAAGAGCACTTTCTGAAGTTCACTCATTTGTTATCATGGCTACTTGGTTCTCTGAACTTCATAGTTACTCCATAAAACCACACTCAGGAAAAAGGAATGGAATATTTGCCTATGTATGTCCCTTTTTGTGACACTAAACCTCCCATCCTGCAAAGGTAGAAGCCAGTAAAGCTAATTCATGTTCTGATAAAAGAGATGAAGTACGTGGTGCATGCATTCCCTCCTTGTGCCTGCCCTCAGCTCATCTGCTTTCTTCCATGCTTTTGCATGGAGAAAGGTGGTGAGTTAGAAAAAATGAGGCAATAGTCACTGTGCTAAGGTAATTTGCAATAGAAATGGCAGCTTCTTATTGGAAAGAACTGTTTGATTTTTGATAGTTTCGGTTTTTTGGTTTTTTTCACCCCCCCCCTACAAACTCTCAGGGTCTTGTGGTGTCCAACAGGCTTTACCAACTATGACTATCCTTCCCTGCAGCCATGAGCCCATTTCAGCTCAATCTGGTGACTGAACTATGTTGTAGATGTGCCTGTCCATGGTCTGTCTCTAAACTGTTTGCATTTCCTGGATTGACCTAGGACATTGTTCCCTTGCTTCACATGATACTCACTGGACCCTCGATGGGACCTGTTGCTGTCACCACCCTACTCTCTCATCCAGCTCAAGCGCTGTGGGATCGCACAGGCATTGCCTGGGCTGTGCTGGGATCAGCCAGCTCCCAGCTCCCTTCACTTAGGGGCATCTCTTTCAGCTCCCTGACACAAATAATGATACTTTCCTTTTCCAACTTCCAAAGCTACTTAAGTTGTTGAAAGTAATTACAGAAAAAAGAGAAGGCCTGAGAGGGTATGATATGTTTCCTCTGGAAGTTAGCAGCAATTCAAGGATCAAAATGGTAACTGTTGCCTTTCCAGCTGACAGAGAATTAGTTTAAATTTCAGGTCGCAATCAATAGGAAAAGAAAAAAAAAAGGCATTGCAGACTCATAACTAAGAGCATCACTTCTTACACTGATTTAGTTTACTCCTTCAGCTCCTAAGGAATGCCATTGTGTTTGTTCTCACCAGCAGAGTACTATGTGCTTTCCAGAGCAAGAGGTGTACACACAAACAAGAATTGCATTTATGCAAATAAAAATTGTCATAAAATAGAGAAAGAGTTTTAAGGTCAAATAAGTCCCACTAATTGCAACCAGTTAATGCATTGTCTTTTAGCTCTATAGTAAAGGTACTTGTATTTGGGGATCCAATATGTCCTACAAGATGGTTCTAACAAAGTCTTGCTTTGCAGTTTTAAGGTCCCATGTCCAACAAATTTGTGCTAATGAATTTGTTCTTCCCCTTCTTCAGTGTAAAAAACAAACAAACAAACAAAAAACCCCTTCCCAGTTCCACTTTCTTTGCTTTTAATGTAACACATAGTATCATTCTTGCAGCCTTCATTTTTAGAAGTTCTACCACTCCCTTCTGTCACAGAAGCAGTGATGCACTTCACTCACAAGAGAGAAATAATGTATTTTATATATGGAAGACAGTGAGTTAACAGAGTTCAATAGCAAATTGGTTAATAGTTTAACAAGAGTTCATGGCATGGTACTCGATTATTTACTGCATAGAAGACCGTGTCAGACAAAATTGTTAGGGAGACCCTGCTGTTGAGGCATGAGGTTCGGAAAGGGTACGCTTGATTTCTAAATTCCTTTCCAGAGTGGAGTCTAGGTGTGGCTGAATCCAGACTTAGTGCCAACATGGTCAATAGTTTATGTCTAGGGATTATGCATCCTTTATATCACTTAGCTAAGACTTCAAGATTTCAGTGCACTTATTCCCAAGTTACTTACTCAGGATATGGCACAATAAGGAGCACTCTTGAGAGGTATTCCTCCTTAAGAGGAGATTATGGCATGCAGGAGAGCTCAGTGGGCTGTGAGCTGTTCACTATTTAGGGAACAAGATGACTGACTTACAGTCACATTTGTACACCAGCCATATTTCAGATTGTGCCTGCTCAACTAGCCCTCAGCTGTTGAGCAAGATTTATAGCCCTTAGCTATCATGTTGTTATCTGTCTCTCCAGAGTCCAACAAGCCAGATGCAGCCAGAACAACCAGCAGCTATTGTTTGAGCAGGAAGTGGGGCAGAGGAGCACAGCAAAACACCTTCTCATCTCTTTATTTAGGAGCGGGTCTTTCTTCACCTAATAATTCTTTTGAGCACTTGTTACTGTTTGAATGGTCTTGGTGAAAAAGAACTGCAGCACAGTGGAATCTGATGTAGTTTAATACAAGGTTATACTTTTGAAAGTGATCAGATTTATATTTCAGGAGGTACAACTTATAAAATCATGGTATGCTTTATTTAGGGGTCACTATATGACATATTCTGTAAATACTGCATTTAATATTTTTCATCAGATATCCACTTAGCTAGGAACAGTGTATTATTAAAAATCCTAGTTACTGGACCTGAAGATTCACCTTACTTTTTCTGGGGGAATTTGAAGGGAAAGAACAGGTGGCTTCCCCTTGTTGTTTAAACAGGTGCAGCAAGAACTGGTATCTTGTAGGGTCATAGTGTCTAAAGAGGAAGCAGATGAGAGGAGAGCAAGAATGTATCTGAAAGTATCTGGAGGAAAGGAGGAAAGGACAAATGAAAGAAGTCAGATGTTACAGAAGGCTAACATGTCAAGAGCAAGATCAGCAAAAGTTTTGAAAGTGGGAAGATAAATGAACCAAAGGAAGGCTTCTTATCCCAGCTACTTTTACACCATAGGTCAATAAAGCAAACTTCTTTTGTTCTACCTCAAAGCTCCCCTCTTCTCACTACAGGAGAATTCTGGGCTCAATAAACTCTGCTTAAGCACTTCAGACAGAAAAACCACTCTAAAGGTTTGAATCAGCAAGGAACACAAAGCAGAAGAATGATAAGATACTCTGATTTGTTTTCAGTGGAACAAGTTGATTCTCCTCTCAATTCCACCATTGTGATAGGTATATTTTAAGAAATGAGATGTAATATTATCCTGTTTCCAACAGTATTAGTTTTTGTGTTGCTCTTTTCTTGAATTCACCTCATTGTCACTTATATCTCTTTCTACAAATGTTCCAAAATTGCTGTAGTTGATCACTGTTCACCTAGCTACAGTTTTATGCATTCTATCTTTGTGCAGAATTGTTCTTATTCCTTGCCATTTACACTGTGGATTTTACTGAAACTGAATTCTGGAGGATTTTGGCTTGGCAGTCTATTTAAAAATTCTCTAATCACACTAGAATTGATTAGTTTACTTGCATAATTTTCTTATCTTAAAAAGAAAGCTTACTTTTCAACTTTGCTGCTCAGGAAGAGACACGTTACATTTTACAAAAGAACTTATTGATGAAGCTGAGAATTGTGAAAAAATTATGAAAGAAATGCAACCAGTTAAAAAATTCTGCAGATTTTCTTAAACCACTTAAACCACTAGAAAGACCTGAAATACCAACATACCATTTTTTTTTCCCTGAATTAATATTCTAAAATATTCTTCCCCTGTACTCAACTCTGGTAAGGCCTCTCCTCAAGTACTGTATCCAGTTCTGGACCTCTCTCTTTAAGAATGACATTGAGGGGATGGAGCATGTCCAGAGAAGGGCAACGAAGCTGATAAAGGATCTAAAGAGTGAGTCATCTGAGAATCAGCAGAGGGAGCTGGGGGTGTTTAGCCTGGAGAAGAGAAGGCTCATGGGTGACCTTATAACCCTCTACAGCTACTTGAAAGGAGGTTCCAGCAAGGTAGGTGTAGGCTTCTTCTCCCAGGCAACCAGCAACAGAACAAGAGGAGACTCTCAAGCTGTGCCAGGGGAGGTTCACTTTGGACATCGGGAGGAATTTCTTCACAGAAAGGTTTGTTAAACATTGGAATGGACTACCCAGGGAGGCGCTGTAGTCATCATAAGCATTCAAGAAAGAACTGGACATGTCATTTACGGTCATGGTCTAGTTGACAAGGTGGCATGTGGTCAAGGATTGGACTTGTTGGTCTCAGAAGACTTTTCCAACCTAATTGATTCTGAGATTCTGTAAAACTATTTTTTTCTTATTATTACCATGATTATTATGTTTTATTTTTTCAGTGGTGATACACAGATGTTTCATTTAAAGGAAAATTACATAATATACCTAGAGATAAAAGCAGCTTAATCTACTTTAGATCATGTCTCAATAAATAGTGCAAGACACAACTAAGTTTTATCTCTACTTTAACATTAAGGGTTGCCATGCTCACACAATGTGTGATGTTCTAATATAATTGTTGCAGAGACAAGATTTAAAGCAGTGAGAAGCCCAGCTGCACCAGCTCTGCATTTTAGTGTACAAAAGTTCTTTGTAATTAGAGCTTATCAAAACGCATTGCCAAATCAACAGAAAACTCTATTTTGGATTATGTGCCACAGAGAAGTTACAATGGAAAATTAATTCTTTCTTCTCTTTATTATATTTGTACAGTAGAATATAGCATGGGCCTATTTGATGGGTCTTTTTTTTGCTCTGCAAGCCTAAAGGAAGAGATATTTTGGACTGGGGAAATAATAAGGTAGAAATATAGACTAGATACTTAGAAGCGGCATAGACACACATTCTTATTTGCAAAAGTATCCCACTCGTTTTTTTCTAAGACATCACTATAAAATGCTGAAGAATACCGTGCTGACATCTAGTCTAAAATATTTTATTTTGTGATGTCAGAATGAGATTGTTACTGTTAAAAATCATAGACACTTAGCTTTATTCACCCTCAGGTTATAAATTACAAGATAACTCTCAGGGGACAAGAAGACTGCATCTTCCTTTTCTTTTTTTTCCAGTGTTCTTTTTCTTGATTTCTTCTATCATGTAAATCAGTTCTTTCCGTCTTTGAACAAAAACATTATTGGACTCCTCCATGCCAAATGATACCCTGAACTCCCACTTGTGTCCCTACATGAAATCAAATTTTCTCCCTCAAGACTCACTAAACATACTATTTCCAAGCACCATCTCAAATTCCTCTTCTCCAACTCAGTCTAAGGCTGTAATCCACACACAAATGACCTATAAAACAGTAGCCATTTAACAGCACTATAATGAAACAGAAAAGGACAAGAAGTTTGTGCTGAAAATTCTTCAGCTATGACAAGTGTCACATGTCTTATATGCTTATAAACTTACATTTGGCAGACTATTACTTCTGGCTGCATCACTGGATGAAGATTCATATATTAATAAGTTCAGGTAGAAATGTACATCAAGTACTTCTTACTACAAAAAATTAAAAAACAAACAAAAAAAAAGGGTACATTGCTGTTAAAGTCAAGGTTTTATAGTTTCAGATTTTATAGTTTTTTACTTTCACATTTTCTACTAAGTAGTTAGAATATAACTTTGTGTTGGAGACTTCTGGGCTGACGACACCTTCGGCCTGGAAAGATGCAGCTGTGAGCATGGGAAAGTGGAGAAAAACAAGTCTGTGGCCTTGCAGTGGCATGGGAAAGTAGAAGAAAGAAGGAAAACAACTGAGAAAAACAAGATGTGTTTTGAGTCTTGCCAGCATGAGGAGAGATGTGAACTACCTATTACAAGATGGTCTAAGACTCATGGACAGAAGTGCTTGACTAATAGATTGTGACACGTGTATGCATGGACAGGTAAGAAAAAGTATAAAAGAGAAGCCTTCTGTTAATAAAATGGTCGTTGTTGATGGTTCATGCTGTCGGTGTGCCTCTGTGTCCGTGTGTGTGTGTGTGTGCTCGCTGCTGCTGTAACTTTGTAGTAGAGAATTCCATAATCAAAGTCTCCTATCTCTGTCCTAGCAGCTAGGCAACCCTTAACAACCTCTTTTTTTCAAATAAACTTTGTCGAATTTTACAGAACTACTGGAAACAGAGCTAGGATAGAAAATCAGGAAGTTGTTGTGAAAATACACAGCCAAGTCTACCAACTACAACGCTTTTTCAGCATTCACATAATCAACTTGTGCATTTAGCCATCCTGCTCCTCCTCTAGTGATGTCATTCTGTCAAACAAAACCTAAAAATCCTGATATCCTTCACTGCACTGTTTATCTCAAACAGCTTGCAATCTTTGGTAACTGTGCATTTAGTCATCACCTGAAAGCTGTTTTATGCAAATTCAAGCCCTTCATTTGTTTCCACACTTTATCCTGTCCATTCCTCCAGACCTCCAAATTCAGCAGTACTTCTAGTACACGAAGACCACACATATCTCTTTTTGCTTCTGCTGACCCTTCCTCCACAGTCCTGCTTCCTGTACAGAACAATATGAGCACTAACTGCAGTTCTTTGGTACACCAAAAAGCAAGGATCCAGATATTCCCTTTCCACTTAGATGCCTCATCTCCATGATCATCTTCTCTCAACCGTCACAACCCTAGATGATGTGACTGAAAAATCAGGTTCTGTATTTCAGCTTGTAGTAATTCCTACATGAATGTGCTTTTGGGACTAGAAAGTCACACTTTTCAAAATCTCACACTCCACTTACCTAAGTAAACTGGATGGCTATGACCGTGCTGTGTTGCTACCACTTGTTTTGTTGGGCAAACACAATGGTTTTTAAGTACCGTGATACTGCTGGAACTGAGCCACTCATAAGCATTTTTGCTTTTATACCAGGGTGATATCATGAATGTAACCAACATGGTTCTGTGTCATACTAATTTCTAATTAACTCTTATCACAGCTTACTTATAATTAACATATATTTCCATCACTTAGAATCTTTAAAATATATCTGGATAGTAATATATATGTCACAGACAAATCAGAAGTTACAGCCTTACTATGGAAATGGCTGGTTTCAGTTATTTGAGCTGAATTATGGAGCACATGAGATGATCTCATAAATCTTTTTGCCTTTGAATTCTCTGGATTTCAAAAATAATTTCTTCATTCAAACATTGCTTAAGAGAGACAAATATAAGTCACCAGCAGCAAGCAAAGAACTATCTTAATCACCACTTACTACTTTTATATTTCCAGTATATGATTGTGATGCATTTTAATTTTCTTAATCACCATGCTGCTACTTTTGGGGAGGAAAAGTGCTGTGACAACTCAGATGTGACTTAATTTCAGATCAGTCTAATAGTAATTATTCACTCCTATGAAAAACAATTTCATTTTCTAGTTGGCCCAAATCCCATTTTTTCTGAACATTTTTTGTCCCCTAGTCATCAACCACCTCAGACTCTCAGCTGAACATGATATTAGCACCTAAAGTACTGTAGTGTGGGTACGCTAGCTGGATGCCAGCTACCCACCAAAGCTCCTTTCTCACTCCCCTCTGCAACTGGACAGAGGAGGAAAAATATAGCAAAGGGTTCATGAGTTAAGAACCAGGAGAGATCACTCACCTATTACTGTCAGAGGCAAAACAGACTCAAAATGGAGAGAGTAATTAAATTTATTACTAACAAAATCCCTCCACCTCTCTCTCCTTCTCAGCAGCACAGGAAGACAGGAATAGGTGTTACAGTCAGTTTATCACAGGTTGCTTCTGCTGCTGCTCAGGGAGAGGAGTCCTTCCCCTGCTCCAGTGTGGGCTCCCTCCCACAGCAGACAACGCTTCATGAAACGCTCCAGTGTGAGTCCATCCCATGAGCAACAGGTCTCCATGAACTGCTGCCATGTGGACCACTTTTCCACAGGATGCAGTCCTCCAGAAACAGGCTTCTCCAGCATGGGTCCCCCACAGGGCCACAAGTCCTACCAGAAAAACCTGCTCCAGTGTGGGCTCCTCTCTCCATGGGTCAGCGGGTCCTTACCATGACCCTGCTCCAGCATGGGCCTCCCACAGAGAAACAGACTCCTTTGAGCACCCACATGCTCTGGCATGAGTCTCCTCCATGGGCTGCAGGTGTGTATCTGCTCCTTCATGGACCTCCATGGGGCACAGCTGCTCCACCATTGTCTGCACCATGGGCTGCAGGTGAACCTCAGCTCTGGCACCTGGAGCACCTCCTCCCCCTCCTTCTGCACTGACCTTGGTGTCCACAGAGTTGCTCACGTGTTCTCACTCTGCTTTCTCTGGCTGCAGTTTTCATATGAACAATAACTTTTTTCTCCTTAAATATGTTATCACAGAGGCATTGCTATCATTCCTGATTGGCTCAGCCTTGGCCAGCAGCGGGTCCATCCTGGCATTGGCTCTGCCAAACATGGGGGAAGGTTCTGGCAGCTTCTCACAGAAATCACTGCTGTAGCTCCCCTGCCAGCAAAACCTGGCCACACAAACCCAATACAAGCACAAATTTGTAAATGATACAAAACTGGGAATACTGGCGGAAACATCAGATGATTGTGTTACCATTTAGAGGGATGCCAGGAGGCTGGAGAAATGGGCCAACAGCGCTCTCATGTTGTTCAACAAAGGGAAATACCAAGTCCTGTACACTGGGGAGTAACACTATGCACCAATGCACGCTGGGAGTTAACAAGCTGGAAAGCAGCTTGGCAGAAAAAGACCTTACGGTACTGTTGAACAAGTTAACCATCAGCCAGCAGTGCATCCCTGTGGCAAAGAAATCCAACACCATGGGCTGCATTAGGAAAAGCATCACCAGCAAGTCAAGGGTGACATTCCACTCTAGTCAGCTCTGTTTGAGACCACACCTTGAGTGCAGAGTCCACTTCTGCGTTCAGACCAGGTAGACATGGACTTGTCTCTGACAAAACAAACATGGACTCCCTGGAATAGTCCAGCACAGGACCATAAAGGTGATGAAGAAATAGGAGCACCTATCATACAAAGATAGACTGAAAGAGTTAGGACTGTTCAGCCTGGAGATGTGAAGGATCAGGGGGATTTTATCCATATGTATAAGTACCTGTTATTGGGGAAGTGAAGAAGATAGAGCCACTCTTTGCAGAGGTGCCCATTGAAGGAATGATAAGCAAAGGGCACAAATGAAAAAAAAAAAAAAAGGAATTTCCCTTCTGCAAGAGTAAAACACTTTTTTAGTTGTTTTTTGTTTGCTTTTTGTTTTGGTTTTGTTATGGTGAGGATGGTCAAACAATGGAGTGGATTGCCCAGAGAGATGATGAGTCTCCATCTGTGAAGATATTCAAAACCTGACCAAACAATGTCCTTAGCAATCTGGTCTAGAAGATTCTGCTTTGAGCAGAGGTTTGAACTAGATAATCTGTGAAGGTTCCTTCCAACCTCAGTGCTGCTGTGAAGTGAAGTAGAAAGTAATTTCTCAGGGAGTGATCAGAGAATCCCTAGAAACTTATTTCTTCCTTTTCCACAAGATTTTTCTTATCTAGTGTAAACATGCAGTAATACAAATACACACACATAAATTTTCATCCAAACCATTAAAAAGCATGCTATGTAGGACCAAAATGCATCATATCATTTAGTATGGCAGATTGTGATCAGATATTTTGATGATGTGTGGCATAAAAATCTACCTAAAGCAGCATTTAATACCTTTCACTTAGTTCAATTTGATTTTAAAAATAGAGGTGAAGGTGAAGAAATTGCTCTCTACAAAGGTTGCTACACGTACTTCTTATTAAAATGCCATCAGAGATTGGTTCACACCATTATAAAAACTGGAGTGTGATAACACATAGACTAAGAATCCCAAAACACAGAAACACAGAATATGGTGAGTTGGAAGGGATGTACAAGGGTCATTGAGTCCAACTCCTAAACCTGCACAGGACTAATGCAAGAGCTGCACCATGTGCCAACATTTCTTGAACTCTGTCAGGTTTGGTGCTGTGATCACTTCCCTGAGGATCCTGTTCCAGAACACAACCATGCTCTGGATGAAGAACCTTTTTCTAATATTCAAACCTCCCCTGACACAGCTTAATGCTGTTCCTTCTGGTGCTGCCACTGGTCACCAAAGAGAAGAGATCAGTGCCTGTCTCTTCTTGTCCCCTCACAAGGAAGTTGTAACTTCAACAAGGTCTCCCCTCAGTCTCCTCTTCTCCAGGCTGCAGAGACTCTCCTCAGCCACTACAGGCCCTCAGCCTTCTCTCATACAGCTTCCCCTCAAGGCCCCTCACCATCTTCATTGCCTTCTTTTAGACACTTTTTAATAATTTAACATCTTTCCTATACTGTGGTACCCAAACTGCACACAATATCCAAGGTGAGGCCACCCCAGTGAAGAGCAGAGCAGGACAATCCCCTCCCTTGACTGGCTGATGATGTTTTGCCTGATGCCCCCCAGGACATGGTTGGCCCTCCTGGCTGCCAGGGCACTGCTGACTCAGATTCAACTTGCTGTCAATCAGGACCCCCA
>JAWWMP010000081.1:72080573-72090577 GCA_035047865.1 Dendrocincla tyrannina
AAGGAAGAGAGAGAGAGGGAGGAAACTTTCCTCCTGTCTTTATATACACCTGATTACGTGAAGGAATGGTGTGGAATATTTCCTTAGTTATTACCTCGTTACTAGGGAAGGCCTAGACCAAACCCAAGAAAACTAAACCACCACTCTTTTCCATTCATTACTGATGGCATCAGTGCCCCACAGAGAAATGCCCTTTCTCTCTTACCTGGAGAATTCTCTCTTACCTCTTTTGAATTTTCAAATATTTGTTGTAATTTTGCAGGAATATACAGTATATTGTCACAGGCTATCACAAAATTCAACTTTATTGTTTAAATAGTGAATAATCTTAGTGTGGAGCTTTAAACAGCAAAGAAGGGAACAGAAGGTTGTTAGATCTTTCTTTTGGAAATACAAGGAAAAAAATACATGTAGTCTCAGATGTTTAGTAAATGATGGGAGCTGGGCTGACAGATAATTCAGTAATTAAAGTAAATAAAGGCTGAGGCCTTTACAGAGTGAAATTGCCTAAGTAAAGGAACTCCAGTTGGTATTAAGAGGTAAGTTCCTTCTGCATCAGTTCCATTAGAGAGAGCTACTGTTTGTTAGCTAAGAAATGAGGAGTGGATGGCCTTTGTGCTGATATAGGAGCATTGAGCCCCCTGTGGATGTCTCAATACTCTTGCCACACTGTGTAGATAGGTCTCAATAGATCGTTGTAATGTGTTTAGAATTCTATCCCTTTTTATGGGGTGGGGGGGGGGGTGTGGTGGTGGGGAACTAGTCTCTTTGCTCCTTAGATCTATCATTTCAATAAACAGCTTCAGAATATTATGTGTTACAGAAAGCTTACACTTTCCTTCCTTCAGACTTACCTACTTTCAGGCTTTTCTACAGGTATCAAGCTTAGTTTGATACAAAAGCATTAGCTGTCTTGTCCCTCAAATCACACATTATTCTCAAGCTCCTACATGGTTATTTTTCTTAAGAGAAAACATGCTGCTAGTTCTGTGCAAGGAACAGTTGCTAAATGATTATTATTTCCTACAGATTATATAATCTCTTAACAGCACTCAGTTTCTTTACAAGTTAATAAAACGCAAAAGAAGATATCCAAGTTCCATTTAAATTAAATGTTGAATCTATTAAAATAGATAAGGGTATTAAAAAGTATTGGCAGTCTCATTTCTCAAAAGAAATGGGTGCATAATATTGTGGAAAAGCTAATGGCTTTTTTTTTCCCAAACTGTACACCCATAAGGTTCTATGAATGCTTTAAGGCAGCATTGCTGATGGAGGGAGTGGAAACACCTGCACTCTATAGGGGAACTAACCCACAGGTAAGTTTTAGCCCTGCCACACATGTTTGCTGCACTTGGATGCTTAATATGATGCAGAATGGCATGGACTAATCAGATGTACAAAAGAGCATCACTCCTTTCAGTGGAAGCTGGTGTTTTATCGTGCTTGTAGAACTGTTAGAAATGTTGTGATCCTAAAAACAACCTCTTCATAGTGATTTTACTTCAATCAAAGCTACATTGTCTAAATTCTGGAACCTGAAAAAGCATAATTTCCTTCTCTAAGTTTATCTTCCCACAAAATTCACTTGTTATTTGTAGTCACACAGTCCTCACTGTTTTTTTGTCTATGAAACTATTATTTCATGGCAAACTCAGAACCTGTGTTGCAGAATCACTGGTGTATTCGTAGTGATTTTTAGAGGCCATGTTTTGGGATAATGAGCTACATTTCTCATAGAAACTTAAAATGCTTTTTCTATTTATGAAATACCGCAGTAGTACTAGAACAAGGTACACCAGTATAATAGAGTATGAGTGGAAAGAGCAATGGGGAGACATGAGCTACAGGAAAGACTTCTCCAATGCACATTGCTTCTGTAGTTGATATACAAATGCTCAGACAGCTATGACTCTCATGCTACATTTTATGCAGATACTGTCAAGTCCTTGCAGATATGAAAGTCAGTTTTTGATTTCTCTCATTGTGGCACCAATCCAAGTCACCTATACTGATTTTCATGGAATTTCTTCAGATTCCAAACACAAAAACTAGAAGTTACACTATCACACAAAGGTCCAGACTAATTTGATTATTGCTCTAGATTTTCATTTTATTTACTTTCCACTTCTGAATGTGGAAGAGATGTAAAAGCAGGAGGAAGGAAAGAAGGATTGTTCTCACTCTAAAATGTAATTAGGAAATTCCATATAGTCTAAAAATAGCTCAAAAAGGTTAACTCTGTGGGACATGCCATCTCCCCTGTTAAGTCAATATGCTTTGAGATTAGTGGGTAATAAATAAATTAATTATGAGACTATTTCCCCCAAACATTGTTTACACTTTTCCATATAGCTTTATATACAGGTGGTCGCAGATGGAACTGTTTGAGACAAAAAGTCTATACAGGACTGAGTCACAGGTTTGTGCAAATCAGAAACTACTTCCAAAGATAATAACACAATATACTGTCTGGCTACTGAGCACCTGTGACTTATGTCCTTGGAACCCACCAAATCACTTTCTTGGAGGTAAACTCAAGGTTGCTTTTTCACAATGTTTTGGAAAATTTCCAACACTATGAGCAAACAAAAGAGAAGCAGTTTTGTACAGACATTTAAATGTACATTTCGCTGCCCACAAGGACTTTCTTTGTCCTCACTTCAACCCATTTGTGCTGAGAAATAGCTCAAAGGTCTTTTATGCTAAGCAAAAATTTATTCCTTCTGAGGGACGCAGCTCACATTCAGCCTCCCACAGTGTCCTATTCAATAGGGGACAGTTCTAAGCTAGAAGAATGTAATTATGTTACTGCCTTAAACGTGGGAGTCTTTCTTCAAAAATCAAGACAATGGCTGCACCAAGCAGAACATCTCTAGCTGACTGTGAATATATATAGACTTATTCTCCTTTAAAAATGCACCTCTGTACAAAAAGCCAGTTCAGTTCCCTCAAGCCCATGAAAGAGTTTTTCCACTGGAGACTGTGCTTAGCCTCAGCAGATCCCCTGACATAAAGTTTTGAGTAACATTGCCTTTGAACGCCACACTTGCAGTTAGGTGGGGAAATTTTACTGGATTATAAAACCAGCATTTTGTCTATAAAGAAGGAAGTAGTAGCACTAGCATAGAACTAAATGGTGGAGCTGAATTAAATAAAAGATTAATATAGTTTTTTTTAGCACTGTCATAGAGCGACTTAAGCTGCTCAGAGTACAAGTTATAGAAAGTCAAGGAGAGAGGTTAACTGTAGATGGCAGACTGCTGTGATAAACCAGGAAGCAAATAAATATATGAACAAATATCAGAGGCTGTGTTTCAGTAAAAAGAAGATTCTACTTCTTACTGCCCAGGAGTTCTGCTGGTGTAGATATAGCAGATGGAGAAATAGAAAAGTTATGCGGTGAAAAAAAAAAATCTGGTTAAAGACAAAAACACCAATACTTCCTTAACTTAAAAGGACATGTTTGTGCATGTGTATAAGTTGGAGTACTTGAGAGACATAGTGGCTTGACTTAGAAATATCAAAGGTAAACATAGGACACACCTGCAAATTATTTCATGGTTTTATTTGAGACGTAAGTGCAAGCACAAAAGAGCAAAAAATAGAAAAGTAGAATTTGTATCTGGCTTTAATTATGGATTTCAGTACTTTGACTCTAACCTTACTAAGATGTCTTGACCAATCACAGTTAAAGGGCAGTGATTACCTAGGTGCCCAGCAGATACACAAGGATATCAAAGGTTTATAAGTTCTAAAACGTTCTTGCTAGAATTTCACCCACTTTATATTGGAAGTCTGTGATATTTTTCATTTAATCCCAATTAATAAATGACAGAAGTGAACTCACTATTTTCTAAATTCTTTCATTGTTTCAAGGAAATAGTGTTAGTAATGTCAATCATGAAAAATCTCTGTAAATAGAAGGAAATTGTGTCTTTCAAACACATTTCTTGATCCCTTCTTGCAGTAAATAAGACAATTATCTATATTTATTTAGCATTAAATTTATACAAGTATATACATAAGAAACCACAAAGATGCAATAATTTTATCTGATATAGAAGCAAGGAAATTGACATTACAGGATAATTGAAAGTTATCTGAATAAATCATAATTGGACAGTACTTTAAGGGGGAAATAAACATATGAAAAGTTTGAGCGGTGACTCTTAGAATAATTCATGTCACATTGTCACATGAGAAAAAAAAGCATATTATTTGTAAGGAGAAAATCTCACCCACTCAGAGGTCTAACATAAAGAGGAGTGGTAAGATGATGTGCTTAAGCAAGCTGTACCTCAGGTAATACAGCTGCATAGATAATCAGCTATTACTACAGTAGTATAAAATCAAGTTACTAGCACTAAGCACTGGAAAACTTCATAACTAGAGATGTGTTACAGCAGAAACAATGTATCATAATGCTGTTTGCTATTTTGAGACTGAGTATATTTAACTTGATTTCTCTATTGATTCCTGTATCTGAACCCCAGAATGCACAACAAGTCTTTATCTTATCAAGTGAAAAGGTTTTGGCAAGTTCTGTATTGGCAGTAATAGCACAGAATGACCATGGAATGATGCAACTTGACTTGTACTTGGTATTATATTGGTTCTGACCTAGGTAGTCCACAGAGCATTCGAGGAATACATAGAAACAAGATTTAAAAATGATTGCTTTCCATGTTGTTACATTCATAAGGAATCAAAGGCTAGTCTTGCCTTTAGCTGCTTAAAATAAAACCAAGATCCAAATGTCAAGTGTCTTCACAGAGTAACAGTATGTCTTTCACATTTGCAAAAATTCTAACTTGTATATTCCATTATTTAAATCATACTTCTTTTAAGTGGCAGTTCTTGATAACAAAAGGCCTGTGGTAAAACTTTAATGTACAAATGAATCCCATTAATAAGGAGACTGCCTATTTGGCTTGACAGGATGAGACATGCACTGTTCAAGATCTGTTTCCTGCATGGTAAGCTTTGTCATATAGTCTGGCTCTAAGCAGTTGCATTATTTTCTGTCACTAAAGTTAAATAAAAATGTTAAGAAAAGCTGCCAACTGTGAAAGCAAATCAAAATAAAAAATTAAGCACCTAAACATGATTTACTGTTTCATGTGGCAATACATTACTAGAACAATGAGGGAGCAGCCTGTCTGATGATTTATTTTATACTGTGAACATACTTAGTGTAATTCCTTAGTAAGAGCAGTCATCTTTGTGGTTTTGCATATCTTTCACAAAACCCCCAGCAGAAAAATGAAATCATATAAATGCTTAAGAGAACTCAAGAAATCAGAAAAATTAAACCTCTTTTAAGTCAGTTGTATTGTGGTTCCTATGCTAGTGAAAGTGACAGATATCCATGCAGTTCTAGCTAAAAATAGCATCTCATTCATTTGAGAAAAAGCCCAGTGAAGTAAGAGTAGAACTACATGGTTTAGATGTCACAGATTTATGAAATTTAGCATCTATATCAAATAGTAGAATATACATACAAATACAGTTTTATCTTCATCCATGTATAATGTTCTTATAACAAGACTCTAATCTCATGCAAATTATCACAAACCTAAGCATAGGAAATAGATAATCTTTCAAATAGGTTGAAATCAGAGATGACTGTCAAGCACATAAACTTGGTTTTATTTTGTCATTAAGATTCACCAACAGTTGTATGCCACTTTAAACTGAAAGTATAAAAAACCTATTCTGAATAATTTAATGAATTAAGTAATCAATTTATGCAAATCATCTATTTTATAATCCTTTTTTCTACCTTTTTTTTTTTGTGGCAAAGAAAGAGTTTGTTCCATGAGAAAATAATTTTGCATCTTTTCTATGTTTGTCACATTGAGAATTCTGAGTGTAAAACAGAACTGAAAAGGTTTGGGCACTGATTTTCAAATGCAGGACTTGTAGAGAAGAAATAGTGCTCTGTCAACACACGTTGACAGAGATCCCTCAGAGATACCTACAAAGATACTATGATATCACCTAAGAGAACACATCTTCCATAATGACCCAGGATGTTAGGTCATAGCATATACACCTTGGCATGTTTGACATTGGTCAAGAGCTTTACAGTGAGCAGAAGTCACACTGTCTTCCAGAACTTCCAGTCAGTCCCCCACACAGTAGTACCAGTCAAGAAGTGGTAGTCTTGCTCTTCAGCTGTCAGCAACTATCCAGGATGGACATGAGAAGGAAAACAATGAATGTGAGTTCTGCTAAATGAACTCTACTAGTGGTTTCTAGTTTTAAATTCCTTGTGCTTTTTGACCCTGTAGTCAGGAAGAGACTGAATATTATTAAACCTTGTATTATGTATCCATTCTGTCCTCTACTAAGAGAAGCAATAAAAAGATGTCTCTCTAGCCTTTTCTATCTTGAGATGGATCTTTTCTTTACTACCTTTACTATAAGAGATCTAATAACAGAATAAATTCTTCAGGCACTATTACTTTTTATTGATCAAGGCAACAATTACAAAACTTTGTCTTTTGCACTTGGAAATGAAATTGTGATTCAGAGAAAAGTTCAGGAACGAAAGGCTAAAATATTCCTTTTTAATCCTACTCTCAACTACTTTTATCATTTGCATCTATGCAGAGTAATTATGAATTGTTACTGCTCTGATGATATCCTCTCCCCACACATATAAAATGACTCGTATTACCAGGAATAGATCAGCTCTTAAGGCAGTTTTCAGGTTAGGAGTCTTTTCTTTCTCCTAGATCTAGAAGTATCTACTATACTCATTGTTGCAAAAAGTGAAACCTGTTGTTCCCTCACATTTACTGTGAAAATTGTGTTATGGTTTTCAGGTGCAGTAGGAAGGAACATGAAAATTGATGGAGTATGTTGTATGCACTGTTTGTTATGCTTCACATCTAAATGCATTAAAATTTATTTATCGAACTCCAGTGAATGACCAGGAGCTAAAAAGCACATCCATGAAGAGAAGAAAAAGATAAAAGGAAAACTACAAGAAATAAAGAAGTACATTAGCCCTAGTGAGCAATTTGAGAAGACAAGGGACTGTGCTGAAATGGTATTCATGTGTCTGGCCCAGTGACTCTTTGCCATCCTTTTCCTCTGAATTATAGCTAAAATGACTAGGCCTTTTCTAGAGGATAACTTCAAGGACATAGATCACTCTTCCCTCAGCATTTTTTATCGTCCTAGGAAACTGATATCCAGGCTTTTTTAAATGTCTGATAAGACTTATTTTCCTTTCTAAATTTAATTTAATAACATTTTGTAATGTTCAGTAAAACATTTATAGTTTATCATCATCCATATTTCAATTACATGTTGAGATTTGTCAGTTCTTACCTACCATCTGAATTCCAACACAGCATATGCATAAGCAGTGACCCAGTCCTTAGCTTTGTGTATATCTAATATATTCACAACACTAAATATTTCTAGAATTTGTTGCACTTTCAAATCATACAAAGCATTCTGTGATTTGATCCCCAACCTATTTCCAGAAGAGAACATAATCAGGGTTGAGTGGCACATAATCACACTGGTAAACAGGCTTATAAAAGCTGTAGGTATCTGCAAAGGTTGCTTTTGACAGGAAGGACAAAATCAATCCCAATGAAATTTTCTCTCATTGAAATAGTTCATTGGTCATTCACACTCCTTTTCTGGGAATAACCTCTTAGTAAAAAAATAGGACATCTTCCTTATTTCTTTTCTTCTCTGGTGTAATTATAAGCAACATTGCACTAGATGACAGATTCTTCTGAAGAAATTGTCTTTAACCTTCAACTCTATTACAGCAAGGCCACACTGTAGTGCTGTCTCAACTTTGGGATTATTCTTTCATGCCAATTCAGCTCTGTGAATTCTTCACACACTTCAGAAAAGAGTGAGGTTTTTCCTCAATTTTCTGATCATGTAACTGTGAAACAGTTAGCTGTATGTATCAGAAAAGGAAAAATTGTTATCATTAGTTTTCCTATAATATTGATGTTAAAATAAACTATTAAAAGATTACTAGTTTTGAAAACAATGAAAATCCATCACTTAAGCAGCTGGTATAAGGAGATGGTCCTTTTGCTACCTGAATAGCCGATTTCCTCATGGAGGGTTTTCTTTTTTTTTCCAGTGAGAAAAATTACTAAGTCACTCAGCAGCTCAGAGTTTTCTTGTATATGGGATTTTTATTTACAATCTAAAGCATGTTCTGAAGGAGTTAAAGTTTTCCTTACTGCTAGTGCTAAAGCTCTGATCTCACAAATTAGGTTTTACATTTATTTCATTCCTATTCCAAATTATATACAGAAGTATTCAAAACTAAACTTTGAGGTTTGAGGTTTTTAAGTTTTATCTAATCTCCTGTGTTTACATGATGTGATTTTGAGAGATGCTATATGAATTTTGTTATGTTCCTCTTGCCTTATCACTCTAAGTTCATTAATTTCATTGCAGCTCTTCCCACACAAGAGAAAGCAATCTTGAGTATGATATAGTTTCCAAGGAGAAATCACTTTGAATTCTAATCATGTAGTTAAAAGCTACATAACCACTTCTGTGATGGTGTCTTAAGAAATCAGGCATCACTAACATATACGACACTATAATACTGGTATCTGTCACAATTTGTTTTTAAATCCAGGGACAAAAACTATGACAGTTGTTATAGGAAAGTTTTAAATTAGTCCTTTTGTTTTTATGCCTGTGTATTTTCTGCTTCATTTTATATTCAGTGTATTTTGGTTGTAATGAAATGTACATCACCAAAGCTCCTTCATGTAAGGAAGGTCTTATGTCTTTGTCACAACTGCCCCACTATTCTGTGTTTTCTATAGCAAAAGATGCCATATTTAAAGTTAAAAATATTACTTTGTATTTGGAAAATACTATTTTTACAATAATCTTACTCAATGTTTAGACTTCTGTAGCCTCCTTACCCATTAAAAAAAAATGTGGTCTTTGGAAATTAGATATTCAAAATGTTGAGTAATATCTAAGCACAATGGAGCTCACAGACATTTAATTCCCCGTTCAGTCATTTACAGGAAATATGCATTTATGTTGCATTTTTAAATGATTATCTTTTCTGTGACAGCTAATGAAGACAACTCTACAGGCATGATTTACTTACATACTGAGTTAACTGATTCAGGAGAATGATTTAAGCATCAATTTTTTTTTTCTAATTTTCTGGAAAACCTTACATGGCTATTATAAAAGCAGAATAGAGTGACAAAATAAAAATGACACAGCTTTATTATTATCTAACAACCTACTGTTATGCTCCATAGCATGATGAAAATGTATTCTAAGAATTAGTTTTTTCTACTAAAAACTAGTTTAAAATGTCAAAATATTGAAAACTAATCTACATCTTATATCAGACTATACTTTCCTTCTGTGTCAGCATTGGAGTAATTAAGTTTTGCAGCTTTTTATTCAGTAGCATCTGCTTCATAATTTTGCACTGTAGTTAAGCTATCAATTTTTGGCAGTGTAATAACCCTGTTGAGTCAATAGCTACTGTTTGCACTGACATTATTGAATCAGGAGCAAGTTCATTGTTTTGCTTGTTTTTACAGCATATGCACTTCATACACATGATCACTTTTAGCTTATAGAGCATATTAATAAAAGGCGTACTTCACTGGCTCTAGCAGAGAGCCTAGTATTGCACAGAGTGGAGACCTTAGGGAAAAGTTTTCATAATGCCATAACTGGAGATAGCTTTAAAGTGTACTAAGTGAAACGGCACAGCTGCCATATCTTCTGTCCTAGTTCAGCAGGTGGGAGTGTGTGGGGGTGACCAAAGCTATGTATTCTACCCCCTCTATTCATTTCCCAAGAACAATGGACCATTTGCAGCACCTGCCCAGGGAGTCGTTAGCATCTTCACACCCAGCCTGAGCAGGCGTGGCTGCTAATGGGCCCTCAATGGTTCAACAATACCCCATGACTCACAGAGTTAATCACCCATTGTGTGAGTCCCCGCCCTGGGGGAGGGACTG
>JAWWMP010000081.1:72094850-72109713 GCA_035047865.1 Dendrocincla tyrannina
GTAAAAGAACTCTTCTCTGCTTTACCCACATAAAGTTGTCTTGGAAAGTTTTTTTCCCCTTTCCTTACGGCAACAAAGGTAATACAAACGGAACAGTTTTGGGCATCCATCTCTATCAAACTTGAAAGCATTAAGTAAATGATGCAGAAATCTTTGGGAGTGACAGAGGAGGCTGGCTGAGACTAAGTGACAGACACACCGAGGAAAGCAGTTTAAAAATGCTAATAACTTGTCAGTAACTGCATTTTATATAAGCAGGTTATTAAATACAAGTCACTTCTCATGAGGTTTCTTTTAGAAATAAACACTGGTGCTGGCTCTAACAAAGAGCTTAAAAGATTAAAAAATGTATCTAGTTCCGTATTAAGGAGATTGTAATTTAAATGTAATTCTTTGTAGATTTCAACTTCTTAATATGGACTTAATACAGTTTTCCATTGAATAATCATGCTTTAATGCAAAAAGAAAAAATGTGTTTCATGTTAAATTACATTTAATGAGAAGACTGTGTCCTGTCAAACCCTGAAACTGGTAGGTCACATGTTCCCCAAAAATGCATAATTTGACAAGATAAAAACAGTGTGAGATTAACAATAGTTAGGGGTGCTTTTTGCAGAAAAAGAGAAAGATTAGCATTTTTTACATCTGCTTAACATAGAATTAGTCAGATAAACAGAGTAAATCTGTGACTTTGGTTTTATTATGAAATGGAAAATTTATCATGATCCCAAGTTTCAGAGATTTTGAGAGCCAGCTCAAGCATTTCTGTCATGACAAATTATTTAATATTAAAAAAAAAAGGAAATAGTTGCTTGCACTCGAAATTAAAGGAGTGTTCATATGCTGATTATATAGACTTTAAATAAGAAATAGCTTGCTGGTAACAGAAATAAACTTTGGGTTTAATCCCTCCATCCTACATATATTGATTTTGAATTGGAAAAATCTGTTTACATACAAAATACCTCAAGCAACCATTAAGTCTATGTGGCTGCTTTGAAGTTATACACAGGTGCAAAAATACTTCTCAGTCAAGAGAACTTCTAATTAGAACACATTTCTTGATGACTTTATTTTAGATTTATTCCACTAAAACACAAAGGGTGATTATTTGCCTACTCTTCACATACAGTGTTCTGCTTTAGTTTTGTGTGATTGGCTTTAAATTATGCTTTATCCTTTTCCTACACTCACTTTTCCAACAAATTCTTGCTTGTTAGCTTGGATTTTAAGATGAACATTGCTAGTTTACGTGAAAAGGAAATACTACTTATTACTCTCAATTAAATGTAAAGAATGTAATTCAGACCTCTGATTCTTCTGCAGTATATATAAAACTGCAGAAAACTTAACCTGCCTTTCAGTAGGATTAGGGTGTCATCATCGCAGTCAGAACCACTTGATTGAATATTATAAAAACTAAAATAATAACCCTCTCTATTTTAATATCTAACTTCTACAAAAAGAACCTGCAGAGTTTTTAAAATGGTATGCAATTCAAATTCATTTCCAGTATTGACAAAATAATTTGCACACAGTTGTTCTATTTTGCCTTGCATTTCTTTACATTCCAGAGTGCTAGTCTGTTTTGTTACTAGATTTCAAAAAATGAGGTTATGAGATTCTTCTGAAACTATATGAAAACCCAATTGCATATTCTGTTTTTTTGGTATCTAAAACCAGGTCTTAATAACTCTGTCTTTCTAGTGTTCAAGAGCAATATATTTATTGCAGATCACATGTGTGTAACCAGCTTCCCTTTTGGTTAATAGACTTACTCATTAATTAGTTCACATGGTCAATATTTATGGCTCATGGATTTTTTATGATTAGCAAGCAGCAGTTTGTCTTTTTATTACTATTTATGAATGAATTTCTGTAATTCATTCACTATGAAGCATTCTGTACTATAAAAACCTTTACATTTATAATTCTAAAATGTCAGGGCAATTCTGCTTCACACACATATAGACCATGAAGATTACTATCAATTCTGCAGTTAATTACATATTCTTATTGTTTGCAGATCATTTAAATTATTTCCTTGTTGACTTTATTCAAACAAATTAAGAAATATTCCAAGTAGACCAAGTATGAAGTAATATTTAACTAGCTGAAAAGATCAGAAATAAGTATTTCTTTAGGTCATAAATTTTAAAAAGAAAACACAGAAATACTCTGATGTTTTTAAGCACCAGATATTTATCAACTTTCCTTTATATAGAGTTGGGAATATACAGTGGGAATAATTGGCAGAAGTGAAACTATGTGCTATCTCTCTGTGTTGCATAAGAGCTGCAAGCACTCAAATGTTCATGTCAATACACTTATGACATAGGTTTGTTTTCCAATCTGCAGTCACTTGAAAATTTTCTTTTTTTTTTTTTCCCCCCAAAAGTATTTCAACATCTAGGGATCAAGTAACACATGTCTTTAGGATAATTCACATTTTAATTTTTTACATTTTCTTATTCTTCATTTGTTTTCTTAATTTTCAAAGGAGGCAGTGCTGTTGTTTAACGTTGTTCAACATTAAGTAACCCAGCATCATATATTTCACTATTGAGAAAACCTCTTTTGCCATCCTAGCCTCTCTCTCGCTTCTAGAGTGCTGAGTTCAGAACACAACCTTTGTACAGCTTGCAGCCTTCTGTGTCGTGTAGACTATGAAGTTTTCATTTCACAACATAAACACTTTATTTCCTAGGGAATGAATAGGGACACAGCAGTAGGATTATTTAAAAGGTTTAAGATTTTATGTACCATCACTTTTGTCTACTGCCACTATCAGTCCTAAATGTTGATAAAAATTTAGGAAGTATGAGGTTATGTTTGAACACTTATGAACAATAAAATGAGAAAATGTGAAGAATCCTAGGGGACTAGTATTAGTCGAAAATGTGGGAATATCTTTTCATCAATTTCTACAAGGTTCAAAATATCAGGATCTGACCAAACTGGGAATTCTGTAAGAGGTCCAAATCAGGAACATGGTGTCTGACAAAACAGACTAAAATTGCTATGGAATTCTCAGTACACTCCCATACTGTGGTTTTGCATATGCTGAAAAATAGGAAACCAAACATCTACTTTTGTGATTGGTTATATTAACACAGAAGTTAAAAAAAAAAATTAAAAAAAATAGTATTTTCAGCTTTAAATTATCAAATGTCAATGGACTGCATACCTTTTTTGAAAAGATAACTGAAGCTGCCTCTATTTTTTTTCCATGAAAAAAACAGTACTTACTTCCAGATAGTTTATTTATGTCTAAAAATTGTCATTTATTTATTTTCCCCCTTTAGTAATGTCTTTTTTCTGTCACAGAAATTTAAGCCAACATACTTTTTTTTTTTTGTCAATGCTTCATAAAAAGTTGCAACAATATTCACAATAGAATTTTCATAATAGAAGAGATGATTAAAACTGTGGTCTCATTTTCTGACTTATGTCAAATTTGAAGGTATGTTTCAAATATCAGTTAAATAAAACAAATATGTGTCTTTTCTTTTCAGCTGTCCTAGCAAGAGATACATAGAAAAATGTGTCCCATCGTCACACTTGGATCTGACACTAACTAGTGGACTTCAGACAACTAAAATTTTCAGAGTAAGTTATATCTACTTCAAATATTCCAAAAATTATAATCAATTCCTCAGGAAATTACAATCAATCTGGCGAGAACCTAAAGCACAATGTGGAACTGAGAATAAACTATTTTGCAATTTTCTGTTTCTTTTCCAACATATGCCATTTACATTACATCTAGTTTCACAGAGATGACATAGTTAATTTATGCTGACACAGTGGTTTTACCTTTGGTTATCATCAAAGAACACTGAAAGACTAAGTTCATGCAGTGTTTCACCACCTGCAATGTGAGTTCTAAATTAGGCCTGTTCAATGCACAAGTGTTGCAGTCTCTGAAAAATTGCAGAGGAAATTAGAAAGGAAATACAGAGGGAAGGATGTAAAGGGCAATGTGATTTTTAATGTTGTGAACTGCTTTCTTCCAGTTTTATGCTAAACTGAGATGCCAGATAAAGTTACTAGTAGCAAATATGACATGAGAAACCCAAATTGAAAAGTAATTTAAACCTGAAGTAAATTGTCCCGATGGAATAAGCAGGTCAGACTGCAGAAAACCCTCAGCATCGAAAAGGTATTCTCAAGCTGTTAACAGTAATAAGCGTCTAAGGTCACCTTCATCTTAAGCTGTGCTGCGACTTTCCTTGCAAAAATGTTGAGAGAAACCTAGAGCACCTAAAACAGGAACTGTTGCAAAATTTGCTCTTTAATATTCTTTGTTTCTCTGGGAAAAATGTTATTGAACAAAGTTACAATATTTTGCTTTTTCATAAAGGTACTATCAGTAGTTCTGAAGGTTTGTTTTTTATTCCATGTCACTACTCTGGGCAATCAGTGGTTATAACTTGCCCTGGCAGCCAAGAAGGCCAACCCTGTCCCGGGGAGCATCAGGCAAAGCATCGCCAGCCAATCGAGGGAGGGGATTGTCCCACTCTGCTCTGCACTGGGGTGGCTTCATCTTGAATATTGTGTGCAGTTTGGGCACCACAATATAGAAAACACATTAAGCTATTAGAAAGTATCCAAAGGAGGGCAACAAAGATGGTGAAGGGTCTTGAGAGGAAGACTTATAAAGAACAGCTGAGGGCACTTGGTGTGTTCAACTTGGAGAAGAGGAGACTGAGGGGACACCTCATTATTTCTTCAGTCTACAATACAACAAATAAGTATGACTCTAATAGCATGCTTGGATAAATTATCCAAATGCTAACACATTTGGGAAGAAATTTAGAAACAACTGCATAAGCAGATCATTCAGAAAGGGGGTTTCATTTTTCCTACAGGAAAGTAGAATGAACACAGATTAATATCAACAGTTATTTTCAGAAAGAGCTGACGGCTTGTTTATTACATGCAAGTCGCATCTTGAGCTCTTCCTAATGGAGGAGTTTTTTCACTGTTGGATGTTTCAGTTGTTCTTGCTGCTATTAAAAGTCTGTGTGAGAAAAGACTAAGTTGACTAAATGTGAACCTCTGCATGAGATTCTTGTTGAGAAACGGGATTGTTTCTCGGCCTGTGTCTTAGCAGTGATTTTTGCTATAGTGTTGAAGTCCTTGTGAAAATGACTGCTTCAGGGAGGAAGACAAGACAAATCACTGAAAGATCTTACAGACCTTTCCTTCAATTTGCCTTAAAATATTGTCACAGGTGTCCATAACAAATGTACATATGCTAACAATTTTTTTTTACTTGGCCAGTGGGAAAAAAAATAAATATAGGGTTCTTCAAACATCTCTGTGGCAGAGATGTTTTCTTTTGCTTACTATCAAGGAAATTAAACTAAAGGGAAGTACTTCTTTTTTTTTTCTTTTTTTGAAAGGAAAGAAATACTGAACCACCTTCAGAGGTGACATCATTTTCACCAAAAGAGAAATTAAGGTTGCACCAGTCCCATAATCCATTCTCTTTTATTCCTATCACACACCTGAGTCATGTTCTCATTGTCAGCATACTTAAAAAAACTCACACTTCTGTAAGTCTCTCAATGGCCCCTCCTCATAAACTTTACATTGTATAAGGTAATCCAATCCGTCTATTCATAAAGCTAGGTATTCAGACTTTTAAAAAAGTCTCATCTAATCAAATGGAAAAAGTTTCTATTTCAAAATGGGACTACAGAGTGAAAATTGCTATCCAAATTTATTCCATACAGAAATGACAGAATCAGAAACATATTCAGACCACTTTTCCACTCTTTCTCTGTTTTCCGCACTTGCTCAGTCCAAGATGAGCATATTTTCTGTGGCTTTTAGAAGCTATGGAGTATTTCATCACATATCAGAAAAAGCTACATGAAAGCTGTAGCAGTCAGCTTCTAGTAGCAGTCTGAAAAGTT
Source organism: Dendrocincla tyrannina (assembly GCA_035047865.1). Classification (NCBI taxonomy): domain Eukaryota; kingdom Metazoa; phylum Chordata; class Aves; order Passeriformes; family Dendrocolaptidae; genus Dendrocincla; species Dendrocincla tyrannina. Next base: position 72,100,775 of record JAWWMP010000081.1, read on the forward strand.
TCTGGGGAAATAATTAATGAAGGCAGAAAGAGAGCGCTAAGTATGGGAATTCTGAACTGGCTGGAGCTAATCTCTTACTTGAAAGTGTCAGCAGCAGCAAAAGCGTTATCTGCTGTTTGCAGCAGGACTGTGGATACATGTTATGCCTGGATTCCTACTTTACTTACCCTAGGACTCATCGCAAGGGATGGGAACCATTTGGTTTTATTATTGTGATTAAATCAATGTACTTTAAAGGACTTGGATCTTTCATTTCTAACCAGTATAGTCAGAATTGGTCCAATGCTCTAAGAAGACTAGACAAAAATGAATTTTGCAGTCAGAAGGAGAAAGGCAGTATAAATTTTGGGAGGAGAACGACAATTGATAAATCTTTCTCCTTTCTTCCCTCCAAAGGAACAAAGTTTTCTCTTTCCCTGGAAAAGGTGTTCATCAGAGCTATACCAACAATAGTCTGCAGAGCTGAGAAATTCAATGCATTGTACTTCCACCAATTCCACAGAGAAGATACTGTTGTGCTCAGTGTACTATCAGTATGTTTCTATTTTGGGAAAATCCAAACTTCTGTCAAAAAATTAGTGCAAGGCTGTTGCACTAATAGCAAGACTGACAGTACTGCCTGTTAATGAGGCTGTTTTCTTACCCTCAGCAATCTACCTGGGACAGGTAGTTGTCTATTACAATAATACCAATCTAGTTTCAGTCAAAAGGAACAGGACTTTTCTGTTATTCAAGCAGTATATGTCAGCCTTGAAAATCGGTTTTAACTTTGTTAATGTATTTCCTGGCAGACAAGGAATAAATTATTTGGTGAATTTAAGAGCTTAATTATTTGCGTCTTTCTCTTTACTCAATTTCTTCATGAAGTAAAATGGTTTATATTTATGGATAATCAATTCTTAAATATATTCATTTAATTGCTGTTTCAGTGCCATTTTGTTGAAACACATGCAACCTTATTCAAAGAAGTTGAAAGAGAAGTTAAAAAATCTATAGCTCAATTATAGTTCTAAAAATAATGCTGAAAACCATGTGGTATTCAGTTTGAGGTTAAGATACATAAATTTAAGTTTTGAGAAGCTGGATTACCCATGTATATGTAAGGTTTCTAAACTCATCTGTTTCCAACATTCTGCGCTCAATTTGTCTTTTTAAATATACTCATCTGCTGAGATTTCACAGTTTATCTTAGACATCTCCCACAGGATAGGTATGATACAGATCATACAGGAGGCTCACACTGTCCTGTAACAGTAGGCAACAGGCAGACAAGATGCACTAGAAGGGCTGAAGTAGCACTAGCTGTCCATGTGAGGAAATGGAGCAGAGCTCCTGATGGTTATTCAGCTACTGTAGTGTCTGCCGTTGCAGTGACTGACAACTACCTTAAGAAAGCTGCATGAAAGAACTGGAGACATAGTGCAATGGAGGTTCCACCAAAGAAAGGTTCAAGAGTTTAAGAATGCATTCGGGAATGTAATGGAAAAAGAATATTTGCTCACTGGGTGGGACACTTCCTCTACAGGTTTTCTGGATGATAGCAAGTTGGAAAAAGGAGTCTGGAGGGTTGGACTGCTGTGTAAAGTGACAAACAGAAGAAAGGATATGACAGAATTTAGATGATGTGTTAAAATTGTGAACAGTGAGTCCTGCATAAAGGAAAAAAAACCAGTACTGGCTGGACATCAGCTGGACAGAAAGCAGTTTAGAAAAAAGAGCTGGGGGTCCTGGTAGGAAACAAATTCAATATAAACCACCAATGTGCCCTTGTAGCAAAGAACTGCAACAGTACCTTGGTCTGTGTTAGTAGGAGTGTTGCAAGCAGGACCAGAGAAGTGATTGATTCTTTGCCTGTCTTTGGTATTTGTGGCACTACATCTGTAGTAATGTACCCAGTTTTGGCCTTCTCACCACATGGATGTACTGGAGCAGATCTGCCAAAGGTTTACCAAGGTAATTAGAGGGCTGGAGCACATGACACATGACATATGAGGAGAGGCTAACAAAGAAGTTTGGTCTCAGCAAGAGAGAATAAGGGGGAGGTCTCATAGATATCTTTAACAATCTAGTGGAAGAATACAGAGAAAACAGAGCCAGGCCCTCCTTGAATGAGAGGCAGCAGACACAATGTGCAACATGGGAAAACATAAATATCTAAAAGGAAATCTATTTTCATTATGAGGATGGTTAAACTGGCCTTCCAGAGAGCTTGTGGAATGTCCATGTGTGAATATATTCAAAACTTGAATGGATAAAGCTTTAATTTACATGGCGTAAATTTGCTCCATTTTTGAGCAAAAGTTTGGACAAGATGACCTTTGGTTTCTTCCAACCTCAGTTATTTTGTAATTAATGATTCTACGAAAACAAAAGAAACAAAACAAGTAAACAAAGAAAAATGTGAAATAACTGTAGTAATGTAATGAAATCACAATTTTTAACTTAGTCTGTGAGTTGGGAAACAGTGGTTTCAAGGAGATAAACTGCAATAATTGTACTGAGAGTTTGAGATTAACAGTTGAGAATTTGTTCCTCATGCACAATTTATTTTTTTCCCATGATTTTCAATATTCTTGACTGATTATCTTCAGATATGCAAAAGACTCCAGACCTTGCAAAAAGAGAGTAGGCAGATCTTTACAGGCAGCAAACACAGAGAGAATGTGAACTGTTAGCAGTTTTGTCAGTTTGTGTTTTGTGGGACTGGTCTGTCATTGCTGTGGTACATAGGTAAATAATTCTGGGTTTGTGTGCATAAGGAGTGTAATTCAGTATAGTTTTGTTCTCCCATGCATGCAGAGAGCAGGGATAACTTGAAGAAATACAAATTTAATAAAATGAACTGTTCCCTCTGCTCATGCTCTTTTTATGCAAAGGCCACTGTATTTAATGATGTACTTTTTAAAACTAATTTTACAAGAAAAATTACATTTTTCCCATCTGCTGTACCTATTTAAATCTATCAATTAGATTTGCATTTTGCAAGACAGAAAAGACAGAGACACTGTCAAACACAGTCCATAATAGATGGGGATTACACAACTCTTAATCAAGTCGACAAGCATATATTTAGAAAATATCTTGAACTATTCAAAGGGATACAGCTTGATCTTCATTATAATGCAAACAGGGGAAAAGAACTCAAGAGAGGAATACAAGAAAAACAGGCTTTAGCAGTGGCTCACCAACATCAGAGATCAACATATCTATGAAAAATGTACTGAATTCCTGAAAATTGACATGTGTTGATAGATTTCAAGTATCTGGTCTCATCTTCACTACTTTCTTGCATAAATGAGTTGTTCTTTTGGACACCTTCATTTTTCTGATTTTAACTGGGACACAACTATACTGACACAAATTAAAATACATTCATGTACTGCCATAGTTCATCTCTCTAAACAACTCTGATCTCTTCTTTAATATAAGTCCACAAAACAAAAATGCTGAATGGGTTAATTGTCTCCACAGAAAAAATATATTATGTAAGTCAAGAGTATTCAGTGTTTCTGTCAGATATAAAGAACTCTGATTTTGGTATAATATTAGTGATGTAGACAATGACAAAAGCATATTTGTCTTAGTTAAGTAATAGTTTGAAAAATACCTCCTTAACATCAATCCTTAAAATGCCCAGGATTCTTCATTCTTATGCCTATAAAATTATTTGCACCTTAGGCAGACAGTGGTAATAAGAATGTTTAAATCTCCTTAAAGAATTTGTGCAGAGTTACAAATAAAATTTGCTTTTAACCTTATAGAATTTCAAAACTCCACAGATTTTTTTCATACTTTGCAGTTTCTCTTTCTACTTACTAAAAGTCTCAATGCTCTTACCAAGAAATGATTTACTAAGAATTTTACTATATATTGTAAAGAACTTTGGAGCCCTGTCTTATGGCAATTTTATTCCTGTTTTAAATAGATTATGTATCTCCTCCCATAGTAAACTAAGACATCAAAGTGGCTGAAATTTGCCATAGATCCTAAGTAAATTAAATAAATGCACAGCTAGGAGACTGTTGCCTGTTAAATTATTCCAAGGAGAGAGATGCATGCTATTGTCCTCATGGAGGACCAAAACAAGGCCATGGGTTTTTTGAAATAAAATGCAAATAGAGAGTAAATGCAGATAAGAATTTCAGGCAGGCAGCAGATTGCATGCAGTCAGAAGGAATGTGAAAAAGGACTTGTTTTTAATCCAGCTTAGACAGGAACTGAAAAAAAAAAAAAAAAAGTAGAGTAATTTTCAATGTTACTTAGCAAAGCCTGTTTTAGGAGATGATAAAGGCAAAGCTTGAAGCCACACATTATATTTCCACAGCTTTTCTCCACTGAACATACATTACATTTAATGGCTTTATTTCACACATATTCCACTTGACTTAGGGGCATGGTCTGCAAACAAAACGGCAATACTGAATTTATAGTCTTGCTTGTCATGCTCCTCTTAACCACTAGAATTCATTTTAATCATTTCACCTCAGTGTCCTAGAGAAATATTATCAGACACAGAAAAAATTGCTGGCAAAGCTCCAAATTTAAGATCAATAGTCATCACAACATTCAGAATGCTAAGACCAGATTCAAGAGAAAACTTCAGCACTTCAAATTAATTTGCAATAAGATTTTACACACAGAGCGGAGTTATAACTGGATCCCCTAAATCAGAGTTCTGAAGAGGGAAAATATATTTGCCAAGGCAGACTTACTGACTGGTTAGCTAAAGTTAGGGAACTCAGCGAATACATAGGGTCTGCTATACCTGGTATAAAAGTACCTAAGCATTACATGCAACAAGAAATTTTACTTTTCAAATTCCTGTGTACAATTGTGAGACTAAGGCAGGACATGATTTCTGACATGGAATTTATGTGCATCACCTATGTTACATAATAAATTTAAAGCCAATAATTATTTGGAAACAAACAAACAAAAATAAAAGAGAACAATCTAAACTACTGACTCAAGAAAATTAAAATCCTGTTGCTGAAGGAGATAACATTCCAATGTTCATTTAGTGAAATAATTTCATTTCAACTGTTGGATAACTTAAACATAGCAAATAATGTGTATGTGGGGGAAAATGGTAATTTCTCAGAAATTAAGTTTTCTAGTTGAAGTGGCAGCAAATTTTATTTATGAAACTCTTCTGCTTCTTCTGGACTATTACCCAACAATTAAGATTCTCTAGCAATCTTTCCTCACAGCTATAAAGGCCTGCAGAATACTCATGAACTAAAGAAAAAATACCTTTCATAACCAGTAAAAAATTGAACTTAATATAAGCAGAAAAAAATTAAAACATTTGTGAATTAAAATCTGTTTAATCAAGCATAAGCAGATAACTATTGGTTTATGATTGTTTTGTGCTTTATTACAGCCTACTCTTCAAGTCTGACATCTGCCATGAAAGTAACATAGAAAGCTGTGGGCAATCCAGAAGACTCCTGCAATGCATGCAGGATAAATTCCTAAGTCAAGTAAAAGACAGACAGAGGGGAGGTGATACCAGACCAGCTGGCCACCAACTCAAGCAAGTTAATTGGGGATGTTAAGAACAGAGGCAGCCTGGGCTGCAGTGGTCATGTGCTGGTGGAATTTGCAGTCTTGAGGGATATGGGTCAGATGAAGAGTAAAGTCAGGCCTCAGAGCTATAGAAAAAGCAAACTTCCAGCTTTAAAAGGAGTTTGTCAAGGATGAAGGAGCAGAACAGAGCTGGCAGATTTTTAAGAAAGTTTTCCATAGAGCCCAAGAGCTAGTGATCGCCAGGCTCATGAAACTGGGCAAGGAAGGCAAGAGACCATCATGGCTGAGTTGGGACCTTCTGATAAAACTAAAGGACCAGAAGCAAATGCACAAGCAGCGAAAACAAGGACAGGTACCCTGGGGTACATAGGGATGTGCTCCAGTTGGGTAAGGAAGACAAGAGGATGGCCAAGGCGAAGCTGGAGCTGAACCTGAGAAGGGGTGCAAAGAATAATATGGGCTTCTACAGGTGCATTATGCAGAAAAAGAAGGTGTATCCCCACAAGAAATAAGGCTGGAAAACTGGTAACTACGGATGAGGAGAAGACTGAGGCATGCAACGACTTTTTTTGCTTCAATTTTCAGTGGAAATCTCTCTTCCCTCACCTCCTGAGTGAGTGAACTGCAAAGCAAGGACTCAGGGAGCAGAATGTTTCCCACTGCAGGTGAAAGTCAGGTTTGTGAACACTGAGAATCTGACTGTACATAAGTCCATGGGACATAATGACATGAATCCTAGAGTCCTGAGGGAATTGGCTGATGTAGATATGAAGCCCCTCTCCATGATATTTGAAAAGTCACGACACTCAGGTGAAGTCACAAGTGACTTTAAAAGGGGAAACATTGCACCCATCTTTAAAAGAGATATAAGGGAGGACCATGGAAACTACTGATGTGTCAGCCTCACCTCTGTGCCTGGGAAGATGATGGAACAGATCATTCTAGAAGCTGTGCTAAGGCACATGAAGAATGGGGAGAGTATTTGAGACAGCCAACATGGCTTCACCAAGGGTCCCCACAACATCCTTCTCTCCATGTTGGTGACAGATGGATTTGTCACCAACAAATCAAAAATTTGAGGGGTGGAATGTTTGGTGAATAAGGAATTGGATGGTCACATCCAGAAAGTGGTAGTCAATGGCTCTATGTCCAGATGAAGACCAGTGGCCAGTGGTGCTCCTCAGGGGTCTGTGTTAGGATCAGTACTGTTTAATATCGTCATCAATGACACAGATGAAGATTGAGTTTATTCTCAGAAAATTTGTAGATGACACCAAGCTGAGTATTGTGGTTGACACTCCTGCCATCCAGAGGGACCTAGACAAGCTTGAAAAGAGGGTCCATGGGAACCTCATGAGATTTAACAAGGTGCCTGCAACCTGAGTCAAGATAAACCCTAGTGTCAGTGCAGGCTGGGGGATGATTGTATCACTCACATGATTTGCAGTCCATTAAAGCTTCTAGATATTTTTTTTAAATAGTACTATAAATATATATTTTCTATTTTTATATATCTCAATTTTATTTTTCCTTCTGCTTTATGTTGTATTGCATTTGTTTTGTTGTTGTTGTTAACTTAATCTTATTAAATTGGAGTCAAGAGTGATTTTGACAAGCTCATTCAGATCAGTCTTTGAAAGTGTTTTCTTGTTTTGGTGTTGTCTGCAAAATGTCAGAGAGCATTTCACACTGTTGTCTGAATCATTCATGAAAACAGTGATTTGAACTGGGTTCTTCCCAAGTCTTTGCAAGAATCTCACATCATATGTTCATCCATCTTGAGTGGATTTCAGATATGTGTTAGCTGAATGTGACTTTTAACCTCACCTTACAAAGGTTTTAATCTAGGCTGTTGAATTTCTTTTAATCTACTGGAAAGTACTGAAAAGCAGCATGATTTTACAGAAGTGATAGATGTTGAGTGGCCATCATCTCTCCAGGAGACTGGACATCATGGGTAGTTCTATTTTTTTTTTCCAGTGCTTTTAAATATGTACCCCCTATCCTGTTTTTCATGTGATTTTTGTTTTATCGTATGCAAGCACTGATACCCTCTGACATTTCCCTTCCTTATCAGCTTCAGTACTTTTCATTATACCTTTTGAAGTTCCATAAGTTGTAACAACCAGTCAAGTCCATCTTCTAACAATGTGTTATCTGTGAAATTTTACTTCAGAACTTGCTTATAAAAATAATGCTTGAACTACAGTACTTTTACTTTTTCAAAACAAAATTCCACTGTTGCCTTTTCTTCATTAGCTGAAGTTACTCAGGTTAGCCTAAAATTAATGAAGGATTATGAGGTCCATACATATATGTAAATGCATAAATCTATGCTATATATGTATATATATATATTTACAAGTACATGTGTGCACATACATATGACAGAATCACAGAACATTCTGAGTAGGAAGGGATTCACTGGCATCATCAAAGTCTAAATCCTGACCCTGTACAGGACAACTCCAAGAATTGAATGTGCCTGAGTGCGTTATCTGAATACTTAAATCTTGAACTCTATCCGGCTTGGTGCTATGATCACTGCCCCGGGAAGTCTGTTCCAGTGCCCAACCACCCTCTGGGTGAAGAACCTTTTGCTAATATCTAACCTAAACCTCCCCCGACACAAATTCAGGTCATTCCCTTGGGTCTGTCACGGGTCACCATAGAGAAGAGATCAGTGCCTGCCCCTCCTCTTCCCCTCATGAGGAAGTTGTAACTACAATGATGTTTTCTCTCAGTCTGCTCCAGACTGAACAGACCAAGTGATCTCAGCCACTCCTCATACGGCTTCCCCTCAAGGCCCTTCACCCTCTTTGTTGCCCTCCTTTGGACACTCTCTGAGAGCTCAGTATCTTTTTTATATTGTGGTGCCCAAACTGCACACAATATCCCAGGCGAGGCTACCCCAGCGCAGAGCAGAGCAAGACAATTCCGTCCCTCGACCAGATGGCGATGCTTTGCCTGATGCCCCCCAGGACATGGTTGGCCCTCTTGGCTGTCAGGGCACTGCTGACTCCTGTTCAAATTGCTGACTCATATGCAACCAAGATGTCCAGGTCCCTTTCCACAGCACTGCTTTCCAGCATTTCATTCCCCAGTCTGTACAAACATCTAGAGTTGCCCCATCCCAGGTGCAGATTCTGACACTTTCCCTTGTTAGTTTTCATATGGTTGTTCACTGCCCAGCCCTCTAATTTATTGAGGTCTCTCTGCAGGGACTCCCTGCCTTTGAGGGAGTAAACAGCTCCTCCCAATTTTGTGGAACCTGCAAAATTGCTTAGCACCCCTTCAAGTCCTGCATCCAAGTAGTTTATGAAGCTTATATATTGTTACAATCTGCTTGAATATTGCAGAAAGAACTTCAGATTCAAATATTTTCCCCAACAAAATTAAAACTCAAACCA
>JAWWMP010000081.1:72111892-72148207 GCA_035047865.1 Dendrocincla tyrannina
AGGGTTGAGCTGGTGCGAGTCTTCATAATCAGGATGTCTCCTGTAAGGCTTTGGATGTTTATTCCACTGATAGGATGACGGGATATTAATTACCTTTTGTGTGTGTTATCTGTATACAACATATATGTATAGATACATATTGATATATATGTAGATATAAATGTAGATGTAGATATAGATATATAGATATACTGTTTGTATGGTTATGAGTTCTCTTTTCCTAACAAAATTTTTAACAATGGTATTTCCATTTGGTATACTAAGGCTTTGTATTAACAGCACAGGTATTTCCATTTGGTATACTAAGGCTTTGTATTAAAGCACAACTCTATTTCAAAGTTGAAAAACAATATATAAAAAATAAATAATTATAAATAATAAATAAAAAAAATAAATGACTGGGTAGATCTGCAATTTTGTCAGATGGAAGGAAAACCACCTTCCTACTTGTGTGAAGTTTTAGGTTTCAGTATTTCATTGATAAGGCTAGATCTCACATTCTACCATGTCAGAGATTTGTAATTATCCTCATATTCTGATTCTGTTTTCTCCCTTCACTCTCCTGGCTGGCTCTATCTTCTATTCATGACAGGAGACTCTGGTTTTTAGCCCATTCAAGAGACCACTAGTGTTGTTACTTCTTCCTGTTTAATTAATGTAGTGGGTTGACCTTAATTGGACACCAAGTGCCCACCAAACTGCCCTATCACTCCCCTTTACAGCCAGACATGGGAGAGAGAATAAGATGGAAAACAAATCATGGTTTGGCATAAGACAGTTTACTAAAGTAAAATCAAAACTGTGTGTGCACACAAGCAATGAGGAAAATAACAAGGTTTATTCTCTACCTCCCATTAGCGAGCGATGTCCAGCTACTTCCCAGGGAAGCAGGGCTTCAACACATGTAGTGGTTTCTCAGCAGGCAAACACTGTAAACAATGAATGCCCACTAGTGACATGGTAAATTCAAACTGGACTTTACCTCATTCTGAATGGTTTCTGTTGCTGATCTTGGCTGAGGTTACACAAGAGTCACTTTTCTTAACAATTAATACAAAAAAAAATAGGTATTATTTCTTATGATACTTAAAAGAATTCATCTCAGCCTCCTTATAATTACAAGTAAAATAGTTTTTTCTAACCACAGCTTATCTTCAGTTTAGCTTAAGTTCAAAACCTACAATAAACAAACACTTTCACTGAAACCATAGGACGTAAACAGAAAACAGTTTAGTTGTTGAGCTTAGGAAGGCCTAGGATTAGTTTTTGCTTTTATATAATATGTGCAGCATTTCAACCCTTATGTTAGCATGTATATCCTCAATATTATTTAAAGCATTTGTTCAGGTTGGGCCTATAAGCCCATATTTTTTTCTGCCTTCTCTACAAGGTCTCATGTGGCACTGCAAAAAGCTTTATTAAAGTAAAGCGATCTTATCTTCTACTTCCTTCTTATCCATTATACTGAAAGCTGCTATGTCAAAGGAGAAAATTAGATTGTTTTGACATGATTTACTCTTGAGAGACCTGCCTTGGCTGGTTTTTGTCACCTTTTCATTTTCCTGTAGAGTGATTCTAAATTGGCTATTTACTAACTTCTCCCAATACCTTTCCACATATTGAAAGTACTGTGACTGGTCAGTGTTTTCTCAAGTCTTACCTTTCCTACTCTTGCTTGTCTTCAGTCCTCTGAGACTTCTCTCTCCTACAAGATCTCAGAAAATGATTTGTGATTCAGGTATTATTTTGGATATTTCATTAAGTGCTCAAGGTTTCATTCCTTTCCTCCACCCTTGCCCTAACCCACCTAATTGCATCAAGTATTTTTAAATACCTTTTGCCATGCCATTTTAATTTGACTTTCAGTATTGGAATTAACTACACTTGCTGTCTGGTCACAAAGAGAAAGATAATAAGGCAATGAAAACTGTATTGTTCTTGAAATAACATCCCTTCTTCCCCACCCAGTCTAACAGAAATCCTAATTTAGTGATATTGTATTTTTGTACAGTTTTCTGCTGTTTTTCTATTTCTCTTTATTCTCAATATCTGTGAATTATTTGTTTGGGGTGATTAATGTTACCCCTTATCATCAGCTCTCACTTTTTCTATTGCCAAAAACATCTAATTTCCTACTTGTGGTACAATGGTTTAAAAGAGGCTCTTGGTCTCTCAACTTTATTCTTTTCTTTCTATATTCACCCAGAAAAAACAACCAAACAAATAAAAAAAAAAATGCAAATAAAAAAAAAATAAAAAAACCCCTCCCCTCCCTTCCCCTCCCTTCCCCTCCCCTCCCCTTTACTTTCTTTTTCCCTTTTTTGCCTTTTTTGCCTTTTTGCCTTTGAGATAACTTTGAGACTGTTTAATTGAACAATCTAACAAGAAACTATTTGTCTTACAATTAATGGTATCTGTAGAAGAGATTTGCCTCTCAATGCTCTCACTGTATGAACAGCATGTGTATAATGGTTTATGAAATTTATTATAATTAAGTTGCAAATCCTTCAGTCATTTTAATATAAGCAGACTATTGGGGAATATAAAATTAGGGATAAAATCATGTCCTTTTTTTGGTTTATCAGAACTGAATTGATTACAACATAGCCAAACACAATATAAAATAAAGTTGAATAAACTGGTAATTTTTTCTTGTGATTAATCTTTATTTTGACTGAAACATAACAGGTTTTATATTTTAAATAAAACATCTAATTGTTAGGACCAGTATAATCAGCATTGTCACCAATAAAGCAAAGTACACCACAAGTCGTAACAAGATAAGGAATTGTAATTTCCTAGAGGGGATGTAGCAAATGTGAACATATATTTCAGAAAAACCCATCTGAAGTAGTCTGAACTTTGTTACTTTGAGAAGCATCCTTAGGTATCTTAAACACAAGATGATACTTGACTCCAGAACCTATTAAGAGTATATCTCTCATTGCAATGAAACCTGTAGTGAATATATGCATTTGGAATATTCTGTCAGGATACACTTGGCATTAAAAAGTAAAAATTAAGTGTAAGTTAGATGTGGAGAAAGAATTATTTGGATAACAGGACCCTGCTGTATCTGTGTCCTACTCTCTTAAAAGTGAGATGAACAGCTTTTATGTGTCTGCTTTATAACTTTACAAGGGAAAAAAAAGACACGTTTTCCTTCCTCGATGAGTGTTCACTGAGATTACTATGTTCTATGCATTCAGTGTTCATGTTCTCATCAGCAAGAATTCATGTCATGTTCTATTCATCTGATTTTCCTTCCAGCAGCAGCTAGGAAGGTGCAGAAAGGCCGTATTCAGGAGTTAATGCTCATATTGCCAATGATAGCATGCTGAAAGAATTTTTTGTTTACCTTTCCACACGTATTTCTAAGACACTTGGTGTGTTCATGGCATCTTATGAAAAATGTGTTTTCACAGCTGTACTGCCTCAAAGACCTGCAACTGTTCTACTCCTATGAATAAAGTTTGTGCCTGTTGATCACTTGGGAAACACGAAAACTGAGTAAGAACGCAAGATGAAAAACTTCTGAACATCAATGCATGTTTTGTTAATTTTAAGCAATGTACGGGCAAGGTAGGTGATTTAAGAAATGAAATCAAACTGTCTGTTTTCTGTATTGGACAAGAGGAAGTAAGCAAATCCTATCTTGCTTGCCTTTTTGATTTGATGTGATAGAGAGATGCTATCAGATTAGCTCTCCTGAGAACTGCTTTTTAAGGTAACCACTTTCTGATACTTTTTCATTGTGTGTAGTTCCCTATCAGTCTGAGATCCTACCAGGATTACTAGATGCGAATAAAGCTGGACCATTTGTAGCCCAAAACAGAATCTTTTTAAAAATCTGATCTGACCTAGTATCAGTAAAAGACATCAAGGAGTAATTGATACAGAAGAGACAGAGATAATTTGTAGCTTCCTCTGTAAATTGCACACATATACAAAGTCTGTAGTCTTTTTACTTGAAATTCATTCCCTCAGACAACCCTGTACACCTGAGTCTTGGCCTACACTTTCAGCAGAAGGATGACAGCCCTCAGCTCTATGCTTCAGCTGCACCTATCTTTAGCTTCTGCTTTGGCCACTGGAGAAGTAAGCTACATTCCAGGCCTCTTCCAGCTGTGGCCTCTCAGGGGTTCAGCACAACTGCCATAGGAGCAGCGACCAAGGTTAACTCAAAAGAGGGGCAAGTTTTTCTGCCTTTCCCAGAAGTCCTTGCAGCACACCTGGGAGACAAGTGTTGCTTGGTTCACCTGAGACAGAACTGAAAATGTGCTGTGCTATCTGAATTACCATCTGTGTCACCCTCAGCTTGCCATGGCTGCAGTAGCAGAGCTCTGCTTGCTCCCCTGGTGATTTCATACTGTCATAGCTGCAATCTGTGCCCATTAAGAGCCCAGAAAGTGACTGTGTATTAGGAAGAAGCATCTCTCATCTGGAAAGACTGCCACAGGCATTTACGTACTACTATCACATGCCCAGGCATGGGCATATCACCCTTGTGATACTGTACACCTTTCTCTCACCAGCCCTGTGGAGGCCCCTAGTATCAGAGCACAAAACAGATGGCTCCTATGGCATACTCATGTAGGTAACAGCTCCAACCAGCAAAAGCAGACTTCTAGTCATAGATGACAAGGTTGAAGACAGGATCCTTCCATGTTCTAGCAGTATTCCTTAGTCTGTTGTCAGATTTTTGTCTGGGTTGAGCCACAAAGTGATTGGCACAGGAGGTAAGTTGGGGCTGTGTGTAGGAGTGGACACAAAGACAACGTTTGCAAGACATACAGCAAAGAAAGAGTAAGAATTGGTGCACCACAGTACTTGCTGCTCTAAATCCTCCCTACCTTACCTTTTTCCTGGGGATTGCATGTCAGACAGAGGAGACGCAAGAGTACAGATACCAAAGTGGCACAGCTATAGTGGCCATGGCTACACATACACTGACAATGAACCACCTGGTCCACTGCCAGTAGAAGGGTTGAGCCTTTACTCATTGTGGTTCTTCCATGCTGTGTAAACATAGCTGCTCATCTGAAAGGTGGATGGTATCTCTGGGAGTAGAGATTGAGTGTTGCTGGTTCATGAAACCACTGAGGTGGCTCCACCTTTCTTCTAACTGCCTGGAAGTCCAGTTACAGCCACTAGACCAAACACTGGGGCAGTCAGCCCAATGGAGCTGAAACAAGGTCATCATATCCCTGTTTCCTTTTTTTTTTTTTTTTAGTAAAAAAATGTCTATGTAGCCTTTCAGCCTATTTCTCCCTTTGTTTTCCTACTGTAAGAGTAACTTCGTGAGTATGATAAATTATCCTGTCTGGTGACACCTGGTCCAGTGCATTTCCTCCTGTCTCACTTAGGTGTTGCTGTGACACTGGTGTAGCAAGTCCCAAACTAGGTCTGACAAGTCAGAAGGTGTCAAAGGTAAAGTAAGGCTTGAACTGGGAGGCAACAGATAATAGCCTACTCTTTGTTACCTGAAGAAGTTACTGAATGGAGTTACTGAGGACATTTCAGGCTTAGGAGCATAATAAGGGAAGAGATGGGAAAAGGTCTAGAGAAAGGGGAACAACTTCATCAAGGAATGCTTAGTAGTGCAGGTTTAGAGAGTTCCTACAGGAACTGGATGTAGAAAACAGCACAGGCCAGCAATGTTTGACTACAGAAAGGATGGGGAAGAGATAAATGTGTATGTGTGCTACAAACCATTAAATACCTTGACCTGATACAGCAGAATTAAAATTTACTAAACTACAGATGGATTAACTGCATGTGATTTCAACAGAATGAGAAGGGTACAAACTTAGAGGAAAAGAGCAGAATTTAACCTAGAATACTTACACAAAGCCTGTCTAGAACAGAAAGAAAGACAAAATAAAGATCTAATTTGGATTTCAGTGTGTGACTGCCTGATATTAACTGCTTATAGGAAGAAACAAGTTTACAGATGCTTTTGTCTGAAATTTAGAAGTTTGGGGATTTCCTGAGCCCTACCATCGCATCTAATATGCAAGGTTATTGCTGTCATTCATGAATTTGACTATATGGTATCTTTTAGGATAGGATCAAATAGAATCAAATTTACTTGTTTGCTGAGAACCTGCTGCGGCAGTGAAAGTAATTGTATTTTGAATGAAAAAAAATTTTCTTTGTCGTAAAGTTCTGTTAAAAAGTTCTGCTGTTCAAGGCATCTCAAATGGACAATAGATTATGTACTTTAAATATAAATTACATCATTGACACTTTAGTATTTTTGTTGCAGTCCATCTTAATACCAGAAACTACTGAAGATGGAATTTCAGGAGTTCTCTACCTTCACTGCCATTCTCGGGCAGCTTATTTCTCAGCTGAAACACATTAAACTCTATATCTGGAATTAAAGATGTAGACTGTTGCATTTCATTAGCACGTGCTTTAGTATATTTAAGCAACATTGAAACCAATGATCTTAAAGGTGTTTTCCAATCTAAATGATTCTATGATTCAATTCCAGGTCCTGGAGCCAAATGGAGTGCACAGTAACTGTGCATTAAGACTGCTGTCTTTGAGGATGTGCCAGATGTACATGCAATCACATTGCATCACTCTGGCAAACATATTTGTGCCACAGACAGGAGCTCGACCTACCAGAAAGGACCAAGATAATTAGGCAGTGTGGTTTCCAGATGCTGTCTCATACCCAGTAAGCTCAGATAACCTGCAGCAATCTACTGTATCTACACTGTACAGGTGTATCCGTACTCTTTTTTTTTTTATTTTTTTTATTATTATTTTTCCCATTGTTCTTACCATGGTGTATTTCTGTTAACAAGTTCTGATTATACTTTTGTTTTTGTCTATTCTATGGGCCCTAACATTTTTTCTGCAAAACACACTAACTGGATTGACTGTTGAAAAGATGCAATACCAACATCTTAGGCCAGACTTGCAAAACTGATTTTCATTAGTTGGCAAGTATGCTTCAGTAACTTGATTGTCTTTTCATCTTAAGACTGCTTTCCAGCAGCCCATTATTGAATTCTTTCCCTCAAAACTCAGTCCGACTAATTAAACAAAGCTTTATTTTGCATACCACAAATGAGAATGCCTGCTTTACCATATCTATTTCTATGTAGCAGCATACTGAAGTGCAATATAGGAAAATAATTACAAAGAATTTGATACTTAGGGCATGTATTCCATCTTGTTTTACCTTCTGTGATGTGCATAAAAATTTTTCTAATTTTATTTTGAAATAATATGGCATATTCTTCATCTTGTCTGCAGTTGCAATCAGACTAAAACAATATATGACCTCTTTTAAGAGAACAGAAAAAGTCATCTAAAATACTGGAATACACTGGTGGGTTGTGAAGCAAGTGAAAACACTTGGTTTGCTTTTCTGGGCAATTCTACTGGAGTATCTACTCAACATGTAGCTCTGATATATCAAATCCTAAAACTGGCTGAAACATACAGCTAGACTTCTTTTGTCCAAAGTTCTGGGCAACAAGGGTTGATTTTAGGAGAAGAAGTAGAGTTGGGAAGAACAGATTGAGGTGGTGGTTACCCTTCTTATGTAACATAGGAAGGAGGAATAGTGGCAAATATGTCTGTGGAACTTGTGACTTCAGACAGCCACAAAGTGTGTGATAAATCTGTCTGTGCCTGTGTCATCATTTACAAAACAATTCCATATTTTAGATAATATGTATTAATATTCTATTATGTGTTCAGCATATTTGCTTCTCTTATTTAAAAAGTATTTTAACTAAATAAATTAATTTGCATATAAAGTTACATTAAGTAAGAATGTTGAAGCATTTTAATGTAGGAACATTATTTTTAAAATAATTCGTTTTACACTGTTCTACTACACTGTTCTACTACAGTTTCTAACTTAGAACTAGGTGGAAATTTGGAATTCATGTGACTAAATCTAAAAATTTACTAGTACATAAAGGGCCTGATGCACTTGATGCCCATCCTATCACATGATTTATAATGTATGAGACATATGAGACATCTGATATGATGTGAAGATTTTCAGTTTGAGAGGAAGAACCTTCTGTAGAGTTTGTGGTTTTAAATCTATATATGTCTAGGTAGGGGTCATAGGTAATGTTTTCAATAAAAGAGAAGAAAAGATAAAGAGCACCTTGAGACCTAAAAATACAAGAAATTAATGTATGTTATTAGATGTATACTAAGAGTTTATTCCTTATATTCTTAAGCATCTACCTGGAATCTATACTACAAGCTTACAGTCAAAAGAAAGAACTGTGATCTTTACAAAATTTTAAAAAAAAGATGACAAAAACCATATAGTACACAACAATGTTTGGCTCTAAGCCTGTTATAATACTGTTCAGGATTGTTTAGTTTACATGGTCATAAATAGGCGGTAGAATGGATTGGATTATATATATTAGGAATTAGATAACAGAATGAAATAAATCAGATAAAGCAAATTTGAGAAACAACTTTTTTTTTCCCCTGAAATCATATTTTGCTGCCTGTGTTTAAAAAAAAAAAAAAAAAAAGGGATTATGCGGATTCTCAAGTGAAAAGTGACACACTGATTCCTGGTATTGTTCAGAATTCCAGAATTGTATATTAAGGACTCTTTAAGCTAACTCATGCAACTCTTAGTAGCTTGTTAGAAAAGATACTGTACATTATATACACATACACTCCATACCATACAGTATGGCATTTGGCTAGAAGATCAAGCTTCTAGAGATAAAATATTAGTATCGCAGGAAGATCAACTGATATCTGTCAAATACATACTCTCTGAATATTGTCAGACTTGAAATTATAAAAAAATCCAACAAAGAGGAAAAGCTGCAATGAAGTCTTGTCACTTGTGCTTCCCTCCAGAGAGTAAAATAAAAATATTGCATGTTATAATAGTGCAGGAGCAAGTAAAACCACACTATATTTATTAGGCACTGCCAGAGAAATGTTATTCACTGTAATAAGTCTCTGTATATAGCTTTGGAAGTATTGAAAACAAGTAGACTCAATTGAACTGTGTAGAACCTTGTTTTATGAAGAGTTTGTCACAGAGTGATTCAGTTGTGCTCTATGAGGAAGAAGGCTATCATAAAATGCCTTCAATAAAAAAGGATTGTGGATACACATAGGATATCCAGGAGAACAGAGTGTAAAATAGACACAAGAACTTTAGCAGCTATTCTGGACTGTTTAATATAAAGGTGGGTGTATAGCAGAAGAGCAATCTGTCTACCAAAGGAATGCAGTGATATAAGCTCAGTTTTCAATCCATTTGGCAGCTAGCCTTGAGCTGTGATTACTTTTAAAGGCTTCCAGTAAATGTGTGTAAATTAAGTACAGAAAAATGACTCAAAAAATCAATGAGAAAGTTATCCAGGCCAATGCTATTACCTGCAGACTTTCTTACCACATTCAGTAATTTTTGCACCAATAAGTCCTATGTCAAAAATCCTACTCTATGCTGACCATCAGAAGATTTGCAAGGGGTGTTCTTCCACCAAGGCAGTCTATAGGTTTTGAAAAATAATTTTGAAGTACCATTAATAAATTTAATATAAAAATGAGTAATAAAGCACAAGATGGTCCAGGCATTTTGGTGCCTAATGTTGACGAGTTTCAAAAGCAGTTTAGGATCTACATGGAAGTGTTGTACAGGTATCTTTAAACTTGAAGTAAATGGGAAGCTGATTGTTTAAGTACTTTGAGAAATTGTTCCCCAGATATATTTAGGTAGCAAAATCTACCTGTAAACACAATGATGTAGGTTATCCTCAGACTACAGGGTATCTGTCATATGTAAAGAAATCTGAAGCAGATCTTTGGTCCTTGAGAGTTGGACTACTGTCAGAACAGCTTGTAACAGCTTGTTTAAGCATTCATCTTGAAATTCGCCTAACAACCCTGATGGGAACAGCTCCTCCACTCCACAAGCCCCGCGGGGTCTGGAGGGGATTGCAAAATCCCCACATGGGCAGGAGTAAAGTGACAGAAGCACTCGGAGATGTGTGGTGGTAGAAAACCCTTTAATGACACGTGGAAAGGGTTTCTAAGCCCTTCGGGGGTGGGCTTTAGGAGGTAGGGTGTGATAGGGTAAGGGTTCAGGGGGAGTGGTGTGGTTTGGGGGGCACAGGGACCAATAAGGGAACAGGAGGACCAAAACCCAGTGGAAACGCAGGAAAAGGGAGTGACAGGTGAGACATCTGATAAGGTCGGGAGTGGGGATCTTGTTTCTAGGGGTGTCTTTTTATATGATGTGTAGTCTGGATTATTCCCTCTCTGTCTTCCACGTGCTGTAGCAGGAGTTTCTTCCAACAGCGCCTGAAGTGTCAAAACCTTAGCATATATATGAGATGCCAACCTTACAACATCATAAACTGATTGGTGTATTTTCTACATCTACTTACTCCTATTCTGAAACACTGTCTTGGAAATTCTTGCATATGAGCAAATTCACTAATCAAAAACTAACCTTTCTGAAAACAGAAAAAAAAATGCATAGATTTTACTGATAACGAGTATCTATTTATACATTCAATTAATATTATGCACTTTAGTGTGGTGGTAATATGTTTTATATTTGCTTGAAGAACTGGTAAGATCTGTAGTCCCCTAGCAAAACATTGATCTTCTGTCATGATATAGTGCAAATATTCACAGTGCCATGCTTATGTATATTAAAAAAAATTCATGGGAGTAGTGTTTTGTTACCAACCATTGTCTGCCATAAAAGTATTGCATATTGAAATGCAAACCTCATGACTTTTGTATGAAATCACTGTTCTTAAACAAAGCCACAAGATTATGCATGCATATCTGTTTTATTCATTCACATTAAGCACAAACATAAATATTAATTATTGTATATCTGAATTGTGGCTGAAACCAGCAGTGTATTATGACCACAGGGCTTTAATCATGGGTACTGTCTCTTGGCATGAGCAACAGCACACTAGGACTCTATTTTACAGCATCGTGGAAGAAAGCCCAACAATAAAGATGGAAGAAGGAACTAACTTGATATTCTTTTGTATCACTAACATAATAAGTAAGAGTTAGCTTAATACAAAGCTCTGTTGGATATTAAAAAGGCATAATTTTTGCAGGCAAGATTGTGTCTTATAGCAAATGGCTGTATTGATAGTGGTGGGATAATATTTGCTCACACAAACAAAGTACACTACTGAATCATCCCCTGGAAAGTATAGCACAAATATATGCTTGCAGCCAGAATTAATACCTCTGTTACAGGCTGCCTTCGTTTTTCTACTCTGAAAATAAAGCATCTGCGTGATACAACAGTGGAAATTACATTGCACATAATGGAACTAAAAGCTTTAGACTGCTTAAGTGGAGAGGAATTTCAGAGTTTACGTCATGAGTTGATTGAGCCCTGTGACTATAGCCACTTCAACTGTCATGTTTGATCTGCTCTAAATACATGACCCATTTTTTAAATGTTAAATTGCCTGGGGATTCTGATGTGAATATTTGCCTTCACACATGTGTGGAGTTACCCTTCATCTTACAG
Organism: Dendrocincla tyrannina; assembly: GCA_035047865.1. NCBI lineage: Eukaryota > Metazoa > Chordata > Aves > Passeriformes > Dendrocolaptidae > Dendrocincla > Dendrocincla tyrannina. The sequence continues at coordinate 72,123,426 of JAWWMP010000081.1, forward strand.
TCACAGAACAACATTAATATGACTGCAAGTAATGACTCCTCCTTGGACACTCTCACTTTCTCACAAGGCCTAAATGTATTTCCCTTCTTACTTTAAGGGCCTGAAGCTGCAGTTATGTTGAGGTCATTCCAGATGCAGGTGGTAATGTTTAGATACATTCCTATTCTTGGCTCTTCCCACCCCTATTAGTTAATAGAGTCCTACCTTGTCTTTGATATGAGATCAGCCTTTGCAGACTCAAAACCAGAGAAAGCCCTGTCTCACCCTCTGTATACCAGGATCATCCCTAGACTAGTAGAACAGCCCCTCCTTCCCACTTTCTAGTTTTATTATTTTTCAATAGCAAAGTGAGATTTTATTGCATGTCCTGTTTGCAGTGCATATGTTAATTGGCTTTCAAATTGCCTGTTATCAGAGGAATCTGCTGCTTTGCCAGAACTGTTGATTTGAGTTCAGTCTAAGGCCAGTGCCTCGTTGTGCTGTACTTATGAAATTGTTTTCCTTAACTTATGGTTCCTTGCAGAGCCCTCAGATTTGTGGATGCATTTAGTCCTTTGGATATTTTCATAGTCCTAATTAGTGTACATCTTTGACATTCTGCAATTTGCTTCAATTACGTTTCAGCTTTAGAAGTTTTTTAATTGCCCCCATGAAATTGCACTTTCAGCAGAGATTAGCAATAAAGGTAACCCTGAAAATAGTAGACCCCAAAATGCATGGTGACAAAGTTTGTTAATTACTGAAGTGGGCGTAAGAGCGCATGATTAAGATATAATCATCGAGTTCATGGACTGGGAAAAGACAACAGTTCATGTCAGAATATGGCCCTTCAAATGCATCACTCATCTGTTCTGTAATTCTTGACTTCTAATTTTGTAGTATATTAGTTGGCTCAGTAAATATCACCTGTGAGCTGGAGACTTTTTTTACTTGAAGAAGTGATTTATAAAAACCAAAGTGGTTTCTGTTATGGTAATTAAATTCTGTAGGAATAGCCTCCTGGAAATTGCTTGCTAATGCTGAGAACACTCAAAAGGTTGCAGTCTTTTAGAACCATTAGGGATATTGCCTTATTAACTACCTGAATGAGGTATGTTATACATCAGCTTTGAATGACTGCACATCCCAAAACTTTTTTCAGTATTGGAGAGAAAAAAAGTTTTTCAAACTGCACAGTTTTACAAGATTTGTGTTGTGATTGACAGCTCAGATTACAAGAATGGGCTGTAATACTTTGTTTGGAATGCAAAAAATTGCTGCCCTCTACCACTGCAGTCAGCTTTGTTGATGTGGTGGGCTGACCTTGCCCATCTGCAAGACGCCAGTCATCTTGTCATTCAGTCCCCCTCTTCTACAGGACCAGGGGAAAAATATGATAGAAAAGCTGATAGGTTGAGGAAACAGGACAGGGAGATCACAAACCAGTTACTGCAGTAGGCAAAACAGACTTAACTTGGGGAAAAGTAATTCAATATATTGCCCATTAAAATAGAGTTGGATGGATCACAACTGGCCTGTGCTGACCAAGGAGAGAAGGTAGGATGCAAAGTACATAACTACAAGTGCATTTTTATGCATGTGCGTGAGGTGTCTTATTCATATTGGAGTCACACTGAATAAAGTTTTAGATGTGGTTGTTACTCATTTCAAGCATTTCTGTTCAAAATTATTTGATCAATCACTTCTTAGCACATGAATCATTTTTTTGCGTAGCAACCATAGTTCTATGGCATCAGTGGGTTAGCTCAGCTGGTTAGAGGATGGTGCTAATAATGGCAAGGTTGTGGGTTCAATCCGCATGCGGGCCTTTCACTTGTGAGTTGGACTCAATGATCGTTAAGGGTCCCTTCCAGCTCAGAATATTCTGTGGTTCTGTTTCTGGAGTCAGTCTTGCTACAGTATTTATTGTACTGGGTTTGACTGGGATACAGTTAATTTTCTTCGTAGTAAAATCAATAGAATTGTTAAGGTTAGACAAGACTTGTAAGATCCAATCCTTGCCATCTTCACCACGAAACCATGTCTCAAGTGTTACATGTTTTTAGAATAGAATGGATTGTGTTGGAAGCGACCTTAAAGATCATCTAATTCCAAACGCCCTGACATAGGCAGGGATACATTCCACTGGACCAGTGGAAAACCCCCTGACATAGGCAGGGATGCATTCCACTGGACCAGTGGAATGTATCCAACCTGCCCTTGAACGCTTCCAGGGATGGGGCATACAAAAGTTCTCTGGGCACCCTGTTCCAGTGCCTCACCACCCTCACAGTAAAGAATTTCTTCCTAATATCTAATCTAAAGCTACTCTCCAGCTTTCTTGTAGGCTCTCTTCAGGTTCTGCGAGGCCACAGTTAGGTCACCTAAGTGTCCTTATTTATAGTGGAAGTTGCATAATGCAAAATACTTTTGCATATTAATAACTTTCCTTTTCACTGTTTATCAGCACATCTTTTTGCCTTTCTGTATTGGTAGGTGAGACTGTGCTCACAACACGCTGCATATGTAGTACATTACACATATGTGAACAGTCTGACTGATTTCAGTGGAACAGTTCATCTTCTGATCTTCATCTCTAATATATGTTACACGTAAAATCTTTTAAGATTTGGATCCAAGTACCATATTTGGATTCTACATAGAAAGAAAAAAAATAAAGAATAATGAATATTTTTTTAATATTTCTTACAGTTTAGTGCAAAATGGTTTTTTTTGCAATTAATACAATGAAATCATAATGACAGTAGTTCCTTAGACATGTAGCCCACGTATCTTTAAACTTGCACTGTGTAATTGTCCTAATTTTGAAACAAATCTGTACAGTGCTTCTTGTATATAATTAACAAATTGAGCCGTAATACCATTATTTATCATATGATTGATGTTTTAGGAGAGGTGTATGAAAGTGGGAATATAAACACTGAAATTAATTCAATTAGTCTGCATCATGAGTTCTTTCATTTTTTGTGTCAGACAGGAGATCTTAGCAAAGATTTTAGAAACATAGTGTGTAACTTTTCTTTCTGAAAATGAAGAATTGAAACTTTCCAGGGGCCCCAGTTGTGTTTTGAAGACGTTTCATCAGCTGGATGTTTATATGTTTTGGGTTTGTATCTTTCCTGATGAATTGCAAACACCACTAATGGACTTAAAAAGTGTTTAAAATATATACTAAACAAAAAGTCTAGAGAGAAATCTCCTTCCACTGTTATTTGCATCAGTTTAAAAATTCAGCCGTGGTTCAGTGCTTGCTTCCTGTTTGTTTTTTAATTGCACACTAATAATGTGTTAGTTTATAATTTTAGGATAATACCCATAATTGATTTTTCAGATTTGCAACTATTTAACATCCAAAATATTAGATGCTTTTAGGAAAAAAAAAAAATCCACTTACAAAGAAATCTTCTGCACCATATTTGACTTTTTTTGAACAATCAAATGATAATCAGATAATGCTTAAACTTTATTGAGTGATTTTCCCCCCAGTAATCTTTTAGCACTCATCAAGAATAAATTGCTTTATGGGGAAAATGCTATTTGGAATGATAGTTCTTTTAATCCTTATTTTGTAAGCCAAATTACTTATTTTACCCTCTTACACTAGGCAATACACTGCAAAATCAAAAATTACTACAATTTGCTCAGTTAATAGCTTTCTCAACTCTATTTCATATGATTTTCTGTGGAAAATAACAGACCTATATGGCATCTGCTTGATGCTGACTTAACTCGCAGATAGCCTACCTGTGAATATGAATTTTTGAAGATCCATTATATCCTCTTTTTAAAATCATCTTGCAGAACTTTAAGGAAAATAATATTCTGGTGAAATATCTGCTGCTTTTGAGCCAGCAGTAAGCTACATGATCATCTTTAAGGTTTGAAAACTATAACTTGTTGGAAAAAAAAAAAAAAAGAGCACATAGACATCAATTGGGACATTCGGCATTCTTCCTCAGTTGTGGAATTGCTTGCAGCAGAATCCCAGTACTACTCGAAATAGAAGTTTTGAGAGGTTTCTATTTTTGCCCTGGAGTTTGTTTCATTATTGAATGTTAGTTTCAAAGGGAAGTTATTCAGAAACAATTGTATTGTAAGGAATGTTAACCTTTCTATTTCTAGATATGTATTAATGTGAGAATGTTACAATATATATCCACTTCAATAATACTCAATAATAATATCTAGCTATTCCGTCTCATGAGAACATTGCCCTTTGTCTTCCTGTGTCTTATTTGCAGAAAATTAAATACTGACCTCTGCAGTTAATGCCTGTAAGTTAGTAAATGCTCTCCAGAATACTGTCATCAGACAGCTAAACTAGCACTATAGAATCTTGGACAAAAATCTCTATCACCAGTTTCAAACACCTATTTCATACTGAGTAATGCATTTTTGTGTATATGAAAGTCTAATATTTTAGCTGCCTACTTGAGAAGTGCATTTCAGTAGCAAAACAGCTGTCTGCTATTTTAATAAAAAGAGTATTTTCTGAAAATTAGTATTTTTTTACAAGGCATATGTCACGCAGAATTTAACTTTCCAAACTTCTGAGTTGTTTCCAAGTGTTGCTTTGGATAAAAAATTTCTGGGTTAGGTATAAAATAGTTTAAAATTACAGGACAACTCTGCCATCATAATCTTTGCTTATTACTGTTGAATACAAACAAAGAAAAAAACAAATCAACCTGAAAATGGTTGCCATAACCTGAACTGTAGACAAGCTAAACAATACCAGGTGTTCTTGCATTTTGAAGTAAGCTTAGATTTAGAGTAAATTATTTCAAAAGTTTTCACCTGCATAAGAGACCCCAGTTTTTTGCAAAGCCTACATTAATAAGTGGCTATGCATCCTGAATTTCAATAGATCAGACATACCTTCAGCTCCATCCAAGTCTGAATCCTGGTCTGTGATCAGTACACCTCACTGAAGTTCCATAATTTCTAAAAAGCATAATTTTACATGCTATCCATTTTAAAGTTTTTTTTTACGAGAAAGATAGTATGTGCACTCTGAAATATGATTTCTTCAAGTATATTTGTCCTGCTGCAAGTTTGATGGGACACATCTGTTTCTTCAAATTGGTGGAGCACTAAGTAACTGATTTCTGTACAGAAGTGCCCTGGTTGGTTCACTTCAATGCAAGGGGTCATTTTAGTATAATGATGCATATTCTTGTTATATTTTGACATATTTTTATGCTATATTTTTGGCTAGCAATCCACTTTTAAATTGCTTTGCAAAGATGCAGCTCTTATAAAATTTAGTTGTTAAATATCTGTAGCATATGACTCAATTTCCTAAAGAAATTAGTCTTAATGTTCTTTTTAAGTCTTGATTTCATAATTGCTATCAAGCCTTTTTGTCATTTTGTCCTTATTTTTATAATGCCCATATTTAACTTTCCTGTTAGATCACCCCTATCCTGCTATCAGAGAAGTTAGCATGTCATTCTTTGAGCCATGCTCTGAATGGAGGCCAAGGCAGACACTGACTGTTGTCCTCCAGAATCACTTGGCACAACGTGATAAATGAACAAGGTTGTTGGGGTCTTACAGACTGCACGTGGCTGGTAGCTTATTAACAGAACACCTTGCACTGTGAAGTGTATCCTTTAACCATGGTTTCGGGAAGACTATTTAGATCTTGGTATCATTTTATTATGATTAAATAGAAATCTTTACCAGTGAGCTGAGTGTTGTAGCCAGCACTACTGACACAGAAATATCCATATTACAAATTGAAAGAATTGTTCCTCACTGTTAAGTGTCGGAAAATGGATATCACGTTTCTCATGAAATAGATTGAGAGAATGGAGAAGACACAATGGTTAAAATTAACTCAGAGTATCTTTTGAGGACACTCATTGCCCAAAGAAACAGCAATAGTGTGGGTATTGCATCATGGAGTTGTGATTGTTAGGTTGTTTAGGTTTTTTTGGTGTGTTGCCTTTTGGGTTTTGGGGGTTTTTTGGGGGTGTTTGTTTTGTTGTTGTTGCTGTTTTTTTAATGGGATGGGGTAGAGTTTTTACTGAGGACTGGGTTTTGATTCTGCCTCCAATGTTGTACCATGGGAAATTTTTTGGATGGAGCCAGTTGGCATAAAGATAGAAAAATGAAATTTATGAGTGATATTTTTTCTTCCGGTTCACTTAGCTAGGTGATATTTTTATCAGAAATGAAGCAAATCAGATATTTTCATTCCACATATGTACTTTTGAACTGTACTGTTACTGACTGGTTTTAGAGGAAAACACTGGTCTATACTGAAAACTGAATTTCTTTGGAACACTTGATGCTTTTTTGAATATAGCAATGTAGCTGAAGCTTGGAAAGAAAGCATATAAAACAAAAACTTGTCAATGTTTAATATATATATATTTCTTCTTGAGACTTAAAAAACTCCATCAATGTGTTGTTAAAACCTTATATTAAACGTAAGAGAAGTCTTAATCATAAAAGTGTTCTTATACCAGACTGAGTTTTCTTGTGAAACACTGTGGTTCTGAGTAACTTTTTTAGGCAAGTTGAAGTTTCTTGAGAATATTTTGACAGTTGAAGGGCTGAAATAATCTTAACTTTTTTCCAAAAATGAAAAAAATCAGTATTCGTCTCAACAAAACAAAAATAAGTGAAAATCATATATCTGTACTTTCATTTCCTGAAAGGATGTCGAAGTTACTGACAAAGAACACTATTTTTCTTGAGATTTACTCTCAAGGAAGGGGTTTTTTCTTGTTTTCATCAATTTTACTCAGTTTCTACTCACAGCATTGCACATTAGCCTGTCAAAAAAACCCCATCATCTAGCAGCTCCAGATATTTTTCAAACATTCTTTTATGGGTTTCTACTAATGGATATATGCCATTAAGAGAGACAATACTGATGTAATAATGTCTGTCAGTGTGCGTCTGCATGTGCACTGCACAACTATGTTGCTGAGTCTATACCAGACTTTTGATTTCATGAATAGTGCAGAAATTTACATATAAAGTGGGCTTCTTTCCCGCTCACCCTGACAATAAGTGTTACATTTTTCACACACAGCGGTTTGTTCAAGATTTACTTCCTTCTCTCAGGATACATTTTCTGCAAGGTATCTTATTTCTTCAGATAAAGAAGGACAAGAGGCTAAGTGTGTTGAGTATTTTAATACTATTTTTTCTAGGTCACTGATTTTGTTTTCTGTTATATTCTTACCTCTTTCTGTTTGGGGCTGAAAGAGTTCTCCCCTGCATTCTGACATAAGGCTATATCATCTTGCAGTAGGGTAACCGGAATAATGAGAATCATGCAGTTGCAAGCAGAGCAACATCTAACAGCACAGCTGTTTGAACCATGCAGGTAATCACAGTGGAAGGATTAACCTGGAAACTACTGGTTTCTTGAGAAGTTTGGTGTGTAATGCATTGTCATGGTTTAAGTCCAGTCAGCAGCCAAGCCTCATGCAGATGGTTACTCACTCCTCTATCCATGGGATTAGAGAGAGAATTGAAAGGGCAAAAGCTAGAAAAGTCAGAGGTTGAGACAAAGACAGTTTAATAAAGAAAGCAAAAGCCACACATACAAACAAAGCAAAACAAGGAGTTAAGTCAGTGCTTCCATGAACAGGCAGATTCTCAGACATCTCCAGGAGAGCAGGGCCTCATCATGCATAACAGTGACTTGGGAAGACAAATGCCATCACTCTGAACATTCCTTCCTTCCTCCTTCTTCCCCCAAATTTGTACACTGAGCATGATGTCATATGGCTTGGAATATCCTTTTGGTTGGTTTGAGTCACCTGTCCTGGCTGTGTCTTCTCCCAGCCTCCCATGCACCCCAACTTCCTCGCCAGAGGGGCAGTTTAGAAATCTGAAAAGGCCTTGGCTCTGTGTAAGCCCTGCTCAGCAATAACAGAAATATCTCTATATTGTCAACCCTGTGTTCAGCACAAATCCAAAACATAGCCCCATACCAGCCACTGTGAAGAAAATTAACTACCCCAGCCAAAACCAGCACATGCATGTGTGTGCATGTACTACTTCTAATAATCACTGGTCCCTCAACTTCTAGTGTTTGTGCTGGCTCCTTGTTCCTTTGTTGATAGTTGTGAAAAATATGGCAGAATAGGCAGTAGGGAGTAGGTATATAGTAAATATTCCTGTGCAGTGATATAAACAATACTAGGAAAAGAAGAGAAGGAAATAGATGGGAAGAGTAATTAATCCATAGGGTATTATCTGTTAATTAAAATGGGAAAGAATTACCACTGCAATGGAAATCAGCATCATGGAATGTTTGTACCGTAAGTTCGTGAGCCTGCGTTGCATAAATTAGAGTCTGCTGTAATCCTGAAGACTCAGCTTGAGCTGAGTGTTCAGGTTATTAATAAATCATCATGTCTTCTTTCTAATGTCTGGGTTTTGAATCTTTAAATAAATATTTGTAGAAGCAAAATTTCTATCAAATCGTGATAAAAAAAAATATTTCCGTTATGACAATAAGCTTTCCAGCAGAACAGCACAGAAGAAAGATGATTTAAAAAACAATTTGAAATTGCTCCGAAAAGCTAATAAAACTTCTGTGTGGCAACATTTGCCCACATGCTGAGAGTATTACAGGTGTTTAATACTTTCAGATGGAAGAGAGGGAAAATAAGGGAGTTGTTGTGTTCAATATATTTTGCTGAAGCAAAATATCAAGAATTTACTCATTGTACATGTATACATATGTATTTTCTTTTTCTATAATTTGCTTGGGAGATGGGCTGCGTATGAAAGGGTTCAAATGTCCACAACTGAAGGATAATCTCAAAGACTTAAATAGAAAGGTTGTCTGGGCTGATAACAATTTAAGGCCATCTTTTTGCAGCTATATTCCTGGTATATATAGTAGGAAAATTATGTTGAGATGAATTCCAGAATGATTTTCTGGAAAATAGCAGAGAAAAAGTGCAAAGGGGAATTTTTAGATCATGATTTTGGAAGAAGCGTCCATCTGCTGATGAAGGTTCTCAGAAAGTAGTTGTAGGAATAGATATAGAAATTATTTCATTTACTGAAAGTATTTTTTTTTTTAATTGGAATATATCGATCTAATCTTGTTCGCATTCCAAATAGTCAAGTTCCTATAGGAGGCTCCTTTATGCAATACCAGGTGTTCTGGCAACTTGGATCAATGTCATATCACATGAGGAACCCTGTTCAGACATATGATTGCATGAAAATGATAATTAACATGTACTTGGAATAACTGTGCTATAAGCTGGAATTTTGAGAAGCTACCATGTGGTCAGATCAGGTCTGAGTGGGAATGATGAAAAATATATCTTTGATATGTGACTAATTCAGGTCCCTGAATAGATGTAGGAAGTTGTCAGAACTCTTTCTCTACTCCTCTGGCTTATATTTCACCATGAAGCATCACCTAATGGAATCAACACCATTCAACAAGGACAGGCAAATGGCTATCATGATAATGAGCACTGTGTTACTCCTGCTGTAAAGTGTCATTCCACATTTAGTATTGCCGTATGTCACAGGATGGTACAGTGGTCTAGTACCTCCCTCAAAAATATGTATGCAAATTAGAAAAAAAAATGAGTATCTGTAACTTTAAACTTAAAATTTATAATTTGTTTCCTCTTCGGTGCTTAGATTGACAGACTTCTCATTTTCTGAAACATAAGTTTCGCTCTAACTAGCACAGAAAGCCAAAGGAGAATATTGAAACACATAGTTAGAGCTAAAAATATAAACTAATGTTACCTTTTGGTCACTTTTACACTCACATAATAAATAATAATAAATAATAATAAATAATAATAAATAATAATTAATTATAGCTGAACTATATTATCTCTTTCTTGCCCAATCATGCCTGTGTCTTTCCTTAAAACAACAGTACTGACAACTTAGAACAAACTTTTGCATTTCTTGATACCAAAATCCTTTCATTCTATGAGGCAGAAAAGGCTGTTAAGGGTTTGGGAAAGCAGAAAAGTATATATACTAAAAGCTTAAAACACCTACATTTTTAATCTAACTGTAACTTCTGGTTAGAAGCTTGAAGAATAGGACTCAAAATTAAGTTTATTCCCCAAGAATTTCAGCCACAGCCTCTCTTAAAGCCTCATGTGCATGAAGTAGGCTAGCAGAGGACTATGTCCCTTCTTTCTGTTCAATTGTCTGGAAAATGTATTAGAGGAATCTAAGAAATGTACAAAGAAAAAGATCCTGACAGACTGTGATTTGTAGAGTAACAGGTTTATGATCATTATCCATAAAAATAACCCTGAAGCAATAAGCAAAGGAGTCACAAAAGACAAAAAGACACTACTAAGAAAGACTCTATTGCCAAGTTTCATGTTAGTTTGTTTTTTTCCCCAGATATTACAGTTCAAAAGCTAACCTGAATCTTCCTTCTTGACATTTAAAACAATGACTTCATCATTAATATTATGCTAGGCAGTACTCTTGCCATATCTAATATATTAAAATAATCTGGTTTACTCTCTGTTTGCCATGTCCTTTGTATGCCTTTTACTTTCAGAGAGAAATGTCACTAATAAACAAGATGAAGGTACTGAAATGTCTGGCCATACATGATATCACTGACATCCTTATCAACAGCAGACTTGTGGAAGACACTCTGTCATTGCCACACTAAAATGCAAAATGCACAAGAAATTCATAGTAAGCCACATTGGTCATATGTGTCAAAGAGAGCTAGAATCAAGTCAAATAAAATAACCATCCCAGCAAGTGATTCAGTATCTGTATGCACTGAGTCTTCAGACAGTCATTTATCACCACATGCTGAGACACGTAAAGAGGCAGCAAGAGAAATTAAAGTGTGGTGGGAGACTCCACTTTCTCCCCTTGCCTCTTCCTATGTTGTGTACATGGGCCAAGCATATTGCGGAGATGTGATAAAGAGGAAAAAGTTTTAAATGTGGTGATAATTTTTTTTCACAGAGTAGCTGCAAGAATCTGCAAGAGGAGGTGTAATCTGTGATTTGGTGCCACACAGTGTTCAAGGTCTGGGTGAAGATTACACTGAGGAGGAGTAAAGGTTTAACAACATTTGTCATCATGTTTAGCATCTTCATAGGATTTACAAAAGCCAGTAGGTCCATTGAAAAGTAATCTATGTAAGGATAAAGACACTTTTAAGAAAGAAACTAAAGAGCAAATCTAAGGGAATTAAATTCTTTTAGGTTTTATGGCCATTACTGAAGGATGCCTTCCAAGAAGTGCAGCACTCATAAACAAAAAAAGCTTTGGTTTAGAGTAGCCATCTCTAAAGAGCTGAAGACAGTTTTTTCAGAAAGAAGATAGAAAATATGAGGAACTCTGGAAAACAGAATTTTAGTGGGTAATTAATCCAAAACACTTTGAAAAGCAGTTGACATAGGAACCAAAATAAACAGCAAAAGTTTCTTCACACAGGAAAACCAAAAATCCTTTTAGCAAGTCTGTTCAGCTAGTTTGCAGATCAGGTGGTTAAAAGAGCATTTAGAAAGGGCAAGACCTTTACAGAGAAGTTAAATTATTTTTTTCAAGTGGTTACACTATGAAAGAATGGCAGCAATTCACATCCTAGAACCTATCATTGAGGATGGCTCAGCAGAGGATAAGTCTGAAATTGAAGAGGATATGGAACATGTTGATAGCATGAACCCTCATGAGTCAGCAGGACTGGGATGGCATTTACTTCCTAGCAGAACACAGGGGTAGAGCAGTTAAATTACTAATAACATTTTTAAGCAGGAGTTTATAATTTTCCTTGCTACCAAGGTAGGTTAGAAAGTCTAGCACTGACTTTAAAAATAAAAGTTCTAGAAGATATAATTAAGTACAGACCTGACCTATCAGCCTGACATCAGTATTAAACCAGCTAAATAAAAGCTGTATTATTAGTCAGCATCTGGATTTGTATAGTCTATTTGAGAAGAGATTTTTTTTTTTAAGAAGTCTTGCCTACCTTTTTCTGTTAAAAATTTTCTGAAGAAATTAACGAAGATTAAGATGATCGACTCAGTTACTATCAGAAATCAGCTGACCCTGACTGATTTTTCAAACAAAATTTTATAAAATGTCTCCCAAAGGTTGTTTAACCACTTCTTTATAGCACCACTATTTTGAAAAGAAATCCTAAATAGTGACAGCTAAAGTAAAGATAACTTCAAAATGAGCTAAGGTACCAAGGATGCTTTTATTACTACAGAAAATAAACCAAGAGGAATATTCAGCTCTTTCATCTTTCATCATGCAGTACAAAGGTTTAAGAGTATGACTTCCAAAGTTTTGGACATAAAGAATGTTACACTTCAGAATATTTCCCTTTCTGGATTCTGTCTTGGGCTTGGACTTGTTTGACTTTTTTTTCCCCCATGTAATTTATTTTTCTGCTTATTTCTTAAATAGAAGTACCAAGTTCTGTTTGAACCTATTGGTATACAAAAGCATTATTATATTTGAGAAAAGTCTACTTCCTATAGAAGTCCTTCTGAGGTGGAAAACTCGCCAGTATGGCAACTGTATTTATACAGACAGTTACTGCTGTCTTAATAGGAGATATCATTCCAGAATGCATATTTCCAAAAAGAGGAGCCTGGGTAACTTTAAGATGCCTTTTGTTTGTGTTGAAAATGGCTTTTCAGAAGCCCTTCCTGTCTTTTGTGTGTGCAACTGAATTAACTCGATGAATGGTAAATTGTGTGCTTACTATGTTAGGGGATTTTTTTGTTGTTGCTGTTTTGGTTTTTTAGTAGTTTTTTTGTGATTTTGTTTGGCTTGCTTGGTAGGGTTTTTTGTTTTGTGGGTTTTTCTGAAGAAAAATAGCACAGCTTTGAATACAATTTGTAAAATAAATGGCATTATTTTAGCTGCACACTGAATTAAATTTGCAGTGCAGGAGGATTTAGGTCACCTCAACAGGTGAAAGTAAGATGCTGGAGCCAAGATCAGAAGTTAATCAGACTGTACACACTGTTGATAGATTATGATTAACCGCATTTTTCTGATGAAGAAAAACCTTTGGATAGATTTTTGAAAAGTACTCTAGCGAAGATTAAAGTACCTCATTATATTAGGATAATTAGAGATTCCAGCTGTTAGTAAATCAAGAGTGCATCCTACTAATTTTTAGTGAAACAGTTGGCATTTCTTTTGGCATTATTTTCAGTTACAGAATGTTCATTATTGCATACAGATGTTCAGCAAATATCAACTTCCTTTTTCTAGTTTAATAAGCTTATTACTTAATTCCACTTCGGCTAAGAGAATAATATTAGTAATAGGTTTTGTCACAACATTTGTCACGTGTATTGTACTCTGGAGCCTAGCTTATTTTCTTGTTTTACTACTGTATAGTGTCGATCACATCAACTCTTGGCTCCTAAAGTCTGTCATATTTTATTCTTTGATGATATTAAAAAAAAAATGAATTTGCTCCTCTTCAATACTTCTGTTATGTATTCTGCATTATCAAAGTCCATAGGAGTACTGTAGTCATGTGTGCAATACTGTTATGAAAATTGTAGACAGCAGACGTTGACATCAGAGGCATCAGTTACTATAGCTATTTTAAGGTGCTGTGCTGTTTCTCAGGTATCAATTAAGCCTGCCTGAATGAGGATTTGAAGTGACATGTATGATCTGCTTCTGTTATGAACTTTCTATTGAGTGACAGATACAATGTGCTTCTGTTATGAGCTCTGTATTGAGACAGTGCCCTGTAATAGGATGAACCATGTATAAGTTATCAACTTCTGACAGTGCTGTTAAAATTTTTAAATTTTAAGTATCAGCATTTAAAACTCTCCTACTGATTAAAAAATAAGCAAGGACAAATATAGGCAATTCAGACAATTAACATATTTGATAATTTGCAGGCATTGTGAGCATGGGTACAGCCTTCAGTGGAAATAAGCCTATATCTCTTTGACTTTATTTTGTGAGATGTTTGTACAGATGAGATTGCAATCAAAATAGCTTTTATATGGGTCCTGGTTTCAGCTGTGCACATACATGGATAGCTTTAAGCTGTCAGTTTCACTGGATCAAATGTTCACTTCTGAACTAGGCAAATAAACTTTATAATCTGTGAAAAGAAAGAGATGCTCAAAGTGCATTATTGATCTTAAAGAAACTACTTGAAATAGGTAACAGGATTTTTTCATAAAAGTATTTCATTTTATTGACTGAAAAACTGAAGTAGCTCTCTCAAATGCAGGTGCATATGGAGTAGATACTGAAATATTGAGAAGGAGATGAATCCTGTCCAAAGTACCAGACAATCAGTTTTCTCACATTCTGTTTTGAGCATAGTACTTCAACTGCAGATCTTGTGAATTAACTATTTCAAAATGCTGAGCAACAATTACTTTCCAACTGTTCTGTCTGTAGTGCTAAAGGATTAATTCTTTATATTGCTAAGGGCATCCCTAGATAAGATAAATCCCTTCATGAAGAGGAGACAAAACTCTTCATGTTTCCAAGCATGAGACAACTGTGTGGTTGGATTACATTTCCAGGCAGGTTTACCTGCCACTTTAGCTAACATGATGATAAAGATTACTTCTTACCTTTTCTGACATTTAGATTTTGATTAATGTCATATTAGGGAACACTTGCTATAACTTTAGTTACATCTAATTTTATCTTTCTTGTTTACCAAGCACAGGGAGGTTCTTTGTCTTTCTTTGAATCATTTATGAACATTTGGTGTTGAACAAAATCTTCACCAGATGGACGATCAGATCTGGCATGGAGATTACCAGATTTTCGGAAAGCTAACCCAAATTGTGCTGAAAAGTGTAAGAGGTGCATACTTTTGACCAAAACCTGTTAGAGTTCACTTCTAATTGAAGCTTCTCTGTGATCTTTCTGCAAATGAATTAACTTAAACTTAACATACTGTACTTTAGCCGTTTAAGAAAATCCAAAGATTTCTTAGATTTTTTTCAGGATGCCAATTGATCTTTCTCACAAGTTGTATTAAAGTTCAGAGTGGTGGGGGTTATTTTCTGCTGAAAACTAGGAATAATGGTTTAGTCAAAAGTTTTATTAGTATCATGTAATTGTTTTTAAAAAGTATTAAACCAAAATGAGAGATGTGCCTATGCACACCAACATAATTTTTTAACAAGACCAGAATTTATCAGTAATGAGCTCAGTATGCCCTAACCAGGCCTTCGCTTTTGGCTACACTAAAAATATCCCACAGTATAATTTCCCAGCTCTTGGCATTTTATGTCATATGCAGCTGATAACATTAAGCTTCTGTGAGCCTTTATCTTCTTCCTTTGGAAACAAACAGGGGCACCTGACAGCAGGCATCACATAGTTGAATGATCAAAGATAATATTTGCTGATCAGCAAAACCAAGGGGGGTTAAAGAAAGCTGAAAACATGCTATAGTATAATTTCATTTTCAAATTAATACAAATAAATGCAAAGTGAAGCTTACAATGGCTTCTAAACCTGAAATAACTTGTAAGCTTGACACAGTCTTATCTGAGATGCTTGTTATTCATGCACTTAAAGCTAGGAGTTGTAACAGTTGCTGTCTTGCTTCAAAATTAATGGTTTGAGGTTTTTTTTTTAATTGTATCTTTTTTGTTGGTTCATTTACTTTGCAAAGTATGACATACCTGAATCTATTATCAACAAATAGATGCATACCCACATGCTCTTTCAATATAATATTATAGTGAGTGGACAATTGCAACTTTTCTGCCAATAAATTCTGGTAATTTATTGGAAGTACTATAATATGCATAAAACTCATAATTTTCTTTGTTAAAAGGTTAACACTCAAAATAAGGCCTTCTGTTTGTGCTTAACAAATGCATTTGACTTAGACTTGATGGTTTAGCACATGCTAAAGAAATGTTAGCTGATTTTTTTATGAATCTGTGAAGCTTCCACAGGAATATAGAAGCAATGAGGTATATATTAATTGTGGATATGAGTTTCCCTCAAATGAATCTCCTTTCAGTGAATTCATAGTATTTGTTGTGTCTATTGATAGCAAACATAAGATAAGGGAAAAGCCAAAAGTTAGAAATACTGTAAGGCAAAGATTTGTTTTTATTTAAACCATGATAATGGGCTTTTGGAAGAATGATATCTGAAATCAGTTTTCTTGCTTATATGTCAACAAAAAAGTTAGCATCACTATATGCCATTCAAATATCTGTCATCCATCAGCTTTGAGAATTTTGATTTGGCTTACTGGAGAAATACTGATTGATTCAGCATTTCTACAATGCATTTTTCTAAGTAGATCTGATTTCTCTCAAAGTTCACAGTGATTATATAGGTGAATCGTATAGTTCCTACATTGCTGACTTGATTTATCAAAGTATTGGAGACACCTGGATACACTGACAGAACTTAATCTAGTTGCTCAGTGGTTAAGAAATTGTTGAATCTGGTTTCTTACAGTATAAATTCTTTCTTTAAACTGTAAATAGACTTTAAACTACTGTTACGTATGTTATTTTGGATTTATATAGAACTTGCAGAATCATGAAGAATGAAGTAATGTTCAGTCTTTTTTTTAAGCTGTTTTTCATTGAATCTTAGTAAGGAACATTTAACTTATTAGTACTTATATATATTCAGCTGTCAGCTCTGATAAGGTGACTTATCTTTTAACAAGTTCCTGTTACATTTGTTCACCTCTGCATATATATGGATTTTTTTTTAACATTAAAGCATTAATATTATATGATTCTTTCCCCATGAAGTATTCTATCAACATTCCAGATGCAATAGATTTTTAAAAAAGACTGCCAGAAGTTGAAAAAAACTCAGGATATTGGGGACAAGCCAGGTTTAGGTTACGCGTTAGAAAGAAGTTCTTTCCAGAAAGAGCAATAGGGTGTTGGAATGGGCTGCCCAGGAAGCTGGTGGAGTCACCGTCCCTGGAGGTACTTAAGAGACTGGATGTGGCACTTAGTACGATAGTCTAATAGGCATTAGTGTTAGGATAGTGTTAGGTCGAAGGTTGGACTCAATGATGATCTCAGAGGTCTTTTCCAACCTAGCTGATTCTATGATTCTTATTATAAAAATGTAAGAATACAACTAAATAGTAACTTATAGCATGGGAGAAGCTTAATGAAGTTATGATTTAATTCATTCATCAGGGATATGGGATAAAACACTGAGAAAACAAAGTTTGCAGCTGATTGTAAAGAAGGTTATTAAAGCTGAAAGAAAATATAAGGAAGCTGAGGCAGTAAGTTAGGTGAATGGGTACCATGACACTGAACGAAATTTAGTGTTTATGAAGGGAGTGCTGTTGGAGAAGGGGACAAAACCCTGTAACTACATAGCTGGTAAATATTTAAAAATTAAATGCACAAACTCCTGAAAGTTATTTAGTTACTATAGCAGAAAACTTTCAGTTTGAAAGTAAAACCAAAATGCTTAATGAGAACATTAAATCTGTGACTGTGTTAGTTATAGAAGAAGCAATATAAGGTATCTCATCTCAGAGGTCTGTCAAATTGCTCTGAAAGGCTTGCTATGAGCGTGATGAGCAGTGGCTGAGGTAGTGTTTATACTTTTTAAACCAGGGAAGGAAATGTATAAGTAGAAGAATGATAAGAAGGTAAAATCAGAAACAGCTTAAAGAAGTTAAATTGGATGGAGTTAGAAGAGCAAAAGGGTGGCAATCTAGCATTGACTTTGCAGGCTACTCCCTCTTTCATCTAAAATTACCTCTTTAAATTCAGGGTGCTTGTGTATTCATACAGATTTTAAATTTTGTACGTGTTACAATGTGAACTTAATTGAGGTGTAAAGGGGCATAGGAATGGAATTTGAGAGAGCTATGAAGGTATTTCAGGTGTGAACTATGCAAATATGAATTAAAACTCAAATCCCTGGAAGTAAAAAGCACAAATAGATTTTGGCTGGATCAGGGTATGAATACTTCTATTAACAGACATATAGGTTTGACCAGCAGAGTTCTCAATTTGTGGATGTCACGGATGTCTGAGCACTTAACCGGGCACCTTTTCAGATGACATCTTACTTCACGATATACATTTTAGCTAATACTTTAACTATGGCATAATTCAGTATAAAAACTGAACAATCTGATTGGGAGATACACACAATTCCAATCAAGCTATTCCAATCACGTTAAGATAGGGTTAGGGTCAGAAAGCCACTTTTAATCTGCACGAATGGGGTAATTTCTCCCTGAAAAAAAGTGATCGTTTGTCTGTATTTTGTGTCCTGTATCACTTTATAGATTGGCTGACAATAAAATAACTTCTCTGGAATGAAAGTCAACATGTCTTAAAATGGCACTTGAGTTTAAAGTGAAGTTGCTGATTAATAGACTTATCTGGGGAAAACAGTACATTTCTGTTTCATTAATTCCACAAGCTCTCCATCTGCTTTTCAGAAAAAAAACCAAACTGCTGTATGAGATTTTTTCTTGAATCATCTCTAATTTCAAAGTAGTAATTTCTGCATTTCTTATATTTCTTATATTGTGAAACCTTATGGAACTTTCACACAAAACACTTTGTGAAACTAGATGTATATTTGAACTTTGATATAGAATTGAGGAATCTGGCTCTTCAGACCAACTGAGACAACTCAGATGTCAACAATCTTTCAAAATTACTTCAGCCATTATTTCTTTTTTGTAGATGACAATAAAATATTCAATTGACATTGACATTTCACAAGGATATTTTACCTACTTCCTCATCTCAGAACTGAAATTTTGGCTAGTAAGTGAATAACAGTAATCAAAATCCATGTGTGAATTTGAAAGTTGTATCTTTCCTTGAAGCCTTCTTCAGTAATAAACAATTTAGACAGAATACTCCTCCTTTTTAAACATGTTTTAAGGTTTAATTTATCACAGACCATTGATACTGTTTGCCAGCCATGAACATTGGACAATTATTTTCTTCTTGCTATGCACTATTGGTTTATATGCTGTTTAAAATGCAAAGCCAATTTAAGCACTATTGAAACATTGCATGAAAAAGAAAATGTTTTATGAATAATGGAATAAAGGAAATGATTACTCAGCCTAGAATTTTAGAATCCTATTTCTATCTTGTAGCTCAATAAATCAAGCTGTAATAAAAAGACATATTCAATGCCTAGAAACACTTGTAACAGCATCTGTAGTTCATGTATTAGTAACAAACTGAAGTTTTGCTTTAAAACATGAGATCTAGATGTGCCTGAAATGTAGAAGAATCCAGTCTCAGTTAAAGCAAAGCTGTTCTATGAACTGTACATGTCTGTAAAAAAAAAAAAAAAAAAAAAAAGAGAGAGAAAAAAGTCTAAAATCAGGAAAAAGGTCTGACTTGATAATAGGAAGGATCATCAGTTTCTTTATTTGCTTTTTTGTATTATTACAAAAGATTTTCAGATAGGTAAATAATTTCACTTTTCAAGCCAATATTTTACTATTTGGTGCTGTGAGACAGTTGTTAATCTCAGGTGGATTTTTTTTTTTTCTGTTGAAACTTCAGTGTGGCTTCCTATAAACCTACCATTTTTATTGTTCTCTTACTCTCTTTTCACAGGGTTATGACATTTATGTGTATTTGTTTTTATTCCACATAGAAACTTCAGTTCTGTTCTCTTTATGACATAAAAGATAACTTATTATCTGAGTCAAGCTTTGACATACAACCCATTTTACATCTAATTACAAAGTTATAAAAAAATTGTAAAAAGCTTCAGATTAATCAAACTTTTGTAGTTAAAAGGTTGCGTGTGTTTTTCCCACTTAAAGACCAAAATATGAGTCATCTTACTGAAACCAAGAATTTAATTTTATGGATGGTATAAATTAATACAACTTCTGTGCCATTGTTTCCTTAATATCAACTGTATTCACCCTCTATTTACATTTAAATTTCAGTGAAAATATCTAATAGAAATAGGGGAACTAGTTCAGAGAGCAATGAAACTGTTATCAGTATTGTCTTTCAGAGAGCTAATACCTCAATGTTTCATGTGTTGTACAGCACTCTTCTAAAAGCTTCTCTTCAATATGTAAAAAAGGTGCTGAAGATTACTTACTTCTGCACACCCATAAAATTTCCTTTTTTTTTCTCTGAAACAGATACAGTAATGTAATACAGATACAGTAATGTAATGCAGATTCACTAATATCTTCTTAAGAATTTTAACAAGGAATTGATCCCTCCATTTTCCTTATGCAAGGATTATTGTGTCCTAGAGTATTAACTTCTTCACAGACTATAAAAGAGAGACTTAATTTTCTTCACTCAGCTTGGTGTCAAAATAAGGTTAAATGGCATCATTATAAAAGGTGATGTAGAGCATTAATTAGTTTTTTTCAGAGAGAGCTTTCCTGTGAGCAGTCTGCCCATTATCTTTTGGTTAAAAGTTAACCCAGACCACGTAAGTGCATAAATGACAGCCAAAAAAGGGTTCTATTTCCTTTTAGAGCTCCTAGACTAGGTTGTTGTTTGTTTTTGGTTTTGTTTGGTGGGTGGGTTTTTTTTGTTGGTTTGGTTTGTTTGTTTGGTTTTTTATTAGAAAGAGAGCCCTTAAAAATCAAAAGCAACTATTCATAAGAGGGAAAAAATTCTTTTTGAGTCTTTCAGGGCAGGGAAGTTGTTGGTACAGATTTGTCAAATTATTCTGAATTTATTCAAGATATAGCTGAAGAGGCAATAGCACAAAACTTTCACTACCTGAATGAGCAGAAAATAAGTGCAGGGAGGAAATAACAACATGTTTGTTCATACCAGATACTTGTAATGAAATCTAATGAAGAGAGTTATGCTTTCCTCTCATTAGCTGAATAATTCTGTTTATTTTTTTGCAGTTTAGGGGCCAAAAGATTTTTTAAAGGTCTAACTACACCTTATATGCTTCTTCCTTAAATATGGCAATAAAGTGTATTCAAGCATTTTTAGGTTGCTTTTAAATTATTCTTCCATTTCTATGAATCGTGAGAAAACATAATTGATATTAAATAATGAACAAGATGATTGTTTTGCTGGCTGTTTTTTGCTTGGTTTTAATGGATGTGAGGAGAGACTATATATTTTATTTACCATGGAATTTAATTAAATATTTTTAGGAATTTCAACATTTTGCATTTTAACCAGCCTTAAATTCCCCATCTTAAATTTACAGTGAGATGTCTCTGAATTACCTAAGACTCAAAATTCCAGTGCCAGGAAAAAAAGTGAAGAGAGAGAGACTTTCAGAAATCAGTGATTCCTTAACTGTCCATTAAAAGATGTTTCAGCTGTCTCTAGCGTTGAGACAAGATGTATACACACAAGGTAATAGATTTAAAGCAGTATGAGGGTTCTTGTGTGTAAGAAAAATGTTATCATACATGTTGCTTCAGATAAGATTATCATTATAAAGCTTATATTATTTTATCCCACATAGTATTCAGAGTTGTGATTTGAGGTTTATAACTGTGCTGTGTCCAGTAAGACATTCATAGAGATCCTTGAGAAACAGTCTTATAGTAATTTCCTTTTTATCTCTCAAAGAGATGCAAGGTTAGATTTTAATTCTAGGAAAACTACAGGCTAGCCAGTATCACCTCTGTGTCCAGTAAGATCATGGAAGGAGAGACTCCTGGAAACTATGCTTAGACAGAAGGAAAATAAGGAGGTGACTCATGACAGCAAACATGTCTTCACTAAAGACAAATAGTGCCTGACAGATCTGGTGCCCATCTGTCACAGGGTTAGAATATTGGTCGATAAGGTAAGAGCTAAACTAGAGTGGCATGGATTTGATGGCTGGACCACTCAGTGGGTAAGAAATTGGCTGGATGATTATACCTAAAAAGTTGTAGTCATCTGCTAGGTGTCCAAGTGGAGACCAGTGGCAACTGATGTTCCCCTATAGACATGGACAGTGGGATTGAGGAAGAAATTCTTTATGTGAGGGTGATGAGTGGAAGTGGTTACCCAGAGAAGCTGGGGATGTCTCATCCCTGGAAGTGTTCAAGGCCAGGTTGAATGAGGCTTTGAACAACCTGATCTAGTGGAAGGTTCTCTGTCTGTGGCAGTGGGATGACCTGCAAGGTCCCTTCCAAGCCCAACCACTTTACAGTTCTACAATTCTTCTTGATTCAGAAATTTATTATTTGCAGAAACAGGAAGACTACTACATAGGAGCCAGAGGTATCAGATAATCAGCTTTAGCTGAGAGTCTTGTGGGGATGGAGTACAGCATTGGTATGTCATTGTTGTGAATTATTAAAATTACCCTCTTTACATAGTAAGTTAATGCTTCCTAGAAAAAAAGCTCCTTATTTTCGATTTCTATCTGTTTTGTAGAGTGATGGAGCAAGAACTGGACAGAGAGTGTTTTGAGCTTAGATTTAGTACAGATTTGCTGATAAATTTGAAGAGTAATGTCTTTCAAAAATGGAAGCAATATAGTTGACCTAGGTGGGACAGCAAAATCACATATAAAGCACATTGATATGATCCACAGAAAAGTGACAAGGAAATTCAATGTATTTAGTTTTCATTATAGGGAAGAACAATTTCATCATCATCTTTATAGCCTACATAGACTCTTTTTGCCTTGAATAGTTCAGCATTACTTCACTACACAGATGTTCATTTTATGCTACAAGTTGTGTAGCAGTCAGGATTGGTGATAAACAAGCAAGATGCACTAGCACAGAAAATGCACTTTCACTGAGAACTCACTCAAAAACATGCGACTTCTCTATAACCAAAGTTTTGCAAATAGCACATTTCTGTGCAGACAGGGGAATAGCACACAAGTAGAGATTTACCTGTATAATGACACAGTCTTCATATCCAATGGTTTCCTATGCTTAATTTGCAAACACTTTTGGTGTATGCTTGATTATTGTTCCCACTAGCATTACAGATATAGTAAACAAGCTCGCTCTCTAAGTAAGAAGGTGTTATAGTTTCAAAATCTTTCATGGAATTTTTTTCACTCCCTTACCAACACAGAGGTTTGGGAACTGAAGCCCAGCTCCCCACTACCTGCTCCCAGAACCATCTAACAAAGGGATAGTTGATAGTTTTGCATTCCAGCTTAAAGGTTGGGGACAGGACTGGGGGAGGTGGGCTTGTGGGAGAGAGGTTTTTCCAGGGTTTTGCCACACTTCTCTCCTCTAGCTGCTGTGTGTGCCAGCCACCATTTGCTGGGCTGGTGGAAACACTTGGAGGGAACTCCCATGGCTCAGCCCCCTGACTCCGCACATCCTGTGCTGTTCTTCAGAGAGAGAAGTCATCATTTCCTGGATTCACTGCAGACTCCTCAAGGGGCAAACACCATCCACAGAGGAATTGCTGTCCCTTTCCTCCCAACCCCACAATGCTTTTTTGGACAAAGGACAGTAGGAGAGGGTATTTGCACTGCCCATGGGAAAGGTTTCACACTGTCCCTGTTATAGGCAAAAGGCCATAATCTTGAAAATTTGGAATATTAAACTTTTATTAAAGCAAAATTAAAGGAAAATGAGCAAGGCAGTGCGCTGGGCACCTGGAGAGACTCCTGCTCTGCACGGGCCACACCTTAACGGATATACAGTCCCTTTTTATACCCTCTGTTTTCCCAATCAAAATCTACCCCGTTCCCGCTTTTATTTGAATCCTCCAATTAACTCTGTTTTCGCTGTTAGAAGCAGTTCTCTTTTGGTTTCACTTTGTCGTCTCTCTGTGTAAGGCGTTGCTAGGAGCTGCTAGGTGCTTTAAAGATGAAGTCAGCGAATCCTTCCTTTATCAATACAGTCCAAAACCCACAACCAGCATAACATACACAACATCTTGGTTTAACACTTAGCAATTTAAGAAAACCTTAACAAGAGAAAAAAAACAAGTTTTAATTTGATTAGCAAATTATATGTTGTTTCTATTATCCATTACAGTCCCTGTGGCTGCCATTCCTACATGAGTTTCAGAGCCAGTACCTCTCCCTACTCTCCATCTTCTGCTCACTGAAGCCTGCGAGTAACCTTCGTAGCTGCTGCCTCCCAAGGTGCGGCGTTTCCTCCCACTGTCTGTAAATATAACTGCACTGAAGGGGCAAAGATAAAACTTGATTTGTTTGAAAGTTTCAGTTATGGTGTTGCTGCTTGCTCTGTTTTGGTTTTTATTATATATATATTTGTAGTAAAGAACTGCTATCCTTTTCTATACATTTTCTTATTAAAGTCTTTCAATTTCAAAGGTTGTGGTGGTTTTTGCAAAGAGGCTTGCTTTCTAATCCAGATAGACACCTGATTTTAAACTGAGACAGAAGGCTCTTACTTCAAGATCTCTAAGAATAAAACTCGTTCTGGGGACTTCAGGTGCATGTATAGTTGCCTGAAGATATTCCACTGTGTATTCACTAACTAGATCTACTTCCTCTTTCCAACTTAGTCCTGAGAGAGATCTGTATGTGTCCAGGGTTGCAGGTGAGTGTGGCGGGCTGACCTTGGATGTCCAGACACCCACCCAAACAGTCTTTCAAACAAATGTTTCAATAAAGAATTCATAGTAAACAAAGTTCTGTAAAATTGCGGTGGGCTGACCATGGCCAGACCCCAGATCCCCATCTAGCCACTCTATCACTCCCATTCCTACACAGGATGTGAAAGAGGATGGAAGTTTCTGGGGCCATCCCTGCCGGGGTCTCTCCTCCCCTCGTGCCTCCTCCCGCTCTGCCCTCGGGGCTCGCAGGGCTGTTTCGCCCCCGGTTGCCCTCACTCCGCCCTGGCTGCCGGGCAGCGTTCTGCCCTCCCTTGCCCAGGTTTCCCCGGGGCTCTC
>JAWWMP010000081.1:72148307-72166677 GCA_035047865.1 Dendrocincla tyrannina
TGCCCTGCGCTGGGGCCGCTGGAGCCGCTGGGACCGGCTGGGGTCGGGCGGGGCAGCGCTGGATGCTCCACACAGGGGATGCTCTGACACAGCCCCGGAGCAGCATCCCAGTGCGGGAACTATGTACCAAATGCCTTTGTTTACCATCTTAAAATAAGTGTTTAAAAGTTTATAAATATTTTGCCTCTTGTTGCATATCTGTACCTTTCACTGTGAAACATTTATATAATTGGAAAAACTGAGGACACTTTGGCTGACAGCTCTACTCAGTATCACTGTGCCACACCTGGTTACAAAAACTGCAGCAGCTTTGCATGTAAAAAGCTTGAAGCACAGAGCTGATATTCTGCAGTATTCATACTTGGTGATACAGTATAAATGAAACAAAGTTTGAAGACAAAAACACTGTGTCTGGCCTCCACCTATGGGGAATTCCCTCTAGAGCTCATAGTGCTTCCTGTAGGTTCAGTCCAACAGGTTCCGTAAAGCACTGTGGATGCTATTAGAATACTGCCAAGAGGTGAACCATAGGATCTTCACAGTAATCAGCAAGAATTCAGGTCAGGAGCTTTCATTGATTTCTTTCTATGTACCTCAAAATGTATTATGAATTTTGATGTAGTTATTTAAAAACTAGATATGGTTGTTAGCATACAGGGATGGTAGAAGTAATGGGCTCAGTAAAGCACAATTTTTTTCTAGCTGTTTGTTTGCAAGTCTTCTGAAACTACACTTGTCTTAGAGAAACTGAGAAAAAAAGGAGAAACATTATTGGCAAACTAAATTAGAAAAAAAAAAAAAAAGAAATTTCCAGTACAGAATACCAAATGTGTCCTGGCTCTATAGAATAAACATAACTTTCAATAAATGTTTGTTTAAGCAGCATAACATGTCATGCTTTCGTTACAGCAAGCCTACACTTGGAAAACTTTAGAAAAATATTTTGAACTTTAGTAGAAACAAGTATGCTAATGAAGTTTTAATAACCAAAGTTAAGAGAAAAAAAAGTTAGGAGTAGAGGGTAATATATTTTTCATTATGATCAGTGCCTCATTTCTGCAATTGAAAAAGTGCAATTAATGTTTTTTGTAGTTGATTGCTGTATACATTGGTATAAATATTATTTAATATAAAACCATGACCTTACATTGTGGCTGAGGGTCAGTGCTGTGGTTGCATACAGTTAAAAAAAAATAATTAGCTTTATAATACACAGGTAATGAATGTTTGTTCTTTAAAAGTTGTTTCATTCTGGACTTCTCTTGTGAATGAGTCCATAGCGAAAGGTGTGGTCTCCAATTTGAGGTCTTTGTAATTGCCACAATTAAATCTGGTTTAAAGCAGTGTGGGCCAGTGTACGATTTAGCTAACTTTTAAAAAAAAAAACAAAACAAAACAAAACACACACCCCCCCAAAAAAAAAATAAAAAAACAAATTGACATAGCTGTCTAAAGCACATTTTTGTCCAGAGGAATTACCTCTGAAGAGCTGTAGTTATAATATCAGAAGTCTATCAAGACACTTGTCAATTCACCACTGCAAAGAACTTCTAGCTCCTGTATTATTAAGGTCTACCAAGAGGAATGTGCAGCTAAATGAGTTCTCCTTCAACACCAAATGAATCTTTTGTGGGTCTGTTCCATGCCTTCTGGTTCCTTTTGGCTCTGTCTACCTACAAACTACTTATAGTTTCCATGCCTAATACCTGCTAATTGCTTTATGTAGAAGAGAGGAACAGGGATGGCTGGTATTCAACAAAACTGTGAGATATATATGGGATGGAGGACAAATATTTTTTTGTGTCAGAGGGGGAACAGTGTTTTGGGTTCTTGTACTCCAGACTTGAAAGCACACTTATTATGACAAAAATGAAAGTTGCTTGTCTGTTATGTGATTTTTTTCTTTCTGCATCTCAGGACTATTTCTTGTGTCTCATTCAAGCACACAAAGAGTATCGGGGAAGGTAGAAAATAATTTTTGCTGGCATAGCTTATGACTGCACAAATGCTTGTACTGACATAAGTGGAGAGGCAGTGTAAAATGCGGATTTAGGATGTTGTATTGGTTTTGGCTGCAGGAAAGAAATTTCTTCATAGTAGCTTGTATGGGGCTATATCTTGCTGAAAACAGTGTTGATAACTCACTGGTTGATAACTGTCTAGTTTTGTTACTGCTGAGCAGTGCCTACACAGTACCAATGCCTTTTCTGCTCCTGAGACCGTCCTGCCAGGAGGGTGGCTGGGGGTGCACAGAAGGCTGGGCAGGGACACAGGTGGCACAACTGACCCCAGCTGACCAAAAGGATGTCACATGCCATATGATGTCATGCTCAGCTTATAAAACTGTGGGGAAGGTTGAGGGTGGGCACTGTTCAGAACTGGCTGGGTATTGGTCTGTTGGTGTTGAGCAATTATTTTGATTTACATCACTTTCTTGGGTTTTACTTTCATCTCACTTTGTTATTTCTTTCCTATTTTCCTTATGGGTTTTAAAAATAAATATTTATTTTTAATTATTAAACTGTTTTTATTTCATCCCTTGAGTTTTCTCAGTTTTACACTTCTAATTCTCTTCCACATCCCACCACAGTGAATGAAGGGCCTCGTGGTGCTTAGTTGTCATCTGTGGTTAAAACACAAGTGATTTAACAAATAGATGAAACTTTGGCTTTCTTGTTGCCAGATGCATTTTCAAGTGTGATTTAGTTTTTTTGGATCCAGAAGTCTCTGGAGATTAAATTGCAATTTTGAAAATATACTGTAGCCATGATCAGATTCTTTGCAACCAGATTATTTGGGGTTTTAAATAGGTACTGCTAATATTAACTCAGCTAATTCAGTCTTAGTTTACAAGAAAGAACATAATTGAGCACAATATATACTGTAGTTACTGATCTAGTCCCAAGAAGGCAGAAGACCACATTTTACTTATCCAGCTGTGGATATTTCAGTCAACTTTTGTATTCCAGGTGTTGCTCAGACTTTGTGAGCTGTTAAGTTTATTGCCTGGACAATAACAGTGCAACTGGCTAAAACGTGCACAGCACTGTGCTTCTGAAAGCAAAATTAATAAAAAGTTGGGAGATTTTGCAGGGGTTTTTTTTGTTTCTTTTAGACATATGTAAGAGAAAAAACAATTCCTGCATACTGAAAAAAAAAAAAGGAAAAAAATTACTTTTGAGCCGTTATCATATGTTTTAAAATGCAAACATTATAACAACTGGAATTTTGAAAAGACCCTTGTCTGCCTCAGTGACAAAACACACAACTGTTTACAGAGGACTGTGTTACAAACATGGCTGTATTTCAAACTAAACATGTGATTACATAAAATTTTCTGTTTAGTTATATGTCCCTTACATCATTAATATAACATCTACCGTTCCTTATTGATAAGATTAATAGCAAAATTTAGAAAGACGCTGAGTCTGATCACAGTTTTGGATATTTTGAGTGGCTTTGACTATTGTTCTGAGTCTTTTGAAAGTCAACAAATTTCATCTGCTTTGTTAGATATGTGAATTATCAGCATGAATAACAAATATTTCATGGTGATCTAAGTGGAGCATGAGATACTTCAATACATATCATCTGCTAACTCTTCCTTTCCTCCTGTAGCAAATATGTTCACTGCTGCCCCCTAGGCCTTGCAAGAACTGGGGCTTTTGGTTCTGCAATGCATTTTTCCTTTACAGATCACTACAAATATTAAGTCTCTTATTAACTACAGGATAGTAGTAATAATTAAAAAAAGGGAAATCAGACAATAATAAGAAACGTTGAAAGTAACAAGGATCCGTGTGTAAATGTGGACTGTCTTTAAATTCTTCAGTTTTGTTTCCACATTAATATGGGATCAAATATTTATATTTGATTTAGTGTTTTTAATTATATGTTGAATGCTAGAAATTTCAGTGAAATGTTTGTGTTTTCTGTCACCCAAACTGTCTTAAATTTTGCCTATTGATACAAATTAGATGCTTGATATTCAAATGAATCTACATATTCAGTGTAAAAACTTAGTACCTCTGAAAAGAAAATATCTCTGAAGACTACTGCCTCATGTAAAGGCTGGGCTTCATTATATCAGAAACAGAACTGTCATCCAACTTTTAGACCATTGCCTTGAGTTTTCTCCCCCTAACTACTACAAATTGTTAGGACCGCGCTTTATTTGACCCTATTATTAGTTGCAATGCAGGTATAGATTTGCTCAAGTAGCAGCAAGTATCAATTAGTACATCTTAAATTAGTCCTTTCTAGATCACATACACAAAATCTTAGCAGAAGGTAGGAAGAATAATGGCAAAATGCTCTTAGGAATTTATTATGATGGAGGACAGTGATATCAGTTCATCTCTTGCCTTGTTAATTTCAAATGTGGCTTTCTGTCAATACAGAGTTGACTTGCAGGCAATATTCAAGTACAAGCAGAGCACTCTGTAGAGAGCCACAGAATTTTATTAACACAAGTTTTTATTAGCCAATCTAAAAAAGGAGCTGAATATTCACAAAACACAGCATCAAACATAAAATAAAAACCTCCTGTCTAAAACTTTTATTTGTTAACTGTCTGGACTTCTGGGGTGTGTCTCATGATGGTGAATGTGACACAGTTGACATAACAGCACTTGGTTTCCAGTATTTTCCATTACATTCCTCCAAAGAGAATCTAAAGATGAGAGGGTACTTCAGTGTTTAAGCTGCTATTTTTCCTTCTTGAGAAATAAAGATATTCATGAAGATTATTATTTTTCTTTCCACCAGCTTTATCTTATATTGTTAAGAATTCAATGGTATGTATAAAATTTTAGAAAATTAAATGGCTTAGGTTGTAACTAGATATATGATGTATAGCTCAAATATGGGCAAATAGTCTCAAGCTGCACCAGGGGAGGTTCAGTTTGGGTATTAGGAAAATTTTCTTCCCTGTAAGAGTGGCTGAACATTGGAACAGTCTCTCCAGGGAAGTGGTAGAGTCACCATCCCTGGAAGTGTTCAAAAAATGAGTAGACCTGGCACATCATGATATGGTTTAGTGGGCATGGTTGTACTTGGTCAAAGGTTGGACTTGATCATCTTGGAGGTCTTTTCCAACCTTAATGATTGAAATAACTCTAATTTTTCAATTATATTCTCAGCAAAGTCTTCCTACTGGATCTTTAAATGTTGTATCCTGGAATTGTCTGTCATATTCTCATGGTACAGACATAAAGTCTGACAAGAACAGGCAGACACATGGGGAAGAAAATCCTCTGTTAGATCTAGTCAGTCATTCCATATTCATGAATTCTGTTTACTTGACTTTTGGGACCTGCTCAGATCTCCACTTCCTTCCCCAGTCCCCCAAACAATCTTGTTGCACCATGTGCCTTCTCCTTACCTAAGATGGTTGGTAGGACTTCCTCTTCTATGCTGGTAACAAAACAACATTTTGTCCAAACTAGAAAGGTAAATGGAGACTGTATACAATACAATTAGACTAGGGCTGAAGTGGAATTCCACTAAAGGAAGTTGGTAGTCTTAGTTGCAGCAAATAGGTTTCTGCCAGTAAAACTCCGATGTTAAATGCATTGTACAAAGCCTGCAGATTGAGCTTTCCAAGCTTTGTGTAGATTTTCCTTATATGCGTGGGCCTGATTAACTTATATGTAGCCCTTAGCTGATTATATTAACAGAGCTGCAAATTTCATAACAAAATTAAGGGTATTTTTAATTGGGCCCATCCTCTGTGAATTTGAAATCCATGGTATTCCAGTAACTGCATAAAGAAGTATTAGTCAGATGCTACTTCAGTTGATTTAGTAACAGAATTCAACAATTGCAAAAATTACGAGACTCCTCCACCACCTTGAAAATTAACTCCTTTTTATTTTGTACATTCATCTTTTGTGTTTGCTTCATGTGAACACCAAGTATTTTGCTTACATAAATGTTCTCAGAAAAAACACTTTGCCTAACTTCTCTGAAAGCACAGCATGTACCAACAGCAATCCATCAATTAAATTGTGACTTATATGAAGTGTTAGTAAGTGAGTTTCAGGCATCCTTGGTTATTTGACTATATGTTGTTTCTTGCAGAAAAATTAAAGTATACAGAGCATTTTTCAAAGCATCCTCCTACTTGAAGAATGACAATCAAACTTCCTCTGGGAAGAGGTCAAAGGTTGTTTTGTCATGGTAAGTACATTTTTCATTTTTAAGTCTTAGAATAATAGAGGAAACTAGATATATGTTAGTTTACCTATGATAAGTCTCACACATTTAAAGGAAATTGATTACTGAGAAGCACTGGGTATCCTAGTCCTGGTCTGGGAAAAGTAACACTTCTTTAGAGAACTGCTGAACTCCTCAAAGAATAAGGAGCAACAAAAGCAACAATATGGAAGGATTGGCTGCTGATTCTCAGAAACAGATCAATATTCAATGTAACTTTCAGAACATTCACAGTATTCTGAAGAAAAATCCCATTAGATTTGAGACATTTTCTCCTGCAATTGCTAATGTTTAGGTAATTATTTTACTCTCTATATAACATATCATATGCATATTATATATATATATTCATATATTTAATATGTATTGTGGTTTAGTACAGAATATCCTAGACTTGCTACAATTGTTCTGTGTTTCAAGTCAGATTCTGCCATTGTTCTGCATAATATCTGCTTGAAAAATAGTCCCATTGCCAGCATGGGTGAAATCCTTATTGTTCAATTTTGACATCTCTGTATGAGTCTGAATTAGAAGCCTCATTAGCCAACCTCTTAGAGTGTATTTGCCACACAGCTTGTGCCTCCATCACACAGACTAAGCTTAGGAGCAATGTATTTGTAAGCACAACTGGAAAGTCTACTGAATTACTATTAAGGGATTTGATCTTCAAATCTTGGATAGATATAGGGATTGGTTGAAAGACAAGGTAACTAGAAATAGGTTGTTTTCAGTTTTAATAAAAGTTTTGTACCTGTAAACTTTGGGATATCAAATATTTCTGAAGTTCATTTGTATTCAGATCTAGAAATACTTAACTTGTCTCTTGCCTTTAAAATTTTCTCAGCATTTTACATTTTCAAATCTGATGCATATATTCAGTGTTCATTTGCATGATGTTCCCTAGTAGTTCTTTGCTATTTTAATAAAAATTATTATGTGAAATCTTACATTATAGCCCAAGAAAAATATTTGGTAGGTTCTCACAAGCAATATGATTAGCTGGGATACCTGAAGGATGTCGATAAATCATATAGAATGGCAAAAGAAAAAGAGTGGGAAAAACACCAATTCACAACACTGCACACAAATTCATTATTTTTTTGTGGTTTGATAGCTGAATTTGATCTTGTTTTAAATAATTTGACTGGAGGTAGGCCAGCATTGCAAACAAAGTAACAAGTATGAGAAAAACCATTTGAGAGCTGAAAGATCGTGCAGCTTGTAAGTTCAAGGAAGCTGTTTGAGAAGTGAGATGTTTGCCAAGTAAGCAGATACCTAGAAAATAAAAAACTCTCAGAGGCAAGTCTCAGTGTTAGGATTTAGAAGTTATTTAGACACTGAAGAAAAACCAGTTATGTGGTTGGTGCTGGAATAAAAGGCAAAACAGAAGAAAACTTAGAAATACAATGGAAGGGAACATTTCTTTATCAAGGAAACAAATTATCTACATTCCTGAAGTAGTTACTGAAGCATTTAGCCATGCTGTTGGTACTCTTGGCAGGGTTAGTGTTGTGTTTTTGTTGTTTTGTTTTTAAATAAATGGTTTAGTTAAAATAAACTCTTCCAGCTTGTTTGGGATTTACTTTATTAGAAGACACATGCCAAACTCTACACCGTGCAATGAAGAATGATAGAATGCTTTCAAGTGGAAGTACACCCGGCTTTAAGATACAGCTTCTACATAAAAGTGAGTTATTTGATTAGAGAGTCACTAAATCAAACCTGAAAACACAGACTATGGAGACATGTCTTGAACTACCTGGTTTCTTTAAAATTAGAAACAGACATTTTAAATGCTTTTTCAGTTTAGGAAATAAATTCATTTATGCTAATCATTTCCAGGTGTCTTACACAGTATTAAATGGTGTATAAATAGCACTGTTGAAGATGCAATTGGTAAATGTGAGGAGTTTGTAGACTCCAAAAATTTGCATTTCAAATAAGTGCAGGTTACCAGGATTCATTCTAAAAGTCTGCTCAGGACAGTTTTGCTGACTTCTGGTAAATTTTTTCACTATTTGAATTCCAAAAGTACTAGTTATTTGTTACTCAAATGAAAAGAATCCTAAAAAACAACAGATGCATTTGCTTACTTCTAGTGGAATAAGGATGATCTTAGAAATATTCAGAAATTTATCTTTATATTGAATATTCTTTGTCATTTCTTCAACAGCCCTGTTCAGTTCACTGAACACTGGTCCAGTTCAGAGAGACTTGTTATTTGATAGGTTCAATGAACATTATATGAATCAAAAATATCATTTAGCATGAATTACCTCTAGATGTGCCAACATTTAGTGTCTTCCTTGACTAAGTATTAATCTTAGATAATCCATCAAAATTGAACACTTGATATGCTGTCCTGATTTACAGTCTTTCTGGCAATACCAGAAAAGCTTTTATACTTAATACTGCTGGATTTTAAAGATATCAGCATATATCAAAAGATAAATATTTGAGGGGCATGCACATAATTCCAGAAGATTATCTTAACTTGTGATGGACTAAAATATATTGATTTTAAAAGAATATATCTCATAAGAATGAATTAAATTATCTGATACCATGACTGGAAAAAACCCAAATCAGCTTCATTTCTTTTTTTTTTTTTTCCAAGTGAAAATGTGACTCCTAATTGCTTTGCAAAAACAGTTGTCTTGAAACATCTGACTTGCATTCAGTCTTCTGTATTGTTCAGTTTGTTTCTGTCAGAACCAAATGGTGAATAGTTCATATAGTCAAGATTTAATTTCCTTAATTACTGAATCTGTATGAGTGCAATACTCCTATTGCATAGCTGTGTAAACTAATGTGAAGTGAGAGTAAAACTTTCACTCAGGTGCACATTAGAATGTGGATGAATATCTACAGAATGTGGTGAATAGCACCGGTTAAATAAAAAGGGTTAACACCTATTACTTGATTAGAACATTATTTCACTGCCATTATATATACCTCTCTCAAAGGACTCAATCTGACAGAGCTAATCTGGCAAGAGGCAAAACAGGTACCTTTGATTAGAGAAAATATTTTCCTGTGTGTCACCTGAACAGTTAGTGACTATTACTTCTTTTAGAGGTTACATTAATCTGTCACCTACCTCAAAAGCCCTTAATTATTGTTGGTTCTGACTCTTATGTTTTGCTTAAATTTTCTAAATTTTGTTATGTATGCTTCGTACTCTAAAGTGCTGAAAGAGCAGATAGAAAAAATTATGACCTGATTCTTATACTCAGCATTTTGTCCCAGGTGTGGTTTCATCAGTTTCAATGGAATTAGTCACGCAATAAAGCACTAATAAGAATGTAAACTTCCCGTAATAAAGCTGACCGTGATTTGCCAACAGCGATCTGTGACATTGTTGTGCCCTACAGAATAACTAAACAAACTGCCATCTATTACTAAAGTAAAGAGTATATAACAGAGGAATCTGCTACTAGGATAGACCCTCCTAGCCCTGCCTCTTGTTATCAGTAATAAGTAACGGATGGAGTGTGCAGAATAGATAAATAACAGGTATTTAATGATTAGGTATGAAAATATTCAGAAACATAGTAAATAGGAGAATTTACCAAATGGAGGCTTATTTTTCTTAATAACATGATTAACTCTTAGCGCAATTGCAATACAGATTTCCATAATTTCTGGAAAACTCATCCTTAAAATGTTGAGATAGACATGAATTAGCAGAATAATAACAGGTTATCCTCTGATTTGCTCTTCTGGTGCTCTGTCTGACTATGCTTTCTCAGAGCCTTTGTGGAATGTCATTCCACAGAAATTCATTTTCTTCTGCTTCTCTAAAGTTTGTCCTTGGCAGACCAGATAGGCTTTAACCCATAAGCTTATTATACTATTCAAGGTTAGGAAAATAATCATTGTATGATCAATAAATGAAATACAAAGAAGCCTGTTCTAATTTCAACATCTCAGAGGGAAAAAAAAAAAAAAGTTGATCGAACACAATTACTTAAGGGGACCTCAGAGAAGAAAACTGTCTGTGCCTTTTTTTTTTTTTCTGTATGAAATATAAGCAAGGTCAGAAAGTTTGTTATTTGTCTTTAAATAAATGTTGCTTGTCTTCACACTGAAAAAAAGTACCCAAATAAATCTCTTTTGTGGAACATTTTGTAGACAAACTGGTTAATACCTTTGAGTAGCAGACAGCTTTTTTCAATGTCAAATGTCATATAAACAAGATTTAGAAATGTTCTCATATCACTGATGTGGGCCATGCATAGGCATGAGTATTGTTCAGTTATTACCTGACACTTTTGCAAACATATCCCAACTTTTCTATGACTGTTATTACATTGGTTGTAGAATATTTTTAAGGAGAACCTGTCAATCATATAGATAATGGAAATGAGACTGATAGTGAATAAGATGCATTTCACATTTGATCTTAGTTCAGGGTGGAGTGGTAACTTGATGACTTGGTTTGTCAGTCCAACACAGAAAGCATAAGTTGATGTAGCATTTTTACTACCATTCTGTTATTTTTGGTGTTATACCATACTGTAGTAGAAGTCAAAGTATAAAAAGCCGGGAATTTTAGATAAGGTTGTGGATACACATAGGATGCACATAACTGCTAAGATTTGTAGCATTTAAATAAAATGTCGTATGTCTCTCATTGAAAAAATATATTTAGTCTTCTTGTAATAAAAAGCTTAAAAAAGACACCATATTTTTAAGATATTTGCACAGTTTTATGAAAACTGTGGAAAGGTTTCAAGTTCTCCAAAAAATTGAAGTGAGACTTCAAATCCAAACTTTTTGTTTGATCATACTGCTGAAAGGAAGTCAGTTAACAAGGACGGGTTCAAACACCCAGACATATGAGTGGGTTACCTTCCAGTGTTTGCAGCTAACTGGGCTAATAATTTTCATGCTTGCTTCTCAACTAACCTGAAAGCATTTCCAGTTGATTTTAGTGTGTTGAAACCTATGCCATTATTCTCTGTGCTATCAGCATCTACAGCATTTGTGGAGCAGGAGAGATAGTGGTACCCCTGTCATGTTTTATGAGGCAACAATAATGACTCTAGTGAAGTTAAAATGAAGGAATGTAATAAAAGGAAGAATATATGTCCAAGAGTGTAATCATGTCCATTTATTTCCTTATCCTGACTGAAGGAATATCTTTCTGAGAGCAGACAGATTTAGAAACAGTTCCTATGAAAGAGGAAGGTAGAGAAAAGGGCAGTGTGTAATAACAACTACTCTCTAGCACTAAAGGGAACACTCTCAGCCAGATGGAAAAGGTGAAGATTACCATGTCATAAATTCTTAAAGACTCTCATTTTCTCTAGTGTTGTCACAAAACTCTCTCTGTTTGTTGAATAAGGAAATTACAACTTAAAGTAGCTGTCACCGCCAGCAAGGATGCCAGTTAAATTTTTGGAACACTCTCTTACTATACCATCTGGATGCTTTTAGTACAAAGTCCAAATATGAAATCACATGAGACCACATTTGTGACAGACATACTTATTTGAGAATAGGAAATATTTTGCAATATTTACGTAGTGCTTTCCCCCCCCCCCCATACAGAAATACTCAACTAAATCTTTAATAATATACAAATAAACTGGATTTATAACTGTTCATAGCTTGGTTCTTCACCTGCTTTTTCTTAAACATTTTTAATAGTACATGGGATGTAGATGGCCTAATGTCTCATCATGGTTTTAACTGTAAAACATTGTGAGGTGTGGATAGAAGAGCCAGGGGTCGCTTCCTTAACCTTTCCAGTGTGACAGTTGTACTCTGTACACTGAAATCTTACTTATTGTTCATGTTTACACATATTTTAAGTATTTTACCATCTGGTAGTAAATTCTTTGCTTACTTTTTCTCAATACACCCTTTTCTCCATTGTGGTGGTTTAGTTTTCTTGGTTTTAGTTTAGGCCTTCCCTGGTAACAGGGTTATAACTAAGGAAGTATTCCACACCATTCCTTCACGTAATCAGGTGAATATAAAGACTACGAAGGAGGTTCCTCTCTCTCTTCCTTCCGGGTGTTTGGAGGACATCAGGTCTCAGTGTGTTGGCTTCGCTCTTATCTGTATGAGCTGAGGCCTATCTGACAGCTGTTATCCCAGCTGCATGGAGGTGAAGGAACTGCTTCTCTTGAGGGAAGTTTGGTGAGAATTTATTGTGTTAGTTACTTTATTGAGCTTTTCCCTGAGTTTACGAGTGTGTGTGTGTATCTGTTTTGTTTTGTTCTTACCCATTTTTGTTCCTCTTCCCTTCCCCCCCTTTTCCCTTTTGGGATTGTTTGGAATTCTTGTTCTGTATATTCATAGTGTTTAAATGTATATAACTGTAATATGTGTGAATATATATATATACTTTTACTACAGTTTTCTTTTGGTACTTTTTTCTTCTCTCTCTCGAGGGGGGAATCTGTGTGGCCAACAGCTGGGTTTGGCAGGGAGCCAACCCAAACCTCTACATCCTTCTAGAGGTACATAAGGGAAATACGTGCTCAAGATTAATTTCATTTGAAATTTGTTGCTCAAACGTCACTGAGTCTTGCCAAAGTGTCGTCTGTTGCTAATGAAAAGTAAGAATCTGTGTCTTTGTAATATTGAAGACTGTGATCTTTGAAGTAGTTGGATACTTGATGACTGAAGCTCATATGTGTTGCAATCACATGTTGCAGCAGCATTATTTGCAATAACTTACACCTCGTGCAACTTCCTTGCTCAGCATGTGTTCTGAAATTAGGCTAAATAAAGTATGTGTGTTAATGCACTGTGATGGGGTATTACTGCTGAATTTGCAGTTATACAAGCAGGATCACAGTTTTTCTTAGTTCTTCCTCTTACCTGTAGTCTTTTCATATGCAAAACCAGAAAGAATAAAACATTACATACTGGTTTATGCTGTTTCATTTTATCCTCATTATAACTTCTAAACTGACTCTCACTTAGATAAACAGTTCTATTATGAAGGGTTTAAGTTAGCATAAAACTTTGAACTGACATTAGATTTTTCTGTGTGTTCGTATGTCACCTAAAATATTTGGTGGTTAACAGGAACAACTATGATAAGGCCTGTAAGTAGAAATCACTTCTACCTCCTAGATGTTTTCATTACTGTACATAGAATCAAAGGATTAATCATGTTTGTGGCTTTTGCTTGGGAAAATGCAATCTTAAAAATATATCTGAGGCTTTTAGGTAAAATATAGTTCACTAATAAGGCCTGGAAATAAAATCACATATGACCTGTCTTAAACCAGAAGACATGAGACCTTCTGGAAAAGACGTATGAGCTCTGGGTTGTTTTCTGGTTGTTTCAGTTTTTCTGAAAAAATTTTTTCAGAAAAATTATTTGTTTCAAATAATCGAAAGGCAGTGCACAACATGGTGTGTAGTTTTTTTGTACAAACTTAAATGTAACCTGCAATTATGATACAAACCTGTGTATAAAGGGACAGAGTCTATTCTTTCATTCAGTCCTCAGTTCACAAAATATACCTTAATCTATGCATTACCTTAGATGTAGTTCCTTTGAAATCAGTGCCCTTGTATTCACGTAGACAGCAAGACAAAAGGAGAAAATGTGGATTGCTTGTAATATGACATGATGTTTTATGAAGCAACAGTATGAGGCAATATTATAAAGCAGTATGTTACTCAAAGATATTTCTGTGTCTAATTCTTCCAAAACCAAAAGAAATGAGAGTTGCAGATTTGAGCTTTAACAGCAGTGTAATTTTGCTTTAGACTCACAATCCTGAATTGCCAGTGTATCCTACTGTGCCAATAAAATTTCAGTTTTACTGGAATTACACTTCAGGAAAAAAATAGGAACCGGAAAAGTGATGTTTTTATGCAGTCAACATTACTTATCTATAGAAAAAAAAAATGAACAGAAGATTTTTCTGGATACATTCCCAACATGGCTGTTGAACTTTGAACTGAGTATTTTGTGCAAGGAATGGAAAAGATATTCTTGGCCTTTATCTCATCTAACTCCTTCCTTTGTCTTTCTTTTGCATTAGACTGCATCATTATCTCAGTTCACGAAAAACAATGGAAAAGTGTATCTCTGCCTCATTTATCAACTTTATTATGGTGACTGAGCATCAATGAAGTATCCAGAAATACCAGTTATCTAATAAGAAGCAGATTATGTGATCCAGGTGTTTGAAATTAATGCAATATATTGTGAGAATGAGGATCATTTGCGATGACATGCTTAACTTATACTATAGTTTTGTTAGTTCTTACTAATTTCAAAGTCCTATACCTCATGTAAAATAATTGTTTGCTATACTACATGAAACATTTCTTCCTGGACAGACAAGAAAGTGTGGTTCTCCAAAGCAACAACAACAACAAAAAAAAAAACCAACAAACCACCAAAAAAAAAAAACAAACTCAAAAACCAAACCAGAAAAAGGAAAAGAAAGAAAAGAAAGGTTTAATTATGCTTTTTATGTTTTACTCCCTGTTCCTGACTGCTTCAGCAGCTTTCATCTACCAGCTGGAAGTCAACTGATAAGTTCTCTGCTACTTTCAATGTTTTCCAACCTCATTCTTAGGCAAAGTTATATTTAAAAATGTATAAGAAAATTTATTGCAAGTGAGAAATTACTTATAAATGGCACTTTCAAAGTCCCTAAGTTAAAGGAAAAAAGATAATGACTTGTGTTTTGCAATGCCAAGTGACTGGAATGAGTAGGATGACCAAATTCTAAGGACTTCTGAAAAATCAGTCTATCAGTCTCAGTGTCCATTGTCTTCCAGAAACATAAAACAGGAATAACAGAAACTCCCTACCAGCTGGTGGACTGTGGTGTAATTCACTGACATTTCTAAGATGCTCAGATACTACGGTGATGAATACTTAGAGCTACAAGAGTAAATAATAGGAATAATCTGAATTACTTATTCATTTATGTGATGTCTTTTCACTTGTCTCTGTTGAAAAGCACTAAAAATTGGGTGATTTTAAACAGTGAAATAACAGGTGTTTTTCTTCTTGAAAAAAAATGCAATTATATAGAATTTAAAAGCTAGGTCTAGTGTTTATGTCAAGAACAAACTCTGTCTTCATTAATGTGTAGAAAACTTCAATTAATAGTGCTGATAGCTGTGAATTTCAGTTATTAGATGTACATTAACCAAATAAGTGTGCACATAATTAATTTTTATTTTTAATTTTAGTCTTCAACTTCATGTTGCATTAAAGGCAGAAGATGAAGAGATTTATTTCTGGTTTCATCTCAGTTTAGATGTTATGTGTCATATCAAATCAAAATCTTCCTGTACTTTCTTGTCCAGCAGAAATCTATTATGTTATTTGGAAGACATCCTCTCAGTGATTTCACTTTTTATGCCATCTTTCCATGTTGGCTTCTGCAGTGAAAACTTTTTTAGAGGAATTTTAACATGGAAGAGTAGAGTTCCCATCTCTACCAGAAAAAAAGGCATTGAAATACCATGCCATGGCTGAATAGCACTAAGGTGGACTTGGAAAGAAGGTATGTCTGTAATATACAGGGCATACCTAAAGAAAATATAGTCCTTGTTCATCTTTTCTATCTCAAATGCCACTTCACATTT
Source organism: Dendrocincla tyrannina (assembly GCA_035047865.1). Lineage (NCBI taxonomy): Eukaryota > Metazoa > Chordata > Aves > Passeriformes > Dendrocolaptidae > Dendrocincla > Dendrocincla tyrannina. The sequence goes on from JAWWMP010000081.1 coordinate 72,164,109, forward strand.
TGTACTAGCCACAAAAGCAGGGTCCTTGCTTTCAACACTTCTCTTGCTTCCTGTCTTAAGTAGCCTTCATCCTTCCTATTGAGTACTATGCAGGCATTCTGTCTCACAGCCTCAAACAAGTCAGGTCATCATACCTGTAACAACATAGATGAATTGCACTAATTAGAAATGGAATTAATCAGATTGCTAGGGAAGTTCTAGCTGACTTTTACATCTTTCAGTTTCTTCTCTCCTCTCATGGTATGACTGGTCATTAATCACCTTTCCTCTGGGACTAATAAGATGTTATTAAATGAAAAGTGCAGAATTTTCTGTCTGCATAGTCTGGATGTCAGTGTTTTAGTGCAAAAGGTCAGATAGTCTTGATTTTGGAGTGTGGTGCACTTCTGGGAGTTTATATTTGTCTTCAGTTATAGCTGACTTCCTTTTTCAGTTGTGGCAGATTATGTCAAATTTACAGCACTTAAAATGTTTATAACTGCATTATCACTAAAAATGTAAATTATGTGACAATTCTCTGTTTGTTCACAAAGAAAGAACACAGATTTTAGCAAATATGCTACTTAGAATACTAGCCATTGTTCTCTAAGGGATGTCTGCAAGCCTACAACATACTAGAGCAACTATGTTAAAAGACATTAGATTTCACTTGTGGAAAAGACAGCCAAATGTTTAACTCTATTCATTCTGAACTTCTAGTCTTCAGTTTTGTCTGTTTTCTATGTGAATTACGTCTCTCTTGGGAGTCTGCTTCTATCCATATTTCAGTAACAGAGATGAGCCACTCAGTATTTGGTTTGGTGGGCTGACCCCACTTAATGGAACTACTTGCTGACTTCCTTCTGCTGTGTGTCAGAGAGGAATAATGGCAGATGATATGACTCATGGATTGAGATAAAAGCAGTTTAATAGCTGGAACAAAAGCTACATGTGCAGGCAAAGCAAAGAAGGAATTATTTACTGCTGGACTCACTGTGGAAAAGTTCATGGAAGACTGTCTCCTATGGCAGACACCTTATGCTGGATCAGGGATAAGACTCCTCTCCCTGACCAGTGGCAGGAGGTAGAGTCCAGAAAGGAGAGAGGGGTGAGGGGGAAGGTATTTTTAATATTTATTTACTTCTCATTATCCTGCTCTGATTTTGTTGGTAATAAATTCAGTTAACATTCCCAAGTTCAGCCTGTTTTGTCTGTGACAGTAATTGGTGAGTGATCTCTCCCTGTCCTTATCTCAACTCATGAACCTTTCACTGTAATTTCTCTCTCCTGTCCAGCTGTGGAGTGTTGTGTTAGAATGGCTTTGCTGGGTACCTGGCATCCAGCCAGATCACACCACCACAGTCTTTTTGGTGCTAAAACCCAGGTACAAATCAGGGACCTTTGAGGACCTTGGAATATTTAGTCTGTCTAGATATTCTAATAAATATACAGTATTCATCACTCATATTTAGTGTTAACTATAAGACAAATTTCATTGACAGAGCTTTTAAATTTTAAAGTTAGATTGGTCTCTAAGCATATTATTGTTAAGCATTTTCCTTTTGTGTCTATCCTCCTTTGTTTGTCTGTCTCCCAGGTAAGTCTGTACCTTATTTTACTTCTTCCAGAAGAATTAACTGCTAACAAGAGCTCTTAGGTTTGTCAGTTAAACTTCACAGACAGTTTAACAAGCTACTTATTTCAAATCTTCTTAAAGAAAATCTTGTTTAGAATCACATAGTTTGCATTTGAATTTATAATGATGAAGTCATTAATGTTTGTTTACAGGTTTATAGGAATAACAATAAAAAAATGAAAGTAAGCTGCATAAGGAGCATCCCTTCACTTTGTCTGAAGAAAAACTGCAGTTTAGAGATCAGCTGTTGACAGAAACATGGCCTCTGATCAAACAGCTGGAGGAAATCCTGTGTTAAAGGATGTCTCTTACTAAGCAACTTACAAGAAATATCCATACACTTACAGAGCTAATCCAAAGAACTGATCTTCAAAAAGACATGACAACATAACACATGGGCTATAATTTGTTAAAATGCCCATAAATCATTATGACATGAATAATAAACTTAGCTGAATGCATGGTTGTCAATTCTATAGGATTACAAAGTTCATTTGAAGGGTTTAATTTAAAGGGTTCATATAAATATCCTTAAGGCCTGGAATTAATGCACAAGTCCTCTGCAAATCTGCTGTTTAAATTTCCAGTGACAGCAAAAATAGAATTTATTTTTTTTCTTTGGATAAAACCTTTACACAAATGACATAAAGCCTTCATGCAATGATGACTAAGACTAGATCTAATGAAGAAATTAAACACCCAAGCTTAGGTGCCACAGTGTTTTAATGGTTAGCACCTCCTCGCTAGAAAAATAAAGTTGGGAAAGAGGTCCTGAGTTTGACTCAAATAAATAGTGCATTCAGATTCCAAATCATTCTCGTGTGAAAATCTAGATGTTCATCAGGGAATTTTTGTTAGTTTCCATTCACAGTGAATCCACAGTATGATAGGAAAATTGCTCAGATGAGAGTTCTCAGGGCTTTATGCAGCTGAGTCTTGAAAATCTTCAAGGAT
>JAWWMP010000081.1:72167771-72182497 GCA_035047865.1 Dendrocincla tyrannina
CACAGTATGATAGGAAAATTGCTCAGATGAGAGTTCTCAGGGCTTTATGCAGCTGAGTCTTGAAAATCTTCAAGGATGAAGACAGCACAGCTTCTCTGAAAAAGAATCTCCTTACTAACAAAACTGATTTGAAAGCTGGAGAGTCAAGGAGTGATCAGCAAGACCCACTCACCCTTCAACACTTATGCTTGCTGTCTCTCAATTCCCTACTGTACACCACAGCGAATGGTTCTGACTCCAGCTTGTCAATAAACTATTCAGAGATACCAGCAGGTAGCGCTTCGTTCCACCCAAGGCCGTTTCTTCTCCAGACTAAATAAGCCCTGATCCCTCAGCTTTTCCTTACAGGGCAAGTACCCCAGACCTCTCTGCTCCCTGTGCTGGAGGGAGCCCACAACTTGAGTGTACAGATGGAATCTCATGAGTGCTGAGAAGAGGGGGATAGTTCCTCCTCTCAAAGTCCTGTCTATGTCCCTGTGAATAACCCCCAGGGTGCTGTTGACCATCCCTGCAACTGGGGCATACTTCTGGCTTGTGTCCAGCTGTTGTCTTTTCAAGGCCTCCAGGCCCTTCCCATCAGTCTGTGCCCATGCAGCAATGCTTCCCAGCCAAGGGCAGCTCTGACTTGGTTGAATATTGTGAAGTTCAGTCAAACATTACTGGTACTATGAACTGGCTGAAATACCCTTAGCATTACTTCTCAAAAAACTGAGAATGAAAATACGGTCATTAAAAAAACCTGGATGAACCAGCAATCCATCACTTCTAGCTGTTCTCGCTAGCAGAGTATTGAACCGCAATCACATACTTTCTGAATTTTCAGTGTGGTGCCCTAATTCTGTCTAAATCCCATTTTAGATTAATATATCATTTACTAAGTGGTCAGTGATGGCTTCTAAACTTATGGTTTGGTAGACCCTGTTATGTTCAAGCCTATTCCAGCACTACACCATTCTTAGTTGAAGTCAAGCCTTTTAGGATGTTTTCTTAGTTATTGTTCTATGGTTTGGTTTTCTGTATCAGTGTTGGTTTTCCTCAGACAGTTTTCTGGCAAGGCATATCACTCTGGTCCACTCAGCTATCAATAAACTAGGATGAAACATTTCTGCATCCTCTCTAAAAACAAAATACACTGTTGGGATTTAACCTTTCCACAGGAAATTTATTTCTGGAGTTATCCAGAAATGAACAGAAAAATAGACTGCCATTGTTCAAAGTAATGGAAAAAGCAGAAAGTTCATGAATTTTCATAGCCAGTTTTAAAGCAAATACGAGGAACAAGATAGCCTTTCAAAAGCAATCTGTTTCTCTGCTAAAATTAAAATAATCTGGCTGTCATTGTGTCTCCAAATAATGTACAGTGTAAACTAAACTAGAATTCCCTAAATCCATAAGCAGCTGTCAGTAAAAATTGTATTTCTTTACTCTAATGGCTGATAGAATACTGGACTGTGACCCTGCTATGAATTTTACTAATGTTTACTTTAAGTTGTCTTTAGAGTTTGGGGCTTTTTTTTGAGTTAAAAGCTGCTTTGGAAGCTATAACAATATTCAGTTACATTTGGGGGGTGGGGTGGGGGGTGTGTATGGTTTGTTGGGGGTTTCTTTAAAGGTGAAGATAAATGTTCAAATTTCTTCTCTAAGAGGACTTTGCAAAATAAAGAATAGGATGAAATGCCAGGATCAGAAAAAGTCATAATAGAGTCTTCTTTAGTTTATTACTTTTTGAAGTTTTTCCTTCTCTTCCTGCCACCTACTGAAAAATCCTGGAGGTTTTTAGTGGGTTTTTTTTGTATCTCATACTGAAAATGACAAATGATAGATTGGTCCAACAGTTTTTAAGCAAAATCGACAATTCAATAGTAACCTTTCTTGTGTCAAAAGCCTTTTTTTTTTTTTAAGACTGTCAGCACCTGACAACTCCTAAACTGATGCCACTAAAGGAAAGCAATTGAAATATTAGCAAAGTCTTCAGGGGAATTTGTAGAAGTGTTATAAAGAATAGCCAGAATTTTTTTGCTGCTCTGTCCATAAAGATATTTTTGTTACAGAACTGAAATTCTAAAAATCAGTATAATGTAGAATACTTGAGCACTCCACTGTCATATGAGGAAAAAGTAAGAACAAAGAAAATGGAATTTAACTCTTCAAACAAAAAAGGAACCTGGCATGAAATATGCAGATTAAAAAGGAGATGAAGGATAAGACAAAAAAATCCTCCACATTACAGTGGTCTGAATGTTTTTCAAAAGTTGGACAAACCAGTATTTTTACAGAAGTATTTGATACTATTTTAATCGAATATTAAAAAAAAAAATAAAATATTCAGCTTCTGATGCCAAGCCTACCAAGAACACATGTGACTGTTGTACATGGATTTTTTAAGTGTTTCTTTTAACAAGAAATTCAGTTTCTAAATGTTTTACTTTTTTCCAATGGGCTCCTCAGCTGATAAAGTACCACTTTTTACTCACCAATGTTTTGTGTTTGGCATATGTCATTGATGTAAAACTTGCACTTTTTTTTTTTTCTTTTTTCCATCTGGTGTGTATGCAGGAAAAAGTACTTACATGTTTTTCTTACAGAAGTTCTAGTTGCTAATTTGTGATCTTTTTATTTTTGCTCATCTGTGCTCATTTGAACAAAGCTAGCCAGCGGTTTTGGAATTTTTTGCCCTAATTCGAACTCTTGTCAGATTACAGTTTTGTAATTCCATTAAAATATGCTAATATGGTATTATTCTCCCTACTCCCCTACTAAATCTGACACTCAACTTTTATTCTTAAAAGTGGAACTGCTTTATCAAATTCTTTCTCAAGTGTTCTGACTAGAAATGCATTATTTGCTCAATAGAACTATTTATCATGAGAATCTGAAGCAATAATTTTCAACAGAAAAAAAACCAACCAACCAAAAAAAATAATTTAAAGATAGAAGTAATTTAATACAGAAATAAAGGCAACATCATAACTGGTTATAAAATGGTACAGGCAAATGGCCCCCCTATTCAACACAAAGTATGGTATTACAAGGAAAATTTTAGAAACATTTAAAGTTGCTTTTGCTATGCTGTGTTAAAGTAACCTTTCAGTATTATAGCAGTTGTCAGGAAAAAAAAATAATAAAAAATAAAACAAACAAACAAAATAAAAAAAAACAAACCCACCAATTTTGAGTTAGTCTTTACCTGTGCTTATGCAGCTGGGAATCTTCCACAAATGTAAAAAATACACTATGTTGTCTCTATATTTCAGAAATGCTACTGAGAAAAATTCTTCTTGTTGAAGATATGTGATGACTTTTTAGATGTGGCATTCTGATACTTTTTTTTTCTTGGAAACACTGGTGTTGCCTTGAATATATGATGGCTGGATAGTCAACAGATTAACAATAGGGCTGTGGGTGTTCAAGAGCACAAGAATGTAAGACTGTCTATTCAAATTAAGAGCAATACATGCTGCTATTTTTATAGTCACATTAAAGCTGAAAAAAGCAATTATTTTCAGGAGACTTCACTGAATTCACATACCACCAGCTGTTACTTTTCCTTTACTCAACACTTCTGTGGATAGCTGTTGCATCTACTTAATGTCATGAACTTGAAATTTGCAACTATATGTGAAATGAGTTGCATTTGTTCTTAAATTTTATAATCACATCCTCTTTATCACAGGGACCGGTCATGATGCCTTTAAAAAGAATTTAATTTTTCATTCTGTTCAGTGTCATTTCTGAGAGACCCATTTAGCTTCCTTGGATTTTAACAAGAATTTAGTTTCAAATTAATCCAAAGCTTATATTTTGCATAGATTCTGCAAGTTCTTTGAATAATATTTTCAAGTTTAAAATTATATTTTTAGTACAGAGTGATTATCAAAAAAAATGTCATTTTTTCCTTAGTATTCTGAGGTATCATGTTCATACTTTCTCAGTCTAGTAAGGAAGATTAGACAATTGATTATTTCCTTAGTTGTATAATATTTAAATGTTCTGTCATATAAGTAACCTGCAGTGATATCACTCAGAACAAAAACACACTGAATGAAAGAATCAATCATTCTGACCACTTGAAAGAAAACAAGGCCTTGTACCTGGGGAAAAAAAAAAAATTCTTTGAGAATTTTTCCAAATGGAAATTTAAATGAACTTGTTTTAAAAAAGGATGCTGTAAAAACAACCCAACCCCCTGTATACACGTGATAAATTACCTTTCTTTGTGAGGTTTGCAAAAATTTTATTTAAGGTCAAACTTGGTATGTTAGACTTTGTCCTGAACAAGTAAATAGTGTAAACATGTACTTAATCATATGATTAGTTTTGCTGAATTGCTTGATTTTTTTTTTTGTTCAGGCTAAAAAGGATTATACAAATGAAGCTTATCTCACTACCGCTTTATTAGCTTCACTGTTATGTTAATTCCTCTTTAAAAAGTCTCTTTTAGGGTTTTTTTCTGCAGTGTCAGATACTTTGACAGGACTGCTATAAACTTTTTGTCTTCCTTCCCTTTTGCAAAGTAGCAGAAAGATTATGGGATTTCTAGACGTGCCTCCTTGTATGACAAAGAAGGAAGCAATCCTCCGGTGAGTTACACATGAGCAGTCTGACAACCCCTGTGAAGGAATGCATTTTCCTAATTCCATTTCCTGTTTTGGGCAGTTAATGAGGGAAGACAAGATCTTCAGATGAAGCAGATCATCCAAGTTGACAGTGTAATTTATTTTAACAAATAGGTCTTCGCTTGCCACCCATCTCAGAAACTCAAACTCCTTTTTTTTTTTTTTTTTAGTTCACAGAGAGAAAAAAACCAAAACCAAAACCAAGTCACTATGTTTGTACATGGCATTCAGGTAAAAGGAATATAATATCATCATAAAGAGTCATATTGACTGACAGGACTAGGATGAATAGTAGTCAATACCTGTGTTTCCTTATGTGGCACTCTCTTCTTATGATTTCAAGGATTTCTTGTTAGTACAGTTTTTCTGTCATCAATCACCCTTCTTACTGCCATATTCTCTGTCTTTCAAGCTATACATGCTGTTCTCATTACAGGCAGCCTTTATGCTTGCTTCATATAGTGCTTGGTTTTATTTGTCTAATGTTGAATTAAAACTTATGTATCCATCATGCCAAATCAATTTCATAATTTTCAAAAGGATTCCTCAGCATGAATGGCTGCCTGACATGAACAGGAGAAATGGGTAGAATTTCAGAAGATATGTAATTTTTCAACATTTGCTCTGATATTTTATGTCACAGAGAGAAATACTAATCAAATAATTTTTCCACATGCTGTGATTTTTGTAGTCTATCTATACTCAAACCACTCATTCTGCATGTTGTGTTATCATTTTTGAGTCTATAAAATATGAATTTAGCAAGGAAGGGGATTTTTTTAGTACAGAAATTCTTAGAATGCGTGTTGACGCTGTTTCTGGAAATATTCACAAAAATAATTAAAACCAGAAACAAACAAATAAACAAAAAAATCCCAGAAACTTATGTTTCTCACAGTCTCACATTTTTCCATTCATAATATGGTCAAACAGCTAATTCCTGAATGTGTTCTGTAACCTCAGAGGCTGAACTACCAATCACTATTAAAAAGAATGTACACATCTCAAACACCTCAAGATACAACACCCAGATATAACTGAGTAAGCATCACATTAAGGAAATATCATGTTAAGGAGGATGCAATTAGTTTCAAAACTGTCCGCACATTGTACCTGTATATTGTTTTCCATCTAAATTCAAGAGTAATTTATAAAGGAGGTCCAAAGTTTCTTGATATCTACTAGGTTACACAATGCTAACATGTCAGAAAACTGCTTATGTTTCTGATCTTTGCAATGCCCACATTTTTCAGTTCTGATAACGGTTTTCAGCTTGCTGTTTTGCCAGTCAGGTCTCTACTCCCCTGTCCCCTGGCATCATGTCATTAGCAGTAGGGTTAGTGCTTCCTACAGTCTTTTAGTCAACTACATTTCCAGAGAGGCTTTGCAAATGTCCAAGTCACATTAATCAGTCATGTCACCTCTTTGGACTGTTATTGAACACCAGAGAACTGAGAATTACCAATATTTTGCATGCATATCTCCATGTCCATGTGTGATTACTAGGAATGTAATAGTAAGATTGTTTTTAAAAAGTCTCACTTAAGAAATTGTTCAAATACAATATCCAAGCTCAAAAAAAATTTCTGTGCTTCACTCCGAGCACAGTATTTGCAGTTAAAGCTGAGATATCATAGACACTGTTCTGTCAGATGACATGCACCACAGGGGAGGAACAAGAAAGTTACCTGCAGCTGCAGGCTGACAGACTGCATACACAGCCCCCCATCCTGGCATTTCAGTACAGTGCTGTGTGCTGATGTGGTGGAAAAAAGAACTGATAAAACTCCCACAATATAAGTTTATTTGCTATTTTAAATCCAGTAATTTAGTTCTATATAATATAAACTTTTTTGCTATTTTAAATTTGATAATTTGAGTCTGTATACACTTTGGCACACTTAGTTTTATAGGAATTTGCTCTGTGAGCATTTATTATGCTTTGAGATCCCATACTAGCCAAAGTGTTGAGATAGAACTTTGTATTTTCCTTAAAGGACAGCAAGAGATATCAGAAAGCTTTTCATATTTAATGATCTCATATTACAGTATATACTGTATTGAAATTAATTTTGAATTAAAGAAAATTCAGTTTTGCCAGCAGATGCAAGTTCTGAAAGTTATTTCCTTTCTCTGTCTCAGTCATGCACATTGTAATTAGGAAAGTTATCACCTTCAAACTTGCTCTCATTTGTCAAATGTCAAGGACATCTTAGGCTGGTAAAGGCTTCACACAGTCATCTCTGAGTCTTTAGGAAAGTCTGTTTGACTCACAGCTGCCCTACTGCCACTTTAAGAAATTCCTGTCTCTCATGTGCAGTGGTCTCCCTGCCTGTCTGGGGTCTGGTGTGGTCAGTTGCTCTCCAAGAAAGGTGAAGTCTCATTCCACCTCCTCACAGTTGTACCTTACCCAGTGTGCAGCAGCAAGAACACAGTAGAGTAAATCTTTCTCTCTGTTTTTAGTCAAATATAACATAAAATTAACATTGACTCAAGCAGATTATTGTCAGTTGTACAGTTACTACCTTCAGCTAATGGATGTACAGCCAGTATTAAGGAAAAAAAAAAAAAGGATATATTAGGAAAGTTAATACAACAGGCACTCTTCAGCCATCTCTTGGTCAGTCAATATTACTGGCAATCTAAAATTTTCCTTTCAGAAAATTTCTGAACTTCATTTGGGAATTCAGCTTTAATGTTGCAATGAGGTGGCACAAAGAACAGCTCCTCCTAAGTGAAGTGAGTTCCTAAAAGTTACAGTAAATTGAAATGCTTTAGAGGTCCCTGTACATGCACTGTCATATGTTTGCTTTACCTATCCCACAACAAATTCAGTCTGCATATAGAATACATTCAGAATATTAATTACTTTCTTGATCATCAAGCAATAGCTTCCTAATTACAATTCCTGTCAATGTTAGTCCATGTCAAACTACATCTTTTGGCAGCTTTAGATTGTCTTCCTCATAAGAGAAACCTTAGATGTTCAGTTTTTGCAAACTACCTTTTCACTGTTTTTGGAGCTCATAGTAACAAAACTGATGAAGGTATTTAGACATAAGCAATTACTTCGAGCTTTCTGCCATGATAATTCATGGAAAAGAAGACCCATGCAATCTGTGTAATAATTATTAAAGTTATGTCCTTGCATATCAGAACTTTCTAGTGATAGTTTGTTCAGATCCTATTCAAAAATTAGTTGTGAAATGAGGTGTGATTTTCACCAGAGAATTCCCAATGAAAAACAATTCCAAGGCTTTTAGGGATTTGGGATATACTAACAGCGATTTTTTGTAAGAGATACTTAACTATTCTAAGCTATACTTTAAAGTAAAATAACAGAAAGTCCTCTTCTGTACTCCTCTGCTCTCTTTTTTCTTAAATTATCAAAGATTAAATGCAGCAGAGACAAGCAGAAAATGGGCTACATACTGCATTCATTCCCAACTCTGATATTTGTCTTCAAAATTTTGTTTCCTTTCCTAGCTGAGTTTGGCTGCATCCCTTTACTCTGAATGTGTACTTCAGCTTCTTAGCTCCCGCAGATAGTGTAATCCAGGAAGAGTAATGTGGAAATTTACAGTTTGCATGTGTTGAAAAACACTGTTGTATATTCCATAATTGAAACTGTTTCTGTGTCCTGTATATCTCACAACCTTTTTGTACATGCAGCCATTGTTATCCATTCTCTGTAAAATATTATCCACAAAGGTTCAGAAAGTTTCATTAAGATTGCTATAAAAGTCAGCTAAACCATGTTTTATGTCTTCTCTTAAGCTGAAGTATCTTGCACCTAATAGAAAACACTTTGTAGACCCCTTGCTAAGTAAGTATGTGGCAGAAAAACAGTGTGGATTAATCATTTTTATATGGAGTGATGATATTAGAAGAGTTAGAAGCTAATATGTCTTTAGTTAATGATTTTTCTTTTGTTTTCAGCACATGAAACAGTAGTTTATGCCTATTTTTCTCTCTCTCTCTGTCCTGCTTTTGTCTGGGATAGTGTTAATTTTCTTCTTAGTTGCTGGTATAGTCCTGTGTGTTGGATTTACTATGAGAATAATGTTGATAACACACTGATATTTTCGTTGTTGCTAAGTAGTGCTTACTATAAATCAGAGGACTTTCAGTCTCTTATGTTCTACCAATGAGGAGTTGCAAAAGAAGCTGGGAGGGAGCACAGCTGGGACAACTGGCCAAAGGGGTAATTCATGCTATGGAATGTCATGCCCAGTACAAAAGATTGCCTATGAGAGAAAGATCTCTGTTTGGGGATGGGCTGGGCATTGGTCAGTGGGTGGTGATCAATTGTATTGTGCATCACTTGTTGGTTTATCTCTCTCTACCCTTTCAAACACAATAAGTAGTAGTAACAATGGCAGCAGTAGTAGTGGTAGCAGTAGTAGTAGTAATAGTAGTAGTAGTATATTTCACTTTATATCAATTATGAAACTGTTCTTGTCTCAACCCATAATTTTTACCATTTCTCTATTCTCCTCATCTCATGGGGTGGGGGTAAGGTAGTGAGCAAGCAGCTGTGTAGTACTTGCTAACTAGGGTTAAACCACAGCCATCTTTCTTTGAAAAAAAAGAATAGTCCAAATCCTTCTGAAAGCTGGTTTTGCCATAAAGTAAGGTCAAGGGACCTGCACAGGTGATCCAGTTTTTAGGAATAAAATGGCAAGATTTATGTCATCAGATCCAACCAGACCTGATGAACAAGATAACAGCAATGTCTTCACCAACTAACAAGAAAGAAACACAGGCTTTTTAGGTATTGTGGGATTTTGGAGGATGCACTTTCCAAATTACAGTTCCCTCTCTGTCAAGTGACCTGGAAGAAGGATGATTCCAAATGGGGCCCTGAAAAACGACAAGCCTTTGAACAAATCAGGCATGAGTTAGTTCATACAGTGGGCCAGTCTGGACAGGGAAAGATTTAAAAAACCTTCTGTACCTGGGAAGAATGGCTCTATCTGGAGCCTCTGACAGAAAACACCAGGGAAGACTTGAGGTTGACTACTAGACTTTTGGAGTCAAGGATACAGAAGATCTGAAGCTTGCTGTACTCCAACTGAAAAAGAGATACTGGCACCTTACAAAGGGGTTTGAGCTGCTTCAGAAGAGATTGGTGCTTCTCCAGTCACCTCAGTTACCTGTGCTGGACTGGATGTTCAAAGGGAGGATATCCTGTATATGTCATGCAACTGATGCTACATGGACTAAGTAAGTTGCACTGATCAAACAACAAGCTCAAACAATAATCCCCAGTCATCCAGAAATCCTGGAAATGGTCAGTCTGGCCAGTAGGCAAAGCCTTGGGAATATGACCAGAGGAAGAAGTGACATGTGCTGAAGAGGCTCTACTGTATAATAAATTACCAGAAAGTAAGAAGCAATATGATTTGATTGGTCCTGCTGTACTGTAGGAAAGCGTCAGAGGTTGAAGGTAGTTTTATGGAATCCCCTACAATAAGCCACAGAAACTGCTGAAGGAGAAGGTGAATCAAGTCTGCAGAGATGAAAGCCATCCATCTAGCTTTAGACTTTGATGACCAAGAAAAATATCCAGTATTCTATCTCTATACTGACTCATGGATGTTGGCAAATGCTCTCTAGGAATGGTTCCCACAATGGAAACAGAACAACTGGCAGCACAGAGGTAAACCCATCTGAACTGCCATGTTGTGGCAAGATATTGCTGCTTGGGGGAAGAAGCTGGTTGCGATGGTGCATCACCTTGATGTTCATGTACCCAAGAGTCATGGCACTAATGAACATCAAAACAAGCAACAGTTAGATCACGTTGCTAAGAGTGAAGTGGCTCAGGTGGTTCTGGACTGGCAATATATGAGTGAATTACTTCTAGTTCAGTGGGCCCATGACACTTCAGGCCATCAAGGAAGTGATGGAACATATAGATGGGCTTGCGGTTAAAGGATGGACTTAAACATGGACACTATTACACAAGTTCTCCGTGAATGTGAAATGTGCTCCAGTTAAGCAAACCAAGTGGTAAAAGCCTCTCTAGCATGAAGGACAACAGCAGAAACATAAATATGGGGAGGCCTGGTAGATTAACCATATCACACTCCTCCAAATCCATTACATCAAATGCCATGTGCTTACAAGGGTGGAAGTAACCACTGGATGGCTGGAAGCAACCACCGGATGGCTGGAAGCATATCCCGTGCCACATTCCGCTGCCTGGAACACCATCATGGGCCTTAAAGTCTTATGGAAATAATTGAGTCAGATAACAAGAATCATTTATGAAACAATTTTACAAACAGGCCAAAGAGCATGGCATTGCGTGGGTATATCACATTCCCTACCATGCAGAACCGTCCAGAAAAATCAAACAATACAGTGGGATGTTAAAGACTACACTGAGAGTCATGGGTAGTGGGATCTTCAAATATTGGGATACATATTTAGCAAAAGCCATTTAGTTAGTCAAAACTAGAGGATCTGGTGGGACCTCCCCAGTTAAAATTTCTATATACTGTAGAAGGGGATAAAGTTTCTGTAGTGCATATTAAAAATATGCCAGGAACAGCCTGAATTATTCCTGCCTCAGGCAAAGAAAAATGGATTGTTTTCAGTCAACAACCTGGGTGCACTTGGGGGCTATGCAGGAGGATGGGGAGGTCCAGTGTGTACCTCAAGGGGATTTGGTTCTGGGTGAGGGGATTTTGTTTTGGGTGAGAGTAGCCAATGAATTAAGTTGTATATTGTTAATTACCATATAACACTATATATCGTCAGTTCTATGCTGGGCACGTGCCCATCACTGCACTGTGCATCTCCCAGCACCCATCTCCACCACTCCAGATTTGAGAATCTGAACCCGACTCCCTTCTAATTGTCACATTAATAAAGAATGCACTTTCATTAAACTGGGCGAGTCCAGCAGTGGTGGAATCAGAACTGGCTTCGACTTCCAGCAGTGCAGCACCACACGCCATTTTTCCTGCCCTGAAAGACTTTCTTCTAATAGAAAACACTTTGTAGACTACTTGCTAAGTGAGTGTAGCAGGCAAGAAATGTAGGTGATTCATTTTTATATGGAATTATGTGAAGAGTTAGAAACTAATATATCTTCAGCTAATGATCTTTGTTTTCAACACATGAAGCATTATTTCATGCATATATTTTTGTCTCTATCAAGCATCAAAATCTGGATTTGGACTGAGTTTATTTTTATTGAATAAATGAAATGTGTTTTTGCATGTACAATTTTCTTTGAGGGACAATGGAGATGGATTGCAAATAAAAAGTTCAGACATACTTAGCTTACTTACTTTTCCCCATACATCATGCAAATAGCATTACAGGTAGGCTGTGGTTTGCAGAGTGGAAAAATAGTACTGGATAACAGAGATTGGTCATTAGATCTACTATCCCATGAGAGATATAGCAACATGTTTTTCTTTTCTGGGGTAGATATTGTGAGTCAATCAGATATAAGAGAAGTCTGGCTCAATAAATTGTGATATAAAGAACTTATGAAATGTCCCCATGAAGATTTTTCATCATAAGCATTGGTATTTTGATCCCGCTGTAATTCCTCCTTTTGTGAGTGCTGAAACTTTCTCAAGCCCTGCTCTGAGTGATTCTGCAGTATATTATGATTAGGTATATTAAATACAGCTATTTTGGTGATAAATTATAGTTTTCCAAGTAAATTTCCTAGGGTTTGGATTTTTTTTTTTAAAGCATTAATCCAAGATTTCATATGTGACAAGTATAACTGGGAAGGGGAGAAAGAGAAAATGATATGCAAGAAAAAGGGTTGAAAACCAAAGTAGTATCAGACAGATAGCTTGAACTTACCATTCACAAGTTCGTACAGGGACATTGTCTCCTATGTGTCGTGATCTCTCTCTCAGCCACTATTCTATTTCTTTAACTGTCATGGTTTAAGTCCAGCCAGTAGCCAAGCATCACACAGGTGCTCATTCACTCCCCCACCAGCAGGACTGAGGAGTGAATCAGGAGGGTAAAAGCTAGAAAATTTGTGAATTGAGATAAAGACAGTTTAAGGGGAAAGTAAAAGCTGCACATGCAAACAAAGCAAAACACGGGATTAATTCACTGCCTCCCATGAACAGACAGGGGTTCAGCCATCTCCAGGAGAGCAGGGCCCCATCATGTGTAGTGGTTACTCAAGAAGACAAATATCATCACTCCAAACATCCACCCCTTTCTCCTTCTTCTCCCCACTTTGTATTCTGATCATGATATCATAAGGTCTGGAATATCCCTTTGGTCACATTGGGTCATCTGTTCCAGCTGTGACTCCTCCCAGCCACCCACCCATCCCCAGCCCCTCACCAGCTGGCACCACAAAAAGCAGAGAAGGCCTTGGCTCTGTGTAAGCTGCAATGTTCCACTCTTTACTCCCAGTCTGGTTAATCTCAGCCTCCAATACAGTCAGCTGTGTGGATCCCCCTGCCATTCCAGGTAACACACTGGTCAGTTTTATGACAGAAACAGTACTATTCACTGGTACTTGTTGAAAAGCCTATCCTACCTAGTCTAATAACTTTTTTTACTTATTGTGGTTAGAGGACCAATAGATAAATATTATTTTTTCTTTTTATTTTGCATAAATGTAATGCTGAAATTTCTGATTCTCATTAAATAGTAACTTCCATTTTACTCAGAAATACAAATGTGTCTTTTGATAAGATGGACATTTGAGAATATATGGAAGAGAAAAAAAGGACATTCTGCAATAGAACCCCATTCTTTCAGGTCTTGAAGAAAAAGGAAATAATGTTTTAATTTTCAAACAAATCTTACATCTGTTTTCAAAATCAGTAATGCCAGGATATGCATTTATCTTGAAATATGTTGTTTAGTGAAAAAGTACCAAACTCTGATCTTAACAGAGTTATATTTTGTTAACACGAAGTTTTCCAGTGAGTCAGTTTAATTCTGTAAATCCTCAACATAGACTGGTAGACAGGGCCTGTTTCAGCACAAGTGCATACTGCTGTGTTAGCACTATTGCTGTGAAGGCTGCTTTAGGTAGAGCAAGTAACCTCTCTAGGGCAGCAAAGAAAACCTGAGCTGTAAAATAATTTTCCAAATATTCGTGAACAGAGGTTTAGAAACCCTTTCAGAGAGCTTTTCATTTCTCACCTGACAACCTGTGTAAAAAGCTTTAATCTTGCTTAGGAGTAATAGGTAATTTGGCACCAAATGACCTTATCAAATTTTATCAAAAGGAAAAGCAATACAACTGGATTCCCTCAAGTAATTTCTTGGAAACACTTTTAATATGATGTTCAGCCAAGGATTTTTTTTTTAAAACTCTTTCTTGAAGCACAATTTTAAGCACAAATTGATGCTAGAACACTTTCATCTACCATAGCTCAAACATTCACTTTTTCACTTAAACATGTTATGTTCTATTCTTAAAAAATCTTTGGAAATATCTATATATATATATATAGAACATTTCTGCTCTTTGTTCACCTTCTTTGATTTGTATATAGAAATAGCTGAAAGCAGACTGATGAATACTGGGAAATTATGCTTAACCAACCTGATTGCCTTCTGCAACAGGACAATGGCTGGATAGATGGCAGGATAGAACACTGGATATCGTCTACCTTAACTTCAGCAAAGCTGTTGACACTGTCTCCCCGGATATCCTCATAGACAAACTCAAAAAATGTGGGCTGGATGAGTGGACAGTGTGTTGTATTGTTATGCACTTGTTATATAACAAACCACAATGGAACATCTCTGCATTCGGTCCTGCCTGCACGAGGCCAGAACTGAAACTTGGTTTCTGTTTTGCTACTTGTGTGTGTTCTGACCTGCCCCAGAAGGCAATGGTAAATGAGGGTCTTGTTAATAAATCAGTTGGGGTGAATTAGAGTGAAATAACTGATGTTTACATACATATATATGTGTAGGGTTTATTTTAGAACAATTTGATTGCAATGGAAAAGAGGTATGTAGCCATTTTAGTTATTATTATCTATATTAATATAACAATATTAAAGTACAAGATAACCCTGGAGAGGAGAGGAGAGGAGAGGGGAGGGGAGGGGAGGGGAGGGGAGGGGAAGAATGAACTGTGGATCCAGCGAT
>JAWWMP010000081.1:72182597-72204441 GCA_035047865.1 Dendrocincla tyrannina
GGGGGGGGGCGGGGAAGAATGAACTGTGGATCCAGCGATAAGACCTGATTGTTGCAATTTCAATGTGTGATGGTCACAATCTAGATCTGTCAGGAGACAACAATAGCTCTGTCATCTGCAATAAAAGTTGGAAAAAAAGACAACTCTGGATTTGTTCTATGTACCTGTTTATACAAGTAAATGTACATATGCATGCTTGTATATTTACAGTTTGGTAGGGAAGAGTTTCTTTTGGTCCTGAGATGGGATTACTCAGATAATGAGGGAAAGGTGTCATAGAGAACATGAAACTTCAAACACTTCAACAACTTTAGAATATTAAGGAAGACTTATGAATGAAAAAATTTGCAACTGGAAGGATGTGTCCTATGTGCTTCTGCAAGTTATGTTAGCAGGTTTTTTCATTAAAAATCAGATCAACTTTTTTGTTTTTACACTACATTGGCTTATTTTTTTGTAGTCCTTTGCATAAAGCTCTTGGTGATAAGACTATAAAGTTAACTTGCACTTGAGTTAACCTATTCATCATTTCAGTCAACTGAACAGCATTCCTGTTGTATTTGTTTGAGGTTTTTTTTCAGGCAAAGAGATGGTATGGAAACAACTTTTACTTGCCTAGTTTGAATTTTCATGGAAAGGAAACTACACATGTAACACTGGGATTGGGGGTATGTGCTTAACTAACTCTTTTAAAGGAACAACTGATGAATTTTTTACAGCACTATGAATTATGTAAAGATAGAACTGCTAAAGAAAAGTTTGGATAGCTATGGACCCTGTTTTATAATTTCCACTGATTAATCTTTTCTATAACACTTGTGATAAGAATAGCTGAGACTCTTGCTTTCTGAATATATTCATGTTACTTGGTTTTAAATGTTTAATTCTAAAATAGAATGTTACATAGAAATATTTTCATAAAATACTTAAAATGCTAGACATTATCATGAATTATGCAATATTTAAAGATGCAGCCTATCTTTATTTTTAAAACTGGAGAGTATTTAATATTTTTATTCTGTTGTCTTCTGTAAATTGTTTAAACTTTAGGGACGTTTACTGAATTACAAAGCCATAATTCATCAGAGTACTGGATTGAAGGAGCTGGCTGAGATTCAATGCTTATTTCATTAAATAATGTATCATATTTGGTATTATCAGATATAACATTGCATTCTGTATTGAGATCAGAAACCAAATACCAAAACAAATACAGGAAAAGCTATTACTGCCTTCATTCTCTCATGTTTAGGTACCCACACTCAAAAAGTGATGCACACTTTACAACCAAGTATCTGGTCAAACCCCTTCGCACTAGATTGCAAAAATTAAACTGTATTACTTGTGCAGTCTTTGATAATAGGCTCTCTTTAACAATAACACTGTAAAAGAGCAGACCAGCTTAAACTACCATTGAGACGAAAGTCAAATTCAAATAAAAATGAGCAGCTCATGAGCAAAATATTTTTGAAATATTTTGAGGGAACAGTATGCCTATCAACCTTGTTTGGTCTCAGAGTATTTTGGTACTGGCCTCTTGGAAGTAAAGAAACAAGGACAGGAGAATTGAACAAACATGAGTGGGTGCTTACATGATGAATCAATGATGAGTAGAACATGGAGTTTAAAAGCAAAATGTGCTTTTTTCACATTTTCACTTATAAATGTAGGAATCTCAAGAAAAAGTTGATATTCAGCTTTATTAATTACTACATACAGAATTTCTGTGAAATTTATTTGGAAGATTCTAAAAACCTGGTGATTTTGGAAGCAAGCTGTAGGAATTATCAATGTTGTGATAGATTTTAAGGACTGGTTGAAAAAAGATAAAATAAAAAACTCTTAGTGATTTTTCTCTTGGTCTGTTGAAACTAAATTTCGGTTTTATACTGTAAATTTATTCACATAAATAGTTGTTAAATAATTTTATTCATGCTTAAACCTAATCATAGACCCTTGTTGCTCTCTAAAATTAACTGGAAAAAGTAACATACTGTTACTGCACAGAATACTGAAAAACATAGACTGCACTTGTTACTAGAAGGTGCTTTCAGACAAAACTTGAAGATCATGCTTTCACCAACATTTATAAATCTACTCTATATAGAAACGAAGACTGCATTCATGAATTTAAGGTATGTGTATGTTTATATTTGTAGAGTGAGTGTTTATATTTGGAGAAAAGCCCATCACATTGAATATAGAACAAATGAAAAATTCTGGCAGCAGATGGATCCATCTTTTGCACACAGTTTATATGCAAATACATATATAATTATATATAGACTTTCATATATGCATGTATATATGTGTAAATAGAGATAGATATATATGCATATAAGCCACCATTAAGGAGAATTAATGACAGAAATAAAAATGAGGCACTGAAGGAAGAAAATAAGTCTTACTGTGCTTTGTATCATTTGATAAACTTGTAAGGTAAAGCTCTGGCTTTACTAGAACTAAGGCAAAACTCCTTTTCTCTCCAATTGATTCAAAATTCTACCCCCTACGTTTACATTCTTTGTACAATATCATTCAGACATATCATGACAAAATTAACACTTGATATAATTCGATTGAAGAAAAGGAACTATGTATGGAATGCATTTTCTTCTGGTCTTTGCTAGTTCCTTACAACATGAATATAATTCAAGATCACAAATTTGTGTTAAGGTTGATCTCTTATTTATTGGTGAAAAAGCAATGAAAAAAGGCTGAGACAATTTCACAGACTTTTCTTCCTTGAATAACTAATTTTTTCATACTTCAGACTTACAAAATATGAGTAGGAGTATTATATCAAGAAAATATTAACATTCATGTATTCTAACTCGCAAGGAAAAATGTCTCACCTAATACTCAATTGGATTATAAATGGAATACACTCTGAGATGGATACTGAGATGAAAGTGATCATGTTGCTGAACATAAGGATTGAGAATAAGTGGGAGCAAAAGTGTGACATATAAGAGAAAGGAGTAAAACTGACTTTTAATGAGAGGGAAGTTAATAACTCATTATAGAAACAATGCAGGAGGGACTGGATTACGGTGTAAGTATTGTATGAATCAAATGGGGTGATAAATTGTAGCTGTTAGTAGGCAACTGTAACAGAATACAGATAATAATACTAAGTAAAATTTAAATTCACTAAGAACTGCCCATCATAGTAAAACGTTATAGAAAGCAGTATCCATGCTCTTCAAAAGTACTGCTAATTATGAGCAAATAAAATCTTTACATTTTCTCATTTTGAACAGCTGATCATTCTTAGATTCCTAAGCAAAAGGATTCCATTTGTTACTGTGTGTCACAAACAGTTGTGGAAACTAATAATCTGAAAATATGTGTTTTTTGGAACTTAACCTCATGGCACATTCAAACTTCAGTCAGAAAATACAAAACCTGACTGAGTTTTTATTTATTTATTTATTTATTTGGTGAAAGCTACAAAACTTCACAAGAATTATTAAAATAAGCATAACTCGTATCTTGACACCTATTTTGTACTGAGACAGTGAGAGTGATGGGGCACCTGAACAGGGTACCTGGAGAGGCTGTGGATGCCCCATCCCTGGCAGTGTTCAAGGGCAGCTTGGATGGGGCTCTGAGCAACCTGGTCTAGTGGGAGGTGTCCCTGTCCATGGCAAGGAGGTTGAAACTAGATGATCCTAAAGGTTCCTTCCAACCCAAACCATTCTTATGATTCTAAGACTCATAATATACAGGTTTGATATTTTATTGTGATTTACCTATCCTCAGATATTTTCCTTAACCTCAATTGCCAGTTGTGCAGTGGATTTCTCTCACATTTTTTGAACAGCTTTTCAATGTTCAAATTAATTCAGTAATATTAGAATACTAAATGGGAGGAAAAAGTTCTTTTTACCTTAAATTCTATTATTATAATAGACACGTGTTAGAATCCATCACATTAATGTCACTTCTTTTCCCAAACGAAATAGATAGCACTTTGGAGTACCAAGCAAAATAGCTTGCTTCTAAAAATGCTACAAAAAATCAGCATGAGAACTATTAATAAGGCACAGGTCTTCATTTATCTAACAGAAGTAGGGGAGGGAATTGAAATAATAGGTCATTGTGGAATTTTTAATCAAATGTAATGTATTTACCTCTGCCAGTCTGTCAAAGAACTC
Organism: Dendrocincla tyrannina; assembly: GCA_035047865.1. Lineage (NCBI taxonomy): Eukaryota > Metazoa > Chordata > Aves > Passeriformes > Dendrocolaptidae > Dendrocincla > Dendrocincla tyrannina. The sequence continues at coordinate 72,186,758 of JAWWMP010000081.1, forward strand.
ATATTTTATTAGCAATTTATTCTGAGAAAAATGATTTCACTGAGCATTTTATTACACAGGAATACAATATGATGTAAGTGGGGTAAGGAGTCTTGGCTGCAGCGGAGCTGTTTTATTACCTTCCCGATTGTCTTGGGTTCCAGCATGTGATGTTCTCCATGAAGAGACATCTGCCTCTAAACATGACCTCCTTTATTATTCTCAGTTTGTAGGGGCTTTTTTGCACCTTTTTAGTTAAAAATAAATAAATAAATAAAAATTGCAAGTTTTGAACTGATGGCTATACAAACACGCCTGTCTGGACTATGACATGCCATCAAGTACATATTGATTTTTATTTGATTTTAAAAATGGAACAAAATGATGCTACAGAGACTGGTGATGATGTCTCTAAAGCAAGGTTCTATGTGGACTACTAGGGGACAGAACCCCCTGAATCTTTGTGATGATTAATGGGAAGAAATTACAGTATAAAAACCTTTGATGAAGGTAATGATATTGACATAAAAAATAGAGGCCTGGTTTAATGTTACTCCAGCTTTTCACCAGCACATCCCAGTGAACTCAATGACTAAAGCTGATAGGTACTACCTCCATTAGCTTAGAAAAAATTTCAAAATTGGTTTTCTCCTTTTTCTCCAGTGCACAGAAAATTCAGTAATTTCTTTGTTTCTTCTTATTAAAACTTCTGCCTACAAGTTAATACAAGTTTTAAGTTAAATTGCAGGTTTTAATACAGTGTTTAAAATGAAGCAGTTTTGAACATTTTCTGACTACACCATTTTTACCTGAACTGGTTTTGGCTGGGGTGGAGGTTATGTTTTTCATAGTAGCTGACATGGCACTCTGTTTTTGACTTGAGCTGGTAACAATGGTGATAATAAAGAGATGTTTTTGTAACTGCTGAGAAGTGCTTACACAGAGTCAAGGCCTTTTCTGCTCCTCAGCCCACCCCATCAGTGAGGAGACTTGGGACAGTATGAAAAGTTGTGAGAGAACAGAGCTGGGAGAGCTGACCCCAAGTGACTGAAGGGATATTCCATACTGTATGGCCTCATGCTCAGGATATAGAACTGGGGGAAGAAGAAGGAAGTGGGGAATGTTTTTGAAATGGTAGCGATTTGTCTTCCCAAGTAACCATTATGTGTGATGGGGCCCAGCTTTCCTGGAGATGGCTAAACATCTGCCTGTCCATGGGAAACAGTGAATTAATTCCTTGTTTCGCTTTACTTTTGCACATGGTATTTGTTTTCACAATTAAGCTGTCTTTATTTCAACCCATGAGATCTCTTACTTTTGTTCTTCCAATTCCATTCCCATCCCAGTGGGGAGGAGTGAGTGAGTGAGTGAGTGAGTGAGTGAGTGAGTGAGTGAGTGAGTGAGTGAGTGAGCGAGTGAACGAGCGAGTGAGTGAGTGAGTGAGTGAGTGGCTATGTGGAACTTAGTTGCCCAGTTGCTTAGTTGGTTTACCATGTTAAACCACATTACCTTAGAGCACTTTAATGTGCAAAGGTGCCTAAACAGATGAGTGCAGGTAGTCCTGCTCTTCCTTGTATGCTGTGAAGCAATTGTCTATGAACAGGATCAATTCTTGTAGCTATCTATCTTGACCTGCACAATAACAAAGCTGAAATGGCATGTTTATGGTCTCTGGTTTGGCACCACAGTAAAGTAATTTGACACCTACCAGACCACAGCTGCCTGAGAGAAAGTATCTTCCCAAAGAACAGGCTATTTTTACTACAGGCTAATGTTTCATGATAAAGAGAATAATGCCAAGTATACTCAAAAGATGCAGAAATAAGGCAAATTATGGGATAAACTGTGTGATAATATACTTCTTTTTGAATTTCAGATATTCGTCCAGCTTACTGAGTGAACTAGAGGTTAAATAGAAAGACTAGGATTCACTACAGACTCTAATATTGTATATAATACAATATGTAATAAATAAGCACCAAAGAATTGAAGAGTGGTTGTACATTCTACCTTTACTGGGACATAAGCACTAAAGAGTAATCATATCAGTTCAGACCAGGTGTGCAACAAGCCCTGAATCCTGTCTTCAAGAGTGAACAATAAATAGACACTTACGAAAGAGCACTAGAACAAGTGAATTATATGACATTCTTCCAGACACCGGTGTTTTTTACCTTAGGAACTTCTTAACCCAGAACGACTATCTGTGTGTAAATAGTCCTTGATCTTTTCTTTTTTTCTTTAAAATTTCTTTAATGGTTTGAGCTAATTGCTTTAGCAGTTTTCAAAGATCAGAATAAGTCATAGCAGGCAGTTTCATGGCTTTGTTAGATTGTCTCTGAAGAATCACATCTTTCTGTGTGTTTTGAATGTTACTTCTTGGATTCATGTAATATCTTCTGGCATTGTTATTAGATGTGGAAAATAAATCACCTGAATTTCTTACACTTTTCTAGACTGTTGTCTCTTCCCACCTTAATTGTCCTTTGTTTTTCTAAATGGCATCAGTCTAGCCTATCCTCTGCATAAACATCAGCTGTTTCATACCGTGGTCATCATCATCAATTTCTTTGAGAATATTGCTGATTTAGTACACTATTTTTGAGATGGGAATACCAAAACTGTAAGCATCGTTCAAGACAGAAGTTGATACACAACTGTATCCAATTCCAGGTTGAATGGATCTCTGAGCAACCTGGTCTGATGAAAGGTGTACCTGCTCACAGAAGAGTGGTTGTAACTAGATGATCTCTGAGGCCACTTCCAACAACAAAACATTCTATGATTCTATATCAAGTGGAATTTTTTTCTCTTTTGTCCTCTAGTCCTTCCGGGATGATTTCTGACATTTGTACACCTGCTCAAGTTTTCCTTTCTGAGTGTTGTTCACCAGCTCAGAGCCAATCTTCTGTTGCATAAAATTAGGGTTTTCATTTTGGAGGTAAGGCATTTCACATATATTTATGTTAAAATTGTTTTCCATTTTATTAGAGAATTTTCTGTTTTATGAGATCCCTTTGCAAATTTGTCATGTTTGGGTAACATCTTTCTTTCCTTGAATTCAGTACTGCCAGCATTACTATCTCGGTAATTCTAATGGCTCCAGACTATTCCCACTGTTGTTCTTAGTATAGACATTTGGCTTGAGGGCTTGACATCTCATAAAGCTGCCTAGAATATTTTCTAATAATTGGCAATCCATCAGCAGTCTTAGCATAGAACAACACTCAGCAGTTTGGAGAGGAATTCCATATGAAGTCAGTATTTCAGGTATTTTGTCCTTTGTGAGTTTTTGCTGATCATATTCTGATCCTTGTGATTTAATACAGTTCTCACTAGCTTGTATTGAATATCCTTAATCAGCAAGTTTTTAATTTAAGATCGAACTTCCCACGGACCACCCATGTTCTGACATCAGTATTTGCCTTTCTGTTTGTCTTGTACTGTAAAAAAATTACTTATAATTTTTCTGGCTTTTGGAAGTTGTTCTTCATTTTCTTGTTCATGTTTATCTTTTCTGTATTCTGCATATCTTACTCTTTAGAATGAATGCTTAAAGTAACAAAGAAACAAGAATGTAATATTGTCATATTGCCAAATGTACTTGGTTAATTCTCAGCTTTCCCTTTTCTCTTGTCCCAAAACTCTTCTGTAGCCAGCTGGCTTTCCTTACCCTTATCATTTCTCACAACGCTTCTCAGATTCCCAGGTGTAACCCAATTCTAGGCAGCTCGTCTTCTCCAGAAAAACTCAGACCCTCTACTATAAATGCTGATCATAGTTTTACCACACCAAATACCATTTCAAGATTTGTCTGATGAGCTGTAATCTGATTTTACATTGTCTGTGCATGCAAATCTTTTTTTTTTACATTGACCACACAAAAAAAAAAAAGTGAATTAGTAAGCAATTGGAAATAGAATCAGTTCATGGTATTTGTTAGCCTACAATAAAAGGTAAAATAAAATTTGATTAGTTTAAACAACAAAATTTGTACGCACACTAATACATACTGACTAGTTTCATTGATTGTAAATGGAGCTTCAAATAAAAGAAACTGTATTTCTCCCTACTTAATAACCATCATGGATGGGGGGGTGGGGGGAAGAGAGGAAGAAAAAAACACAGAAAAAAGTGTTTATTTTATTTGAAACTTCATTACAGTTTTCTTGATTGCTTGTAAACTTTGTAAGACTAATCATCATAATGTGACATTTGAGTGACTTAGATTAGAAATTTGACCATCATATGCATCTCTTTTATTAGTGGCTAAATGCAAATCTAGGGATTATCTTACCGGCAGAGAAGTCTATTTTGACTTTGAAATTTGTCTTACAGAAATATATCATGATATTCTTGTCAGTAAACTTTCTTCACTAGAATAATTCCAGAAAGTGATGAAAATGGTGATCATAATTTCAGAAAGTGATAAAAATGGGGATCACACACAGTTAAAATTAGGTTGTTTAAAAAGTATCACTGTTTTCCTAGCTGCAAGTATACTTTGTTTACACTACTTTCTTCATTATTTAATCCATACAGATCTACAAAGGAATAAACAGCTCCCAGAACCAAAACTCAGACATCTCATGACAGTGGCTGATCAGCAGACCTCAACATGAGCAAGACACATATCTGGGTAGTAAAATACAGATTGAGACAATTATCATAATTATCTAATGGCAGTTTTAACTTTTGGATTTCGAATTATTCAGGAGATGTGAGTTATACTTTCATGCATACATATTTATGTTGCTACTTTTATTTAAATTGTATACGTGAGATAAAAGTGAAGGTATTGATTTTTTTCCTACCTTTACCTGTTGATAGTGTATTTGTGAAATCTTTTCTATGGAAGAAGGGTTCAGAAGTCACAGAAATCACAGAAGTTACAAAAACAGTCAAGTTGGAAGAGACCATAGTGGGTCATCTGATCGAACCTCCCTTCTCAACAGGGTCATCCTAGAGCACATGGCACAGAATTGCATCCAGATGGTTCTTGGATATCTCCAGTGAGGAACACTCCACAACCTCTCTGAGCAACCTGTTCCAGTGCACGGTCACCCTCACAGTAAAGAAGTTCTTCCTCATATTCAGGCAGAACTCTGTGCATCAGTTTTTGCTCTTTGCTTCATGTGCTAGTGGTTTGCACCACCAAGAGCCTGGCTTCCTCTTCTTGGCACCCCACCCTTTGGATATTTATACTCACTGATGAGGTCTCCTCTCAGTCACCTCTTCTCAGGGCTGAACAGGCCCAGCTCCCTCAGCCTTTCCTCATAAGAGAGATGCTTCAGTCCCTCAATCATCTTCGTAGCCCTATGCTGGACTTGATCCAGGAGCTCCATGTTTCTCCTGTACTGAGAAGTCCACAACTGTATGCAGTACTCCAGATAGGGTCTCACCAGGACTTCAAAAGAGTTTTTCTTAACAGATTATCTCTCCAATATTTCTTAGTAAATTAATTGTATCAAATATTTTTCCTTCTTTTTTCTTAATTGCTACAGTTTCACGTTGAAGTTATTGCTCTACCAGTTCTCAAAACCAGAGAATTTTATTGGTGACATGTAATGACCTCCTAGAAGAGTCTGACTATGCATCAAGAAGTGTTTTCCTTTATGGACTATTTTTTTATGTACAGGGTTGCCTTTGTGCAGAATCTTAACAGACAAAAATCTTTATTACACATAGAGATAAAATAAACAAAGAAAAGCATTTGGGATATAATACCTAGCATCATTTATAGGAAGAACAGAAAGGAAGAAAGGTTAATGAGTGGCTTATGGGAGTACAGTGGTTTTTTGGTTTTGATGTATATATCTTGGCACATTTCACTTGGCGAAGCAAAAGATTGCTAAAACTTTCATTTCAGTACTCGATCTCTGTTCTTTATAAATGAAAGGAAAATAATGTGAACTTAGGAAACAAGCTGATGCAGGGAGTTGCATGCCTGCTACTAATCTTTTTTCACATGCCTGCATGTAATCTGTTATTTATTTTGGTAAAGGTACACAACACCTCTGTAGCTGTGATCAAGCTGTAGATCAAGTATCATATTAGTTACTTGTCTTCATATCTGCTTCCATCACTGTTCATCCAGCAGAGCAGCTGTTTTACGTGCAAAACATATATATTTATATATAACTATTAAAGTAGAATAATATTTTTTTTCATCAGACCATATAATTCGAAAACCTACATGTCTTAATCTATTACTGCTAATATTTGTGTCTACATAGGATAACCAATGCATTCTTTTTGTTGCCTTTTGCAAAAACTTACTTATTTGTATAGAGATCAGCTCCTGTCTGATTTTATCTGTTTGCTTATTTAAGGGAAAAGTGCAGCTTGGTATCTTTATGTAAAACTTTACTGGGGGAAGTTATTCATCAGATTGTCTGCAAACACATTAAGCCAGGTGTTGCTGACAGCAAAGGGCCACAAAGAAATTGGGAAAATCCTGACAGCAATGGAAAAAGAAGAAATCTTCTAAAGCAATACAGAGCTGTGAGGCTGGCACACTTCCTTCTGTGCTCTTCTTCATGCCTGGGAAGGCTAGGGAAAAAGGTGTGTAAATGCTCCATACTTGAGATGCATGTAGTCTGCTGATATTTTGGACAATTTCCACTATCCTTTTCCCTGCGAAATACATGGATTTGTGCATTTTTTTGTTTGTTTGTGTTTTTAAAGCAATAAAGTGTTTTTAAAATTTCTTTGTGTGTTTTTTTCCTGTTTTTAAATAAATATTTGCCATAGAAATTGGAAATTACTATAAATTTGAAAAACGTTTAACTGATTTTTGAGTAATGCAGTCACCTTAATAAAAGTGGATAATGAAAATACAGTATACCAAATACTTTTTGGTCACAGACTAGCATTTTCATGTATAATGGCATTATTCCTTCTTTCACATGTGTAGACAAATACTGAATACTGTTTTTCTTCTGCTCACATAACTATAACTGTGGTGAATATCACTGCCTACTTTCTCCCTAAAGAGAGTAAAAAGAGCAATGCTGCTGATTCCATGTTACCTTATTTTGGTAGCAGTAATGACTGATTTGCTTGGGGGAAAACTGTCAAGTCTCTGTGTGAATTATTAACAAACATATTTCTGTATTATTTATAAGATACTGAAAATATTGCTTAATGATCATTTAGAATGATGGCTTTAGAACGCAATTGTTTCTTTACAGTTCTTATTGACACAAACAGTGTCAGGGAATATTGCACAGACTAGCAAAGAAAAGCACAATTTTAATAGTATCTTAAAATGATTGTAGCATTAGCCTAGTATTTTCTACCTTTTTATAAAGTTAGTTTTTATTGTAAAAGACAGGAAAAGTCTGAGGAGAGAGTAGAGATTTACTTAGGGTGAAATCAACTTTTCTGTGAATGTAGCTGCATTTTTTTTTTTAATATTTGCAATTTAAATCATATTAAATTGTTCCTTATTAATGGAAATAGTGGAGAAGACACACATGCAATACTATCTCTTAAGTTCAAAAAAAACCCCAGAGAGTACTATGCTAACGTTTAAGTACTGCACAACAGAGGGAATGGAAAGCACACTGCCGGACATCATAAAGAGAAGATGGTCTTACAGTCAAGAACAATTTTTTACAGATATACCCACTCTGAGCTTGGATGAGTAAATCTTCCTCTGTGTGCCTTTATGTTTCTGATTTAAATTAATGGTGTTGATAACTTTTGATAACTTCTCTGCACTCATAAGGTGACGTCAGTGTGTATTTACTAACTTTATGGTACCCTATTCATATTAATGGGATCGCTGATGTAATACTTTCACTGGAGAACAGCCTGACTCTTATCTGGGATAAGGATGTTTAGAATTTTAGTAAAGAGAATCAAAAATTACATCACTTACCTTTAAAACTTTTTTAATCAAGCTTCTTAGTTGTACTCTGAAATTGTTCCAAATGTTAATGACTTCTCAGATTACTTTTTCCTGTTCATGCTATAGGCTTTCAATGATACTTCCTCAGTTTGAGAGCTACAATTAAGCTAGTAGCTCTGATAGACTCGTGATATCAATATGGTGAGATGTTGTCATTGTAAGGCATGAAAACAAGATCTTTTGTTGTTTAGTGGTTTGTTGGACATTGTTTATGGTATAATTAATTAGAGGAAACAGATTTTGTGTTTATTTCTGTAGTTACAACTTTGTTTATGAGCTATATAACAATTCAAGGGTAATGAATTGTTAATAATGAAAAGCAATATTCAATAGCATCTAGCTTTCTTTTTAAAAGTCTGCCTCTCTTGCATCTTTTGCTTCATTAGTGGCCACTGGAAGATGAACAGAAAAAACTGCCTTTGACAAACAATAAACGTAAGAAGTTCTGTTTTGTTAATCATTGTCATGTTCTGTGGGTAGAAAGGAATGATCCACGCCGAGACGGGTTCAGAACAGGAGTGGACTTTTATTCAGGGGTGCATGGGACTTTTATAAGGTCGGGATGGAGGGTTCTGAAACTTAGGAGGAGTTAGGGACGGAGAGCAACAAGAAAGGGAAAGGGAAGGAGGGGTTTCAACGAATAAGGGAGAACTGGGGGTGGTCAACCTTATGTGGTAGTGCTGCACTGCACCACCGGCTGACCAATGGGATTTTAGGGATACAGGAACCAATTAACAAATGAAGATACAGAATAATTGTATTGGTATTCCTAACTACGTTATATGCTATAAAAACTTTTCAAAAAACAGCAGCCCTGTGGCATGGGGTGATCAGCAGTTCATCGGCGTGCACTCAGGTCTGGGACAGCACCACCCACTCATTAAATGAATCTTCTCTCTATTTTGGGTTCGTCAGCTGGTTTTTCCATTCTCCTACAGGTAGTTACTCCACAAATCATCAATCTGATTTTTGGTTTTTTTTAAAGTAAAATTCAGATTTTGGAAAGGAATATTTCTGATTGCACAGTACTATCAGCTCTTTCCTCCAAACTATTTGGCCTTAATTAACACTCAGGTAGCTCTTCTGGAGCCATCGTAGGAAATTCTTCTTTATTCGCTTTAATTCCATCAAGAAAAAGTGTCCAGAATCTTTGTATTACGTTCCTTCATATATTACTGTTGCTGCACAATTTCTAATGGGATTTTTTTTTTCAAATTAATAGGCTAGAATAGACGGCCTTGACAATAATAAAAGGAGATAACATCCTTTAACCAGATTGTGTCTATTGATGATCTGGGTAGTGTAGACAAAGGGTTTATAGTAGCCTTATTTCCACCCATCTGTACATGTTTTCTCAGACCTGATTTTGTACGTGAAAGGATATGGCCAGCTTCCAGAATTTTGCAACAATTTTCTGGCATGGAATTTTGAGTAGAAAAGCATACTATGACATTCTTTTGGCTGTATGTCTTACACTCGGAGCAGAGGTATAAAAATACTCTGAATATAAACAGTAATTTAATAGCATGCTACTTCATTGCCTTACGTCAGTCTTCATTCTTCTTTCAAATGCATGGACACAATACATGAAAGTCAGAATTGATGGGCAGGACGATTAATCTAACATTAGTAAGCATTTATGGGTTTCCCTTCCCTCAATTAGAGAAGTTATTAAAAAAAGAGTTTAAGAAGAAAAAGTCAACTTTTTCACTAAAATTTCATTAATTTTCAACTACAACTGTATCAGAAGGTTTATAGGCAGTTGAAAAAGATATACACAAATGATGACACTGACTTTTTTAACACTAATGAGGTGAATGCAGCTGTGAGAGGAGCTAATAAAAATATTTTTAATCCATTTGCTTGAAAGGTAATAAAAATCCCTGTTCCTTAGTTGAATAAAAGTGTAATACAGCTATTAAAGATATTGCAGGCAGAGGGAGATCTAAATAAAGCTGAGACATCACATTTAGTATGAGGCTTAATGGCATATAGGAGTCTCAAAAGGTTATAAGGCTGAGAGAAAGTATATATTGGCATAAGTTTTATTCAAGTGTTAGATGAAATACAGTGTCATCAGAACAGATGAAGAAAAGGTCTACAATCCTAAGATAAGTAGAGAAGATAATTACATAAAAAATGTATTACAATGTGAAAGTTAAATCTGTGATCATATATAATGGAAGGCTTTGTTGTGCAATGCATCCATGGTGCCTTTTGATGCATTAGGACAGGATAAGCACAAGAATGCTTTGAGGAGCCAAAGATGACACTCTGCTAAGAAGCAGATATATCCTTATGTGAAAAATATCTGCTAGATTTCATTCATTAAAACTCATCACTTTGTAGAGGAGTGATAAATAAAACACTTCACCTATAGGCATCTTTGTATCTGGCTTTATGAGAGTCAGAAGCTGAATGTAAATGTTTTCCTTTAAAGGTGATCCTTCCAGTAAAGGGAGATGCAAGAAAACTCACACTCCTACTCGCCATGCTCTTGTCTGAAAACCATGGGCTTTTATTCCTTCCACTCTAGGCACATCTGCAAGAGTATTTTCATTTGCATCAGGAGACATCTTTTGCTGTGATTCTCCTGATTCGCACTCACATTATTTTGATTTTAAAATTGAGTCATCTTGGAATTCATGAGCCGTACTTACCCTGAGTGATGTTAAACCATAGATATGCATCAGGAGCCCACTTGGTACACTGCATCCACAAATGAACATTCAGGCCATGGTAACAAAATAGTCAGTACAATGACTTCCCTCCATGCAGTGTTGATGCTGGTCTTCAATGTCAACTATTCTTCTTTATAAATCTGCACTTACTCATACATGCTACTTACTGAGATAGATGTAGGCTTGCTATGGAGTATTCCTCATGATTTGAGGACATGAAAAAAACATAAAAGGTTTTAAAATGATGGCATTTAGCAAACAATAAGACATAGTTAATGGAAAAAGCCATCAAGTACTTTTGTTGATTTATAAAAATAATCTCATTCAAAGTTTTTCTTATTTAGTGTCTGCAGGAAAAGGGTTGACATTGAATATGTCCTTGAAACTTTTGGGAAAAAAAAAAGTCTTATTTCACTAATAAACACCATCTTTTTCCTTCCTTTGGTTTTAACAAAAAGGCAAACAATATCAGAGCTGTAAAGACTCTGTCTGCCTAGCAGAAGGAATGCCTGTGCAATTTACCCTAGGGTTTTAGTAGTGATTTTTTTTCCTAAACCCATTTAAGCATTTGTCCTAACTCTACTTAGAACTCACTGTATTGAACTAATAGTGAATAGATGTAATTTTCATTAGTTTAGTGCATTGTTCTAAATAGGACATGAAGACCCCAATGAAATCACTTAGTATATATGTCATAACTGATTAATCTACAGTAGATGGTAGAGCTTATTTTGGCTCAGCAGACAGTTCTGAAAGACAATTTGATATGAAGTCCAAAAGGGCTGTTTGAATGCCTTGTTAATTTGATTTTTATATTTATTTTATCTTGTATATGTATTTTATCTTGTCTTCAGATTGTCTCAAATCTCTAGTTTTATGAAGGCTTCTTTAAAATATTAATTGTGATGCTTAAAAGCAAAAGATGAGCAAATAATTTAGCAAATGTGTTAATGCAGTATACATACTAATACAAGTTCTAAGAAATTGTGGTGAGTTGACCATGGCCAAATGCCAGATCCTCATGCAACCACTCCTCATATGAGCTGCCTTTTGAGGAATGACAGAGGTGTGCTTTGGAACAGGATATAGTCTCTTCACAGAATGAAGAAACTCAGTCTGAGAACAGGTCTATGTTGTGAAATCATCAAGCCCATGCACTGTGTGTTGACACTACATGGCAAAATCCTTTAGTTCTTTATATACTAAATTGTAGAAGCAATATTTAATTTATAGATATAGACCATAGTAAATTGGTGTATACATACCCATGTAGGTGAATGCTTTCAGGTTTGTGGTATAAGCTTGCACAGCAAGACTTTTACCATAATCTTTAAAGTTCTGTCTTGGAGATGATCCAGTTATTGTATTCATTTCCAATCACATATGCTAGCAACTATTTTTTTTTTTTTTCGTGTAAGTGCTCATTTTTAGGCATCAAAATGTTAAGAGAACAAATCTAGCTGTATTTGTACATAACAGTTTTAACTGTGTTTATGGAGTTCTTGTCTCTTATTATTAGAAGACAACTTTTCTGCCAGTTACCACTAAAAAGGCTATAGTTGACCTAACATTTATAATGGAAACTTTTACAAGATATTGCTGAATCTTATTCAGCAATAAAGTAAAGTAAAGTATCTATAAAAATATTTTTATAAGAGCTGAATGCACAGTGTTCCTATTTGAGAAGCTCAAACTTTCATTATCTCTGTGCTTTTAGGTTCACTTTCTTACTACTCTTATTTCATTTTAAGTAATCAGATTTAGCAGACTGCTACAACCCTTAGGTATTATGTTTTACTCCTCCACTTGTTTTGCTTTCTGTATTTCATTATGCTAGTATTTCTGTTTGCTGCCCTGAAGGATTTCTTTTTCATTATCTTGACCAGAATTTGCTTATGTGTCTGCATTTGTTTGTATTAAAAATTTATGCACAAAGTATTTGTAAATAAGAACCAACCACACAGCTTGTCTCTTGAATCAGCACAGTGACACTCTGCACATACACTGAAATATAAGTGATGTAAAAATGAGCATTGGGTGTGGTCTGTGCATAAAGGAACTCATGGAATTAATTGGCAAAATAACACCTGGGAAGTGATTCAGTAACAAGATTTTTCATATAGGAAGGAAAAGGCCCTAACACCTCACAGCTTTCCTGGGAAAACCTGCAGGATAGAGGAGTCTCTCACAATGGAGTATGCTAAATGCCAAATCCTGGACAAAAATACATTCAGAAGCTATCCACAAGAAGATACAAATGTGATTGTTTTGCTGTTGGTAATTCTCTTTTTATGCATAATAAATTGTTGTTCAACATTTTTCATCTCAATTAAATTCTCTTGGAGATTAGAAAAGCAAATGTGAAATCATGTTCTTTCTCTTATATATACTGCATATTTATCATTGCACCTTCTATTGCAATCCATACTGACAGTATTTTCCTTTGGCTTTTTCTTGCATATGCCAGTCTGTTTTCTGATCTCTACTTTTCCTTAGGTTTCCATATCAACTTCTTCAAATATACCATGCTTAACATTCCATGGGTTCTTGGAAACTGTAATGGTCAGGGGCCAGAGGAGGCCAAGCAAAGGTGCTCTTCTCATTTGATCTTTGCAAGGCAGAACACACTGCACAGAGTACCAGCAGGCCAGCAATCCCATAGCTGACAACTAAACCCTGTCTACAAAGCAGCCATTTGGCTTAAAGATCTCCAAGATAATCAGAAAGGGTGGCTTTCACTAATTTCAGGGGAGCCCCACTAGGCAAGTTTCACCTCCAAGATAATGCTACTGGTGTCCAGTGCACCAGTTGCACTGGACCCAGAGCCATGTTACTGGATGGCCTCGTGAGTCCTACTTCAAAAGAGCTCCCTACTGCCCAGCAGAGTTTATTTCCACCCTTATCACTCTGAATGGGGTAGAATGATGTACCACAGGGATAGGAGGGGATGAGACCATGTGGGCAGAGAACATATCCATGAAGAGGCAAGGTTTACGCTGCTCATGGGGTTGGGGCACCAGGTTGCCTATGGTGGCAGAAAGATAGGCTGATTTTGAAGAGGAGGGAGCTCAAGAGCAACAACAAATGCTTTTCTGCTGCTGAGGCGGGGAGAAAAAATGTCTGGATACCTTTTGCTTCTTGACATTTTGTGGCCTGGATCCTACTGACAATCCCTTTGATATTTTATTTACTGTAAATTTGTGTATAAAACAGAAGAGAAATTCTGTGCAGATTTTAGTAAAACTGCTATAATCCAGACCACAATGTTAACAATGCCACCAGGTGTCTATGACTGTTCGGAAGAGGTCACTGGAAACTCATTTGTGTCAGCTCAGTGCTGTTCAAGGGCGCACTCAGATTCCTGATGTGTGGGGGCTCCTACATAATTTAGATTGGAAAAGAACCTCTGGTTTATTTCCCTTTGAGGTCCAGAGGAAGCCATTGTGATGCCACTTACTATGAAGCCTCTTTCTGGGCTGCATTTCTCTAGATCTATGCTCATTTTGGCAATTTTTTTCCCTTGCTACTTTTTATATAGCCATTTAACCAATCAGTAATATTTTAGAGAGTGGAAACAAGCTCATTGTTGTATTGCACCAAAAGTAAACAAACATATCAAACAAACAAAACCCCCAAAAACTTGAAGAATAAATAATTTCTTGTTACTTGATGATTTTTCTTTGTTTTGGTGTATTCAAATTACTGGGTTTGGGACTCAGAAAAACAGAAAAAGGGTAATTGTGCAGGAGGAAGAAGCAGAAAATTTCCTTTCAGAAGTTTTGCAGTGTCTTTTAAAGCACTCTTCTAAAACCTTGTCTTAAAATTGTATTGTAAAGATTACATCTGTGCTAAACTGCTTTGAATTCCATTTATTATATTCTTCTTCAACAAGCCTTGTTCTTGAAGGAGATACACGTACTGATTGCTAATGTGATGACAAAATAACTTCTCTCTTTATAATCTTTTGGGTTTCCGTAAAGTAAGTAGGTCATTTAAAAAATTGTTAGAGGTTTTACCCAAAGAACAAATGCACAACATTAAAAAAAAGAGATAAATTAAACTATGTCAGTAGATATAAAAGCCTCGCTGCAACGTGCTTATAACACATTTGCTGTTTTATTGTCATGAATGTTATGTCTTCTAATAGCTGAGACTCATTCTAGTGTTACAAAAAGGCAAATTCTAATAGAATTCCTCTGAATAACCAGGACACGACTTGATCAGATGACCAGTCAAAACATTAATCTATGGTTTTTTCCAAATTTTTTCAGTAGAAAGGCAATTTTTAGTGTCCCAAAATGAATTAAAGATATGTTTACCTTTATGTTTAACATAATTGCAGTGTAATAGCTTTATTTGTTACTGCATCTTCATTAGCAGGAAGGTTTTGCCTGGCAACAGGTTCATTTCCAAATTTCTGTCTCTTACCCGAAGTCTGACTTTCAGAGATGCTGAGTATGAAAAATTCTTGTTTTTGTAGGACCAGAAATGCTGAACAGTTCTTCCGACATACTAATCCAAAATTCACCAGTGCTGAGGCATCAGAAAAGAATGATCCTGTAGAAATTGAGGCATTTAATTCCTTTTTGTTCTCTTCTATAATGAGTAGCAAAAGTATTTTCCAGGGAATTTACAAGGTCCTATTAATTAATGCCTATTAATTCATTTAAAATCCCTGTAGAAAAGACATTATATAATTGCAAAATATTATCATTCTTCCTTCAAAGTATGAGCTTCATTCCTCATTTTACAAGTGGAGCATTCTGTCTGCTTTTCTACTGGATAATTGCCAAAGTGGGAAGCCTTTTAATTACCTGGTAGAGTGACAAGGGCCATTAGGCAGCTTAGGGTGCAGCTTCTCATTGAGAAACCGGTGCTTCCAGCCTACCGAGGATTATGTGTGCCATCTACTTCACAGGAGTCAATTAATAATTTGAAATGTCAACTAAAGAAGGGAAGGATGAGCTGTGATGACATTATGTTAATTGATTCCTGTAGTTGTACTGAAGTGAGTCATAGCACTATATTCTAGAATTAGTGCTTCACATGGATCAGAATCACAGCATTGTTTAGGTTGGAAAAGGCCTTTAAGGTCATTGAGTCCAATCATTAAACTACACTGCCAAGTCTGCCACTAACCCGGGTTCCTAAGTGCCACAACTTCAAGTCTTTTTAAAATATGAGTACCATTTCCTGTAAAGCTCATTTTGTTTGTCTAACCTCTGATTAATGTTTTTTAAAGTGTTGCCATTTCCTGCCAGATATTGATTACTTTAATTGAAAAGGGCTCTAGTACCTCAGCAAGAGCACAGAAATTACACATTCATCTGAGCATCTTTCTTGTATAAAGAGAAACCTTATTCATCATGATACTCATATTGACAATTATTTCTGTTAATATTCTAGAACATATGCATTCTGTCCTAGCCTTTCCTACTATACCAAAACACTCTATGTACAATTGCTCATTACTCAGTATTCACCAATTCTCAAGAAAGGACAGAAATGTGGGGAGAAAACATTTCTTACCTTGATTTTTGGATATCTTCTCTGTATTTTTTTCCAATGGTGATTCATGATTAAACATGCAGTGTTATTAAACAAAAAGTCTGAAAATGTGGTCTTCTAAAGGCTGAAGAGTATTTACTGTCTGACCTCCATAATATTGAGTAGTAAATTGACTACGCGCAATTTGGATATTCCAGTACGCACTGTTATGACTTGGTCAGATGGAAAAGTTCATTATGAATTGACTGAATTCAGGCATGCTTAGAAAATATGAGTCATTTATATCATATTGATTTATATGTATCGGTCCAAATACTATTTGCAGCTATGAAGGAGGATGAATGGGATATGAATAGAATAATTAATTTCTCTTAAATAGTCAATTATAGAAATGATAGAATCAAAGAGAGGCTGTCAGAGGTATATCAACAGTCAACAACTGTATTTATCAAATGCAAGTGCTAAGATGGGATGTAAATGAGAACCCCACAAACAACAAAGCCAGATTTTTCTAAGCAATCTGTCAGGTATTTTTTATCATAAATTTTAGCATACTCATGCCAGGCAATACTTAGGTATTTAATAGCCAAGTAAAATTTACAGAACCCTTCTTAAGTAGAATAGTGCTTGAGCTGTATTTGGACAATTGGTGAAAGAGTGGATGTTCTTTAAAAATTTGAGAACAATACTTATCACCTTGAACTGTGCTATTCAAAAGTAATTTCAATGAGAATGTAAACTACAGAACAGGATGACCTCATGACTGACGGAAACCACTGTCTTGAATTAAGTATTCCTAGGTATTTTTTAACGTGGTTCTCCCTTTCTGAAGGCTGCAGCATAACACAGGATCTTCCACCGCCATAGATTCCTTCATCATGGAACATTGCTCCTTTCTCCTTTGCCTCAGTGTGTCCCCCTTCGTCCACTGATCCCGCCTCCATGGCCTCTTTTTGTGTTCTTGTTCTGTTCCTTTCAGCTGATTGTTCATATTCCCACTTTCTTTCAACCCTGAGATACTTCTTGCTTGGTTGAATCTCCACTAAAAGCAAAAGAGCTTTCCAATAGGAGAAAGGGACTTTTCAAAGGGGTAGAAGGTGTAGGCTGAGGAAAAAAACCTCTGACCTAGTTTCTTTGACCTAACTATTTAAGAAAGAATATTGCTTGTCAGAGCAGCATGATGTTAGTCTTTGATTGAAGCTTGTGTCTGTTAATAGGACACAAAATAAAATTTGTCTCAGCTCAAAGTGTATAATGCAGTCATTCTCATTCTCTGATAAGAGGAAGAAATAAAACAAAACACCATTTTCTTTCTTAGGTTTGTTTTGTTTTATTTTGTTTTGAGTGTGGGTTTTCTTTGGTTGGTTGGTTTTTCTCTTGATACACATAGAACAGTTACCCGTTCATTTCAACAGGACCTGGTAGGGTATTCAGTAGGAACATTTTTGTGGTTTTCTGCAACGGTTGGTTGGAGTGCTCCCCCTCTCCCGTCCTCCCCCCCAGGTCTACGTGGCCATGCCACGTGGTCTCCTGAGGTCCCAGTAAAGAGAACCACACACGCCGAGGACAGGAAGCAGAAAGAGAGATTTATTCACCTGGCC
>JAWWMP010000081.1:72204541-72222045 GCA_035047865.1 Dendrocincla tyrannina
TACAAAAGGACCAATCAAGAAAGGTTTCACACACCCTGGGTGGGGCTTACATACTAATTAGGAAGGCAAGGGGTTGCTTTCCAGGGGCGTGGGAAAAAGGGAAACTCAGTTTACAATACAGTAAAAACCCTCAGGTTTGCTTTGATTGATTTCTGCATCTTTAGAGGCTTCCTGTTACAGTTTTCGGAAAAAACTAACCAGTCAGCCTGGTTGCACAAAATAGCCACACATAAGAACGATTAGGAGGATAGTACCCTGACTGATTGTTATCTCTTGCAATCCAGGTATAAATTCTTGTCTCCTGCTTCCTATTGAGAGATTGAAGAATTATTTAAATTTCACCTCTTCCTGGTAACAGCTTGGAATGCTCTTGTCGCAGCTCACGGGCTTGGGTTGGATTGTGCTCCATGGCCAGACCAAAAGTTGTAGCAATTTTCACGTCAAAAAATGTAGAAATAGACTCTATACTTTTTGCCAAGCAAAGAAAGGGAACACTCATTGCTACTATGGGGAATCTGACAACCCTTGCCTGTACTATCTGAATACCATTAATCCTGCATTCCAAGACTTGGATTTTAAAATAAATTTGGATTTCATAACATCACACTTCCCTTTGGTTCAATATAACAATCCTAATTATGGACTTAGTGGTGTGTTATACATCATTAAGTTGGAACAATCTTGCCTGGTTCAGGTGTATTCAGTCCTTCACAATCTTTCTCTTCTGGTCATGCCAGTGTATATATTTTTCTAGATGGAAAGCAGAGTGTTAGCATCCCAATGATCATCACACATGTCCTTAACCAGCCAATAGCAGGTAAAAAACAAAAGCAGGATAAAGCTCCACAGGTAAGCTTTGTCTAATTTGTGTTGATTTGGAAGTAGTACATGTGTATGGGGAAGGCTTCTGTTTGGTTGTGTTCTTGGGATTTTTTGGTTTTGTTTTTAACCTCAGGCAGCTGTTTGCCTTTGAAAGCACATTCGCAGATCAATTTTGTCTATCTGGTTTCACTGTCGCCAAGCTCCACAGTTAGAGAGTCACATCTGGATCTCAGTAGGCTATCTAAATGTTTTATTTTATATTGTTTTCTCTCACAAATAGTCTTACTTCTGGGGTAACTCAATATTTGTATCACTGCCCTTTCCTGCCTCCCCTTTCTCTGTAAGATCCTTTATGAAATGTTTTATATTCAGCTTTGCCTTTAATTCTATTACCCTAATTTTGCTGCTGACAAAGAATAGTGAAAAATCCTGCAACAAGTTGGCAAATGGTATCAAAATCAAGGCAGGAGTGAGATTTTAGTGGTTAGATAGACTTTTGTGATAGAAAAGAAATAAGAATGAGGGAACATTTTCTCTTTCTCCATTCCTATCTGTTTTGAAATAAAATCCATGCAGCCTTTTAAGTGCAGGAGAGAAGTGATTACACAAGACATACAGTATTCTTCACTCCCCCCCACCCCCCAAGAAAAAAAAAATCAATTTATTTTCCTACACAGGAGCTGTTAATGACAATTGTTAGCATCTACATGGAATTCTATTTTTCTTTTTTTCAGGCATATGGAGCCACATTTCATCAGGAAGTAAATAGCTTATTACTTTCTGTGTTAGGAAATAGCTACTATAGAGATTGTTGGCTTGGTAGATGAGTCTTCTGTCTATATGAAAAGAAATTACTTGTGTGTCATTATTAATTTCATTCTCTCTTTATTAAATTATTTTAGAAGTGTTTAATTAAGAGACAGACTGCTTTTTTCCAGCCATTTTTTACATGATGGATGGCCTTTCCTCTGTAATGGAATTAACTTTGTGGTCTTCTAAAGGAATCTTTGCAACAGTTACCTAGTAGGAAGTCTGCCTCTTGTTCCCAAGTTGATTATACGTTAGTTAGACATGGAAAGGAGAACATAAACTTTTTTTGCAAAAAGAGAAGATAGATAAAGCAAGTGATCCTAACATTCCTACATATATGCCATAACAAAAGCAGGAAAAAAGGGAAAAAAAGAACACTTGAAAATATTTTTGCAGAGTCAATAAATAGCATCACTGTGTGTTTAGCCAATTATGGAATTGCATTAAACAATCTGTTCTGAAAAGGAATAAAATTTTTGATTTTTACCAAGAATACTCACTGCATTATAAAACATAACGCTTGATATTTTTCTGAATGCCATTTACTTGAAATTTATGTTCTCTAGACTTCTTTTGATATCATGCAGTTGTCATGTTTGGGTTTGGTGTAACTGGAACATTCAAGACCCCGTTCGAAACCAGGATTTTGACACTCTGACTCATCATGACAGCAAACACTGAAGTGCTAGATATGGACATAATGCAGCAATATATTTTAGATTAGAAATACCATATTTTTGTTAGCCCAGGGTCTTTTGTTGCCATTGGTATGTTTAAATGTTTTGCTGATCCACCTGGCCCACAATCACTCATGCATGTAAAAGCTATTAAAGATTTTCTTGTCCCATATTGTTTTCTGCCCTTGGCAAACACCTGTTTTGTCCATATGGCAGAATAAGCACTGTCAGGATTAGTGTTTCCTAACAATCTTTATTAGACTCATTTAATGCCCCCCTTCCTAAGCCAAAAATAACAATCCTACAGACTGAGTCAAATGACTACATTTGGGGTTAAAATAATTTCAAGGCTTCTTTATCTACTTGTGGGTTTTTTCCCCAGAATTTCTTATAATATTTAGAGCCATTCTTTGCAGCAATTGATAAATCCATTTGCTTTTCCAAGAAGGGAGGTTTAAGAAGTCTATCCTGAAAGAACTGTTTTTTGGTAGTGTTCAAGAGTAGCTCTTAAAATGTTCTCTTAGCTACTTATTTATCATGTGAATTTTTAATTTTACTCCAAAGGCTACATTGGTTCTTAGCTTTTAATTTGCTTTAATATTGAAGAGCATTCATATTAAAAATAAACATTTAAATGAGGTTATAAAAGACCTTGCTTTACTGGCACTGACTTATATTCTTAGCTTTGCAGATCTCAGCTTATCTAGTAGCACGATTCTACTTGTGCCATAACCCTCTCCTGTAACATGCTGATACCTACAGGTAATTGCTTTACACCCACATATGCAGTGAGTGGATTTCTTTCTGGAATTTCTGGATTTACACAGTAAGGTCCGTGTGCAGATTTCAGTATGGCTTGGTCTGCAAAGTGCTTGTGAAAGACAGCAGCTCAGAGTTGGCTACTGCTGCCTGAGCACTTCAAACAAACTGCTGTAGTGAGACTGAAATGAGCAGTTCAGATGGGTGCTGAGGCCACAGCAATGTCTCATTGAGGCTTACATGAACCTCTCTCTGCATCTCGAAGTTGTGTTTGGAGCATGTGGGAATGAACTAAATGGACATTTTGTGCAAGCATCTTAAATTAACTGTCTCTGGTAACGATAAAAAATTAACTGTATAGACTATTTCCAACACAGAGTATAAAGAGGTAATAGCTCATGTGCAGATGTAAATGTAGCACCTGAAAGAGTTATAAAGGTTAGAAGGTAAGGTGATGCCAGCCCTGTTTTTCACCTGAAGACAAAAAATGCCAGTCAGAGCCCATGAGAACTCTTTTGAACTTTTAACCCAAAAGGGCCGTAAGAATACCCTTGTTGTGTGTCTAGAGTTTCCTTATTCATTAGTCTTAATGACAGTCTTCCACTCCCTCCTACACGAGGTTTATTGGGTTCAATCTGACATAGTATCCAGGGGAGGAGGGGAAAAAAAGTTGAGAGCTCTTCACCTGAGGCTTTTTCCTAGTAAGTCAATCCCAGGAGACCAGGTAAACCGGGACAGGCTCAGGCACTTCTAAGGGTGATGCAGAGCAAAAAGGAGTACATAAAGGCATCAGACTCTGTTCCACTGGAATGCATATCTGTGACTCTTATGCTTTATTGAGAAGGGACAGAAAAAAAGCTAGTAAGGTATAAATAACTCAGACTCTTGTGTGAGGCTGCTTTTAGGTGGTAATGTATTGATTGCACAAAAAAGATTCTAGTTGTAAAGTAGCAGACTTTAATGGAGGTTCTGTCTTAAATCACAGTATACTATGAAATGACTTTATATACATTGCTAAGAAACTTTCTACGCATAGTTACCAAGTTCATAGCTATGGAATATATCACTTGGTACTATCCATAAATTACCTAGAGCCAAATGTGTAAAGAGATAATGCTGGAATTATATTATTGGTTGAATGCAGGCATTATTAACAGTAACCAGAGTAATGTGAAGTCTGTGTCCCTGATTAACAACCTAGCTTAACCTTGGCATTTCTGGCAAAGCTTATCTATCACATGAATTCAGAATGATAGTGGTGCTGTCACCACGGATAACTAAAACACTGTCAATGCACAGCAGTGCCTAGATGTATAATTTATGAGTGTGACAGGGTTTAGAATATTTATTTACAGTTACAGTGATGCACCAGGGGATCAGATGGCTGTAATCATTGGATAACTGGCTATAAGAACTGTTCAGTGAAGAAGGCAGTGTATTTCCTGTATCTGATACCCATCTCTGCAAAAGCAGAGGTACAAATATAAATAGGAAGACTAAAGAATTAATTGCCTTTATTTGTGGAACTGCCATATATTGACAGTCTTTTCTTTATACATTTGACTTTAAAGAAGAAATGAGAAGTGAGCCAGCTTTTCAATGAAAAACTGCCTGACTCCACACAGCTCAAGGAGCAGGGGATCTGTCACCTGTGGGGGCAGCCTTGTCCTGGTGGCACTGGCCGCCCTGATTGCCTGGGTGTGAGTGGCGCTCACCTCCCTGAAGTGATCTAGGGCTGTGTAATACCATCTGCACTAAAGACAGGAGCAGCTAAGGAGAGACAAACCAGCCCAGAGTGTTCCTAGGACAGGGGACAGCCAGTGAGTGCTGGTCTCACTGCCCTGGCTGCCTGAGGAGAGCAGTGGGGTGTGCTGAGAAAACATGAAATATAAATGCAAGTATTTCTCAGCATTAATAAGGAAGAAACTTCTATCATGAACACAAGATTCTTCTTGACAAAGATCTCAGGATGCTGTTGTTGCAAAAAGCCAGTGTCAGTCAATAATCTAAGAAGCTGCACAGAAATGCAGGCATAAGAATATATATGAGTATGAATAAAAATTAACTTCACTCTGCAGCCAGTGAAACTGAAACATGATGATGGCTGTGACTTTACTCTGCTGGGATCACAACTAATTCATACTACTTAAGCATTTGGCTTACCTGGTGGATTAAAAAATAAAAATTAAAAAATCTTACAAAAATAAAAAGCCTTTAAAAAACAAAAATCTTGACAAGCTTGTTAAGAATTATGTGCTGTTTACTACCTAAACTGCTATTGAATCAACTCTGAAACGCAAGTACATGTGGTGTTCACCCTTAAAATTTGTATTTGGTAAACAACAAATCTTCAGGTAAAAAAATCACAATTCGATAGTTTGCTGTCAGTCATTCTGCAAGTGCCAGCTAGCTACTAAAAAAAGGACTCAAAGCTGGCTCAGCTGACCAAAAAAAAAAAAAAAAAAAAAAAAAGAAAAAATAAAAGCAGTTTTGAGTCATAATTGCGTACACAAAAGAAGTTTTCTTTATAATGTTATAGAATATAATACTCCATGGCTTGGCTTCCTGCTATAGCCAACCTTACCTATCATAATTTCTTTGAAAAGAATTTAAATGTAGTATTGAAACCCTCATGATTCTAGACTCAATGAGAGAATTTTCTTCCCCTATTGCTTGTTCCAAATTTGTTTGAGTCAAGGAAAAATGGTGTTAGGTCTTTGTCAGCTGGAGACATTTTATTCCATTCCTCAGTGGCAGAGACGTTGATCAACTAAAACTAGTTGTTAAGATAGAAAAGAGAGGAAACAAATCCACAAAAAAGTGACTGATTCATTTAGTTGTACCCAGAGGTAAGTAGGAAAACAATTCAGTGATTAGGACTTTAGCTTGATTCTTTACATTCTCCACTTTTAGAAGACTCACTGTTTCTTCTTGAGCATGGCATTTAATCACTTCTCCTTCCGTTCCATTTTTAAAGTAGAAATAGCAACATTTGTATACATCAGATAATTATTAGAAAAATACACAGCCACTTATATACTACTATTTAACCATGTTTATAGCACCAATTTATTACATTTATGTATCATTTTTGAGCATCATAGAAGCATCAAAGGACATATAGGCATGTATACATGGGTAGAAGAAAACACCACACATCGTGTATTTCATTCTTGCCAAAATACATACATGTAGAATTAATGGAAAGAATGTTTATTTAAAAATTTCTATGCTTTTCATTCTCTTACCCTTTTTTTTGCTTTCCTTCCTGCTGTAGGCACAAAGCCAATATACAAAGGCAATCACATTAGTGTTTAGAACATAAGCTTATTGTGTATATGGACAAAAATTCATTAAATGTTAAACAAATATTCTAGGAATTATCACATAAAAAAAATTGAATTTATCAGTTTATCATAAAATCATGGAATGACAAGGTGTTGGAATGGACCCTGAAGGTCATCTAGTCCGAGTGTCCCCTGCCATGTGCAGGGGCACGTCTTACTAGACCAGGTTCTCGAGGTCTTAGCCAACATGGCTTAGAACTTGCCACAGTTGGGGTAATGTATGTGTTTTTCCATATATAGTTTCGGGTTTGTGTTCAAAAGCAGTTAAGATTATATGCTAAAATTTTATAATTCTATCTAGTTTTGTTTCTGGCATGTGCCCTGCAAATCCATGGGAAGTGTCTTTAAACTCAAAGCAAAACTATTTGTATGTTTAACTAAGCACTGGTTACAAAATTATATTCCCCATGTTCTTTTTCTCTTTTCACAACTTTAAGTGCTATTCAGAATGATAGCAGTTTATTTTGCCCACTTATTGGCTTTTTTTTCTTTTAATTAAGCTGGTAATGTATAGATTGTGGTGTTTTTCTTCTTTCAGACTCCAGTAACAGAGAAGTGCAGTGTATAAATCGAGATCGATTTTTCACAGCATGACCAATGAATACTATGGCAGAGACTCTTAGAAAGCGGTGTCCTGCACTGAGATGCCTTTCTGGAACACCAAGGTAATCTGTACCGTTTCAGAGTAACCTCAGGGAGTAATGCAGGGAGTAACATCATAAAACCAGCAAAGTGTATCACATGACAGTTGTTTGTACTGTAAAGCAACAGATTAATCCTAGATAACAGGCTCTAGATGCACGTCATATTGCTAAGCCACCTGTAGAGAACAATCAGACAAGGTCAAAGAGAATTCAATCCAGTGGAAATAGTGAAAAATTTAACAAGAAAGTATTAAGCTAACTCCTGGCATCTGTTTGTTCCCTTCCACTACAGCACCATTTCTGTCTCTGTTTATCTGGTGTTGAGGAAAAAGCTAAAGTGGAGTTGTACAGAGATGCTGTCAAGAGCAAATCTCTTACATCCCTGCATTTTAATATATTTTCCACAAGTTTATATTACCTTATTTTTACATTTTCAAAGTTAAATTAGGCATGGATTTACTAAAATTGCTGGAATGCATTGTTCATCTTCACCTTTCTGGATCACTCTTTAATCCTGCATTGTGTGCTGTGATCATGGCTGCGTTCCTTCTGCCATTCAGACAGGGGCTGTATCCATTGCTGTTTGCTCTGTGAGAGTGCGATGTGACAGTGAAAGTGGGAATTGCTGCTCGATGAACATATATGTGATGGGAATGTAAATAAGGCCTCAAACACATAGTATCTTGAGAGAAACCTCCCTAAAATAAAGAGAAATATTTATCTCCATGTTGATATAGTTCAAAATATCTATGAAATAGGAGGTAAATTAAATCTTTCTTACCAAATTCTCCATGGGTATAGGTGGGGGGAAGTAGTCCATGCCCAAGATGATATAAGCAAATTTTAAACAGTAATAAGCTCACAAATTTTGACTCCCAGTTGTAGGACTAAATTTTGAACCAGTTATTAGCTTTGCTCTTGTAACTGAGATCTTAAAGAACAGAGATTTTAATTTTCCCGGAGTTTACGCAGTAGTATGAGCGAAGTAAAGAAAGTAAATCAGAAAAGGGATGTAAAAGAAGTTCAAATGGTAAAAGCTGTTTCTGGCAGCAAGTCAAATCTTGGTTAATCAGGACTTTGGCACAGGCAGATTCAGGAGTGAGCAAGCACATGGCAGGTTTGTTTTGCCTGACAGGAAATCACAGCATGATATAGTCAAGGGTTTACCTTCCCTAAGGCAAGCGATTGTCTTGTCAAGTCTTGATTCATACATGGTCTTCGTCTGGAACATAATAATACCAAAAAAAATATTTTAAAGTTTTGTTATGAAAGTTGTGTTATAATCAAGTTTTGTTATTTGGAATATATTTGCTAAGCTGACAGAGTTTTCATAATTAATGTAACTACTGTCTCCATATTTTTTATTCTTTTTTTGAATGGAGAACTGGTAAACCTACACAAAACTTTATGCATTTTCTGAATTTTATTTTGATTTCTTAAAGGTCTTTTTTTCTGTGGGATTTTTTCTAAATAGTTTCATTTATTTTCATTGAATTAATAAATACAAGAAATGTTGAAATATATCTAAAATTAATTTTCATATCTGAATTGATAAGGAAAATCGAGAGAAATACTTAGGCAACATGTTTTCATTGAAAATCTCTAACCATAAGTAACAGAGAAAAGCTAATTTTGTGTGGGTTTTCTATTTTTCCCTTTACCTGCAGTGTTCATACTTTTGATTTGTGTTTCACTAATCCAATTTCTTTCAGTTGCTTACAGCATTGAAGCCCACTTCTCTGAACCTCACGTTGAAAGCTTGCAATTTCCTGCTAGGTAGTCTGATCTCAACATTTACTAAAAGAAGCCCCCAGAGCTGCTGGATGAATTGTATAAGGCTTTCCACAGACAGTCTATGATAACTTCCCAGAAACACTGTTCTGTGACCTGAGTAATTTCCCTCTTGCCTGATAAAGTTTTTAAAAATAATTGTGAGTTTGAAAGAAAAAAAATAAATAAATATGGCAGTGCAAAGATGGCCTGTGGCCATCCATTATCTCATGACATGAATGAATTCAAGTGTGATCAGGGAGTTCTTAGGAAAGTTTCAATTCAATAATCCCTATTCTATATTGGGAAAATAATCTATTTGTCTACTTAAAAGACATTACTGTCAAAAAAGTTTTGACCCAAAGTGGAGTGTGACAGAGGCAGCTAAATGGTTTTCGTCCTTGCTTTCTCATTTAAAATACTTTAGTTTATATGCTCTGGCTGTCATCTCTACTACTTAAGAATGGCCATAAAACTTCTTCTCAAAAGAAGGTAATTGGAAAGTAATTTTTTTCCTGTAAATATGGTCCTGTATCTGAACATTTTATGTGCTTGTAACTGTTTCTTCAATTTTACATCATGTTTCAATTCCTATTGTTCCTTCAAAAGTGTTCTAGATAAAATAAGTGGAAAGAGAGTGTTTTAAGCACACCTGATATCATCTGGTTTGGTTTTGCTGTCTGATAGTCTTCTGCTTTACTAGGGAGATGATGCCATAAGAAGATTTTTTATGATCAATGATAGGAACCAGTCTTTTGTGATGTGATCATGACCCATCCCTGGCAGTGTTCAAGGTCAGGTTGGATGGGGCCCTGAGCAACCTGGTCTAGTAGAAGGTGTCCCTGCCCATGACAAGAGGGTTGCAACCAGATGATCCTTAAGGTCCCTTCTAACCCAAAACATTTTAGGGTTCTATGATTATCTTGTTGCTATAGCACAACTGAGCTATTTTACAGTAGCCTGGGTCAGTACATTTAAAACAAGTATGGAAGTGATATTATAATTAGTAAAGTCCAGAAGAGGAAAGAGTTATTCCTTGAAAAAGTCCAAATTGAGGGGAAGAAAACTCGATGTATTGACAAGCATGGAAGCAGAACTCTAAACTCATAGATTGCAGCTCATTAGCAACAGTAAAGTAGTCTTTAGCAGAGAATTACACGTGGAGAACTAGATGGCTTAGAATATCAGGACCAGAGGCAAGAATAAGAACAATGCTAGATCAATGTAACTGAACAAAGCATGTGCAGAATTAGCAAATGCAAGATACTAAATTGCATCTATGCGTGCCCCAATTTTTCATAATTTTTCAATATTCAACTACCATTAGTCAGTATGAGAGCCAGTTCCCTCTAGGCTGATGCATTTATGTAGCCTAACTTGAGGTTGAGGTAGATTACATATATTTACTGCTAAATGGCTTATGCTGGAGTTTTGAATGTGAAACCCTTTAAATACTCATATAATAAAATTATATATATTGTGTAGTAAAATACACACAGATACCCCCAAAAATGCTGAGGCAGTGGAAAGAAGCCAAAAGGGTTTATTCTGAAGATGAGAACACTAGAACTAGGAAAGAAAATCCCACACCAGGCTGCAAAGCAGTGCTGGGCCTGAAACGGAGAGGCACCTCCTGTACTCTTCTAGGCCTCTTATCTGTCCCCTCTGCTATGTGCAACATCTGTTTTACCTCTCCACATTCCAGGGAGCTACCCACAGGGGCAGCTCTTCTCTGGAATGTAAAAGGGAAAGAAACATTTCCCCTATATTTGGAAACGGGGTTTCTTCTTAGGCAGAAAGTCTCCTTAAGTGAACATTTAATTAAGCTGTAACCTCCTCCATACGAAATCCAATTGAAAAAGAACACCTACTCCTACTATATGTATATATATATATAATGGTTAATTTTTCTTAAAGAAAATTTCTAAATAATAGCAACAAGTAGACTCAGGTTTGTCTTCTGCATTAGGCAATATCAGGGTCAAGGGCACTAAATGCACAACTGCACATGTTCAGAAGAATTTACATGTTGCAGGGAGTTAGGATTTCACTATAAAATTTTTTTTTGAAGGGAAATGTATGATAGCGGGGAATACTCCATTAAAACAAAATGGTGAAGGACAATTTTATTTTGACTTTTGTAGGTAGTACACTTGTCAGATTGTAAAAGAAGAGGCTAAGGGATGTAATTAGTCAGGTTATTGGTGTGGAAGAGAGTAACTCTTCTCAGCAGAACCTCTTTTAGGGGACAGCAGTGCAGTCATTTATAAGAAGATTTCCTGTCTGAAGTCAATAGGAGGTCTGAGTCTATCAGGGATTCAGAACAAGCTCATAGTAGGAAGGAGAAGAGACAGGAAGTCAAGTGTCTGTTGTTTTCTCACTAAGAAAGACCTAAGGGCAAGGAAGATCAATATAACTGAAGAACTGGAGTTAAAAGGAGGATTTATGAATTATTTCTCAGACTCTTCGTCTCTGAAAGAAGAGAGGTAAAGCAAGTGTTTAAATTTCTTGTCGGAAGATTTTTTTTTTCCTTCTGGCAAATATCAAATGTGTAAGTAGAATTTTATTGACACTAAAGTTAAGAACTGGAGGAATTTTCAGAAGTATAATTTTACTAAGCTCTTTAATCTCTCATATTTTTTTTTCTTTTCTTTTCTTTTTTTTTTTTTCCCACCCCCAAACCAGCTCACGGTCAAAAACCTTATCCCATCTTCTTTTACCCCATCAAACTTACACCTAGGGATTCTTCCAAGGTTGTTTAAACATAAAAATATGGGCCTCCCCTCCCCCAGCTTTTAAATCTTTATATAATTATATGTATTTACTCAGTATATTAAAAATAAACCTTGGTGAACTTCTCTAAACATATTTCAGTACCTGAAGGGCAATAGGCTAGTTAGTATCTTGTATATATATTTATTTGTCTTGTATGCATGCGCGTATACTTGTGTGTATTTAAAGAGTTATTTGAACCTTAGAGGTGTAAGTTATTTGTAATTTTAGCATATTTTAAAAACATGTCAAGCATTTTAATTGAAAAAAAATGTCTTTTTTCAATGAGTTTCAGACTTCAATGCTAAGAGTATTTTACTCTGCTTTGGCGTCTAGATTTCCCTTGTAATTAGTAGAAATAGGAAGATACATACTGTCTAAATGCCTGATTCTGTTTATAGGAGGAGCTTAGATAAACAGCCTAGACAAAACATTTCAGTTTTATTGGTGATATTAGTACTCTTGCAATTGCATTTGTCTTGAAAATGGGACTATATATTTTTAAAATATGACATTTATTTATAACATTAGTAGTGATATAGGCAATAAAACACACTCTATTACGAGTTACAAAATAATAGCCTTCCTTTGTATATTATTTTTGTTTATCCATTATCTCTATAATTGTAAACTCACATTTTATGTTGTGCACCATTTCTAACTTGAGAATACTTACCACTTGTTGTTTAAGGGAAAGAGAAAAAGAAAGAAATCTCCGATAAAAGAAGAAATACCACGCAAAGGAACAAAGAAAATTCCTTCAAAATTCTCTTCCTTTTTTAAATATTGGCATCTGACAATGAGTAAAAAAAAAAAGATTATTTAATTGTAATACATCTGTAGCACTCCAGCAGTAGAAGAAACAATAGAAATTAACATTGAACATACCTTTATGGCTTTATAAACAATAAACAGAAGTGGAGTAAAATAATTATTATATAAGGAAGTTTACTTACATTGCTAAAAATAAGTAACTGCCTCTGCTCCATTAATAGAGGGGTTCCTTACAGGTAGTTTTATTCACCTCAATGAAACTGTTTTCCTAAGCATGTTTTAAAGGGTATATTTTACACTTATCTTGTTGAATTACACTACATTTAAGTAAAACATTTCACACAGTTCTAATGTGCATCCTATTCTACTATTTTAACTTTAAATATTATTCCCATCTTATTCATGTATTATAAACCTGCATTCTTAAGTTAATGCATTTGTTTCCTTTATGAAATTTCAGAATATAAGGAAATACTCAGATAGCTATAGCCAAAGCCAAATGTGAATCCAAGTTCTGCTCCCCTTGAAAGCCAAGTTTACCTCCATTTTCTTTTCATGGTTAAATCTACCCTTTTGTCCACACTCTGAAGGATTATCTGAAGCACTGTCTCTTGGGAAACACCTGTTGCAGTTGGTGTATCTCAGATAACCTGAAGACACAGTTCCTGTCTTTTGTATCTACTTCCTTCAGTTATGCTGCTGAGTTTATGTTTTACACATGCCCCTGAATTTGTCATGCCTCAGCTCACAAACAGGATGTAGAAGGAAGAGTAAGATGACAGAGCAGTTCAGGTGATATGAAGTATCTTGCAAGCAGGATCTAGGACATTTGGAAACGGCATTTGGGTTTTGCCTCTGTCTGATTTTGTTTATTTGTTTGTTTGAATTTTTTAAGCTGACTGAATTATCCATGCATAAGAAACTCTGATAGTTTCTACAACTCATAGTGAGCAAGATTATTTATAGTTTGGATTATTTGTGATTATAATAATGATAATTTAAAAGGAAGAGATCAGGACAGAATAAAATTTTCCTCCCTTTTAGCCATTCCATTTTCAGTCAGCTGAATTTCTAATACAGTCAAGGGAGGTCAGTACTTATCTCCACGTCAGGCCCTAAAAGGATCAGCAGCAGGAAACAACTGAAAATAAACTATACAATGGGGAAGTTTAATTGACATTGAATGAGTTTAACTATGTGCTAGCACATAAATATTGCCAAATTAGTGCATTTTGCCCTTTTTTCCCTTGGTCTCTTTACTTTCTTTCTGTAATTTACATTTGGTTAGAACTGTGGTGATACAAGAAAAAAAAGTCCCCCAAAAAATAAGCTCTCCAAGTGAGATGATAACACCAATCATTTCTTCTTAAATATTGTCTTGCACATTTCAAGCATTTGATCTTAAAATAATTTGATGGTCTGTGGCAGGTTGATGAATTATGGAAGCTGACATTCTTCATTACAAGTCCAACAAGCAATGACCTTGAGTTTCAGAGGCCTTTTTATTTCTAGAGATGAAATATTTGAGTGAGTCTAATGGTTCTATTTATTATAGGTACAAATATAATGTAAACACTTTGTGCTACTGTATGTTAGGAGTTATATTGACAAAACTAGAGTACAAACTGATAAAACATCACAACCTGTTTCATTGCCATACTCCACGAAGTCTGACATTCTAATGTATACAACTGTTATTAAGGCGATAATGGAATTATTTTCAAAAAGGTTTCTAGCTCGAAATTCTTCTCAAACGCTGTTTCAGTTTTTTAACTCCTCTCTCTCATAAAGTCTGTCTTTTGAATTAATATAAAACAACTAGAATATATCAAAACATAAGACCCTTTTCCCAATCATTTCAAAACACCATATAACAGAGCTTGCCATTTCCAAGGCAACTTTAATGCACTTCCCCTTCTTTAGTGAAAACATACCAAGCAACCAATCAAGCAAATAAACAACCAGACACATAACTCTTTAGACCAGTGTAGTGTATGATTTCCACTTGTCCAGGTAGTTGACTTTGTACTGACACTGGAACTACATTTGCAACAATGTGAATTTCAGATGTAGAAACTAACTCTGTCCAAAAAGTGTGTTTGACTTAAAGTAGTTAATCACTGAAACATCTGTGTATTCGTTTTAATTGCACGTAATTCATTATTTAGAATAGTGCATCATAAAGCTTTTGGTGCTAACAAAATACTGTTGGCTGCTCTCAGATTTTAACTTCTCTCACCCAAATTTCACAAATTTCACTCTTATACACCTTGCTGTTGAATTTCTTTATTATCTCTGCGGATCAGGTGACTATAAGGACTTAAAGAGCCCGGTTACCTTTCTCAAAACACTGTGAAGGCCACAGAAGGAACTTGCTGTAAGATAAGCCACTGGAACAGGAACTTGAGATAAACACAGAAGGAAGAAATTATGACAGGAATGCTCTAATTCCAGGCCTAGCACAGGTGAGGTCTGGTTAGCACATCCTGGTTATTCTATCCAGACAAAAAAATCCCACTGTGGCAAACGGTGGGAAAGGATGCAACTGCTCATACACATACCACCACCCACCACCCCCTGAAGTTATGAGAACATCTGCAATCCCCTTGTGGTACCTGGAACTTGGACTGTATAAAAGTGGTACCCACAGAAGAACCACTCCAGGACCCCTACCTTCAAGAAGCCCAGGGTGAAGAAGGACCTATGAGACAGTGCTGGATACATGGGTAGTGACTGTCTTCTGATTGATATCTCCCTGTCTCCCTCTCTGTTCTCCCCCCTTCCCCCTTTTCTATTTCTTTCTACATCTCTACCTCAAATTTACTGTTAAATAAAGTCCATATTATTGACTACAGCATATGGCCTCATTTGCACCTTAATTTGGGCAGAGGCAAGTCTCTCTGGAACATAACAGTGACAGAGACCCAAACTGTGTGAAAAATATCTCCCTGTTCAGGATGCCAGGCAGTGTGAGAACGGCGTGAGTGGCAATATCTGATGGAGGAGAGGAATGGATAGTAAGAATTAGTTGGCACATCAGAAATGTGTACATTTAGGATTGATTGTGAGATAGGTTGTTTCATTGTTTTGAAAGACATTTTGGTTTGCAAAAACTTGAAAGTGGGTGGAGGGCAGGGAAGGTGGGAACAACAGGAGGAGGAGACATTTTGATCCAGAAAAATTCCTGAATTTTTAACAGTATATGTATACCTGTAAGAGCTTGGAGTCTGGCGAGTCATTCTTATTGGGGACATTCATTTACAACCGCAAAGTGCAAAAAGTTATCTAAAATGAAAATGAGTGCAAGAATTAAAGAAGAAACAGTTGTTAAAAGGTTTTCTGTGATTTGGCAAGTGGAAGAATGTGTTCAACAAGCTTCTGTAAATAAAAGGGTTAGGGTCACCAGTGCTACCTTTATTTCTAAAAAAACAAAATTGTAGAGACTATCAAAAACACTGAATTAATTAGGAAAACAGAAGATAACAGAGTAAAGAGGTGTGTGGATCAGCTAGGGCAGTTATAGATTGGGATTACTGTGGGAGTATTGTGGGACCAGGTAGGTAGTGAGATAGAGCAGGAGTAAAAAAAATAACATATTTGCAGAAGAGACTGTGAAGGAGTAGGAAAGCTATCTGCACTAGCAGTTTTGTCCAGTAGAAACAGTAGAAGCAGCAGAAGTCCAAAAATTATCTATTATTTAGGAACTGAATCTTGAGGTTCTAATGCTCTTTCCTGTTTATGTTTACCTGCTTTACTAAAAGTTTTTTGCAAGTAGGGAGAATTACTTCTATGAGTACAATAAAGTTCAGATTAAGTTCACCATGATGTGGAAGATCTAATCTATGTTTTATTAGTGACTCCTTTTATTTGACCCTGAGCTATATTCCTGCAAAACAGAAGACCTCGATAGAAATTTATATATAAATATGTATATGATGGTATAGATTTGTTCTAGATTCTTGTGCTGAAAAATATGGTAGTTCATCATAAAGGGTAACAAAAAGAAAATAACTTTCAAATTTTGTGTGATATTGAACACTACAGAGCTATTCTTGCATCCCCAAATTATCCATAACATTCTGGATGCAAATGCATGCATGTAGCTCTTTTCAATTTCACTGGAGCCTGACTCATTTAAGAAATGAATATTATCATGTGTACCAAATTTAGAGGCATTGGTGCAATGAACTCAATACTAAACAAGCATAGAATCCAGGGAATTTCTGCATGCAAAGTGCCTGTAAAAATACTTTTTGTATATCTGAACACTGAGGGTAAACTCTTAAAAGAAGAAAATTATCTAAAAATCTTATTCTAATAAAAGGATTAGGGGAATATTTCAAATAATACAGTAAAACAGATATTACTCTTGGTATTTATACACATAAAACTCTCCCTATGTTATTTAGTCTGGATAGTTTGAGCTGCTTCCATTTCTCTACTTTCCTGCACTGTCATTGACACCCTCTGTGATGGTCCAGACTTCTGGCCCACATCCGTTATCCTATTCATATTCCCCTTTGTAATGAACCACTTTCAGAGGAATCTATCTGCCAGCATTGCTCACATTCAGTCTGCACAGCACTCTGGCTCGCCATTGGCTGCAGAACAGATCCTGTGTGGCTGTTTGTCTTTCTAGAAAAATACGGTTGCTTCCTATTCAGTCATTAATAACAAAAGTCTGGCTTTACTCAAGATTTGTAAGTCTTCTGTGTAACTTTTGTGTTTTGGGTTAGTTGGTTTTTGTTGTTTTTTCTTTTTTTTTGGGGGGGGGGGTGGGTATTTTCCTCAGAGGTCTTACTCAGCATACTGGAGTTTTTGGATTTCTTATGACCTCACAAAAATAATTATTCTGAGTTAGCACTTGGATTTTCACAATTTCATTTCAACCTGAAATGGTTTATGTTGCTCCAAACTATCCACCTTTAAAGCAGCCCAGGTGGGTAATTTTTCCTCATGATGCAAATTATAACTATTCATTTTTATGTAAAGACAAGATGAGATAGGTTTACAAATTTGGTGGAATTATGTAACACCCAAATTCTATTAATGACTGTATTCAGGTAGAATTCAATGTGGGTATTTTTGGTCTGTGTTTGGCCCAGCCACCTGTGAGAAGCTGGGTTTTC
>JAWWMP010000081.1:72230289-72249136 GCA_035047865.1 Dendrocincla tyrannina
CTCTTCCGATCTTTTAAAAAGAAAATGTTAATTTATAGGGATTAAAATTAATTACCACCCTACTAGTTTTATTGCCAGTGGGATTGCCATGAAATTGTACACTAAAAAATATACTTAAGGTACTTGGAAAGTCTTTTGTATTTGATTGAGAAGCCCTTAAATCTGCTTAATTGGGTCTGCTGAATCACACAGGGAATAGATTTAAACCCAGAGATAGTGGGAACAATTACGATTTATGTGGTTTCTATTTCCTCTTAAATGAGATTCAAATTATTTTAGTAATCCCTGCCAGCAGGTTGCATATTGACTACCCCTGCATCAGAGTACTCACAGACTGCCTGCTCCTTTATCACTCTACAAGTCTCTGCGACATCATACTGCTAACATGTAATTATTTTTTTAATAATTAATTCACATTAATTTTATTGAAACATTTCATCAAGTCACCTCCCACCCAACTAGCTTGAAACAATTTTATAGCTTTTATATTTTCCTGTTTTAGGAATCAGTGTTTCTATTGTCATTTAATTATTGATGATTTTGATAACACCTGCATTGGGAAGAATACTCTGATACTCAACGCATTGTCTAAAACATTTACTTTTTGTTTCCTTTAATGATTCCAGAGCTATTATGACAGAAGTGACCTGAGACTGGCCATATAGTCTTCTTTATTAAAATAAACCAGAGGGAGTGAACCTGCTTTTATCCTGATGAAAATAGGAGGTGACTATAGTGGAGAAGTATCATGTCTGTTTTCCCACCATGAACCAGCTTCAGCTTTAGCCTCTTAATGTCCATCATGGATGTGTGTGAGAAATATATTCTAAAAGATGGTTTAGAAACATATCTACATTTCATTGCACAATATATAGTAATCTAGATTAAGCCTTTGAATCCACAAAAAGTTCTTGCACTTGTGTAACAAAAACGAAAGTCTGTCTTCCCATTGTACAGTACAACTAAAGCATTATGCAACCAGGTTATTTGCCAGAATAATAATTACATGTTTCAGGCTCAGCTCATCTCTATGTATCTGTGATGTTATTGCTACTGGAGCTCAAGTGAACAAAACTAAACGATTGTGTACAGAGTTGAAAGGCAAATATGGCCGTGTAACACTTTTATAATCTCCTACTTCATAAATAAATTACAGCTGTGTGCCGGGGCGGTCCCTGTGTGGAGCATCCAGCGCTGCCCCGCCCGACCCCAGCCGGTCCCAGCGGCTCCAGCGGCCCCAGCGCAGGGCACGGCTGAGCCCCTCAGCCCCGGGCGGGCGGGAGGAAGCCTGGGGGAAACTTGGGCAAGGGAGGACAAAACGCTGCCCGGCAGTCAGGGCTGAGTGAGGGCAACCCGGGGAGAAACACCCCTGCGAGCTCCGAGGGCAGAGCGGGAGGAGGCAGGAGGGGAGGAGCGATGCCGGCAGGGATGGATGGCCACAGCTGGGCAGGTAGATATGACCTATGGGAACCTGCAGCCCACGAAGAGCCCACGCTGGAGCAGGTTTATCCTGAAGGATTGCAGTACCTGCAGCCCACGAAGACCCCAGGCTGGAGCAGGGATAAGTGTGAGGAGGAAGGGGCAGCAGAGAGGAGCTGTTATGGACTGACCACAGCCCCTCATCTCCCCATCCTCCTGAGCCACTCAGCGGAGAAGGTGTTTCCGTTTTTAACTTTTTTCCTCACCATTCAACTCTATTTTAATTGGTAATAAATTAAATTAAAGCTCTCCAAGCTGACTCTGTTTTGCCCATGATGGTAATTGGTAAGGTATCTCCCTGTTTTTATCTCAACCCATGAGCTTTTCTGTGTTATTTTCTCCCCATGTCCTGCCGAGAACAACCGAGAGAGCAGCTAGGTGCGCCTGTGGAGGCCAGTCAAGGTCCACCCACAACTTTAACTTTAGAAAATAAATTATACATTTTTCTTTTACCCTACTTAATAAAAGAAGAAAAAAAAAAGACACATCATGCTGCATCTTGTAATTGAGGACTATGAAGCATGCCAGATCTTGAGGTGGTGTCAGTTTGTGTAGTTTCACATTTGTTAAAAAGATAACACAACTATCTACAGAGTCTAAGGAACTAAACTTAAGCAGTGTTTTTATTAAATCTTTATTTGTGGCAGAGAAAGAAGTATAAAATATATACCAGTGAATATTAAAGAAGTTGAATCCTGATTTCATATGTTTCTACAGGTGCGGTCAATGACTGTGGAACTGGTCAGTCTGTAACCAAACTGGTGTACCA
Source organism: Dendrocincla tyrannina (assembly GCA_035047865.1). Lineage (NCBI taxonomy): Eukaryota > Metazoa > Chordata > Aves > Passeriformes > Dendrocolaptidae > Dendrocincla > Dendrocincla tyrannina. The sequence goes on from JAWWMP010000081.1 coordinate 72,232,538, forward strand.
ATGCACAGTATGGTTTTATGCAGAGTAACTTCCCTGATCTATCACCTCATAAGGATGCCTACCACCAGCAGCTCAAAGCACCACTGCAGAATTTCCCAGCAGAAGCTGATGTGGCCCTTTGCTGTCTTTCTCATGGAGAATGGAGATGAATAATGTAGGTGAAACTAAAGAGAAATAGTGATCATTATTCTCCTTCTTCCCTTCTTTTAAGGTGCTGTGCCTGGAGAAAAAAAGGAGAGAGTAAGCCAAATTCAGAATGTGCAAAAATTGGAATTTTTTTATTTCATTTCTTAATAAGTGGCATATTATTTTCTTTTAAATAATTCTTTTTTTTTTAAGAACTGATTCCTTCCCTCATTCTTCTCAAGTCTCTTTAAGCAGAAGAAGGATAGAGTAAATCTGCCTTACTCTACTGTGGCTATAATCCAAGTGAAATAAATGAAATATTCCAAAGCTGTAATATGTAATGAGCTTGAATTTGGATGCCTTAAAGAACAGCATATTCAATATTAATCTGTGAATGAAAACTCTGAATTATTTCCTCACTGACTTTATTCAGTTAGGTAAGCTATCATCAGCTGAGAACTTGACATTTTTCAAAAATAGTATGGTGCCTGTCATAAAGTTATAATTCGGGAGTATTTTGAATTTCCAGTCAAAAAAATTGCATTAAGTCCAAGTTTACAGGGTTCACTTATTTCCAGGCAGTTTTATAATGATCACACTCTTTGAATAACGGATGTTTTATTGCGATTTCAAATGAAAGGGGAATTGTTCCTTGTTTTAGTTAATTACTTTGCTGTAGCAGAAACCTGGTTTACTATTCTTTTACTCCTATCAGCTTAATTGAATATTAAATAGTTATTGACTTTGGAAGAGGTGAACCATCATGATTTATTGAGCTGAGAGGTAAATATTCATCAAGCAACTACAATTAAGCTTCTGCTCATGTTCTTCATTTGGAGAAAGTGTAGGTGGTAAAAAGTCTTGTGAAATGTGAAAATAACTACATCATTAAAGCCTAATTATGAACTGTTCTAAAGAGGATCTGAAGAACTATAGTTTATAAGTCAAGACAACAAAACTGACTTTTAACAAAAATAATGATAAAAAGCACAAATTTTTTTTTTTTCCATCTTAGTATCTCTGATTCCTGCCAGGCCTAAGGTGTATAAGGAAAATAGTGAAAAAATTAAAACAGCAGGCTCTGAAAACATCAAGCTACTGTTTAATGCTGTTTGGCTGAAGTAATGAATTATTGCAAATTTGACATCTTAAACTTACCAGTTTTGTTGGTTGGTGTTTTTTCTATCACCCCTAATTCATTAAATGAGAAACTACCAATGTCTGTTTACAACTCCATGAAAGTACAGAAATAATATATCTTAATATATTTTCTTTCTCCCTATGTATATATTCAGAAATGTACAGTGCTCTTGGAGAGTTTGGATGCAAGAGAGGTAATTGTCTTCCTTACAAGAGACTGTCAAAAAATTATACTAATTTAGATTTAAGCTAAAACTGGAATGTTATTGCAACCACCACCCTTTCTGATGACATAGCAAGATCTGTCAGTACATCTACAGAGCTAATGGTAAGCATGATGTGAATTGAAATAGACTGATTGAAGTCTTGCTGTAATTATCAGCTTAATGAAAGAATGTGTATAAAGGAAACAATATTAGTAATTTACGAGAAATTTGTGACTTATTTTCCTGCTTACGGCATTGCTACAGACATGCAGAAAGTAATTTAACCTATACTAAAAAGATAACCAACACCCTACAAACCGGAATTAAGAAATGGGACTGGTAGGAGAATGTCATTGGCTATAATAGAGGTCAGGTATGCCCTAACTTATGTCCTGATCCTCTGAACATGTGAGATGTACTGAACAACACAGTAGCCTCCTCCCTGCCTGTGCACAATTTTTCACCCAAGGGTTGGGATCTGTGCTAACTTAGCCCAGTTCCAGAATTTAGTTGAAACAAATCCAGGTGCTAGGAGGTACTCTTGAGTCCTTTTCTGAAGCAGTGTTTTCTCAGGTTAGAATGTTTTGTTACCTCACAAAAAAAGTGGCAACAACTGTTTTTTTCTGTAATAAGAACTACTACAAGTGTGAATTCATTATTTTAGTTCCTCTGATGCTCCATTTTAATTATCTGATCCTGCATGTTCCATTGAAAGTGTGGAAATGTTGTTGATATTCCTATGGCAGTAATGACTTTATGGGACATTAATGCTAGAATGTAATACAATTCCTGGTAAGCAAATGTGTATGTCAAGCACCTATGTACTAAAATGATTTCATTTTTGGGGTAATAACCATACATTTTAAATATTATTAGAATTGACAGATTTATAATATAAAAATTTTATAGTGTTTGTGTGAATGCCTCTTACCACGTTTAGGGGTTCATGCATAGTATGTGAAAAATCTTGCTGTAATGAGAACAAACATTTGTAGATTTTTGAGCTAGATAGATACAAAGGTGTATACCCTGTCGAAAGACCAGATCGTCTTCTTTCTTCTATTTTGAAAGAGCTAGAAAGGAAGTCAGATTTTTAGAGTATTTTCTTTGAATATGTAATTAAATTTCTTAAATAAATCCTTTTCTACTTCAGGGAATGTTTTCCACTCTCGGTTGCATAAAAAGTTCTAGTTCAGTGTGTAATTTTTTTGCCTTTGACATATGGGGCAGAGCAGGAAGAAAAAACCCCTCAAACCCCCAAACAAGCAAACAAAAAGAAAACCAAAACCAAACCAACACACAAAACTCAAACCTCCCTCAATAGTGAATGTTGATATTTTATTCTCTTCTGGCCACTGTACTCACATAAGTTTGCTGTTAGTGCCAGGGGGAGTTACCCACACAGGACATACAGTAAAAAGCTTTCTGAGAAAAAAAACCTGTTCAGACATTATAACTACTGTGGCTTGCATATTCCAAAGGACTAATTAAGTATTAGTACCCACCAGTTCTACCTTCTCTGAACCTGACATTCTCAGCAGCTGTAGAAGAAATGAATTTATTTAGATAAATAAGGGAGATATTATTTAGATAAACACAGGAGGAAATAACTCCTCTTGTATTTCTTTGCTGGAGTGTTTATGCTGCTGTCAAATATTAAGATGAATTATCTATCTCTTTGTGACTTCCATATAGTCAGCCTTTATTGAAAGAAATCTGTAAGTGTGGGAAGGAGGCGATTCTTCTGCTGATCCACTGCTAGAGTTTTAAGACATGATAGACACCTCTCCACTGCTGGTTGGCACTGTGGGCTATAAAGGGACATCCAGGCATTTAATACTTGTGATTTTCACATGATTAAATAAATAACACCTCTAGGTCAAGTGCAAAACACCATTACAGTGTACCATGAGCAGTAAGCCTTTCAATGGAATTCTGCTAAATTTATTACAATGCAAATAAAATTGTCCTTACTTCCCCTCAAGTCACAGAGAGCAGAACCATTTGCATAGAAATCTCACTACTGCAGCTTTCGCACAATGAAAAAGATGTACCCATTCAAGGCTTGTTCAAAATTTGCAGTGCAGATGCCTAAAGAAGCAGGCTTTGTATTTAATTATATGTATCTGATATGGCATTTTATCTTGGGTAGTATGAAGCAGAAAATTATATATGTCTAAATTTACTATGATTTTTTGTGACCTATGACTAATAAGCCTCAGATTTTTTTGTATTTTTTTTTTTTTTACTTTTTTATTTTTTAGAATTAAGATAGTGCTTATTATTACTATCTAAGCATGGTTGTCTCTTTTGCATCTCCTGAATGATAAGACCTGCTCTACTAACCCTCATGCATTTAATAATCAGTGCTCTATTTTGATGTGCCTTAATTTAGTATGATGTGCTTTAATTTAATTAGTATCAAAATATGATACTAATAAATTATAGAACATAAAAATTAAAAACACAAAACCGTGTTAGCTGCTTTAAGAAATCTAACTGTAGACTTTGTGAGAAATTTGCAAGAATACAGATTGAACAGTACAAATGTTGAAGGAAATTATATGATAAATGAAAAGACACCCCACCTTTATCTACTGCATTTAACCTTGGATCAGATTGTTTTCAAGGTTTTTTGTTTGTTTTGGTTTCTTTTTTCCCTGAAAATTACTTTAATTGTAAATTGTTTTATTCATATTTTGTTAGATATTTTCCCTTTTGCTGTTGTTACAAATAACATATGGGATAAGTACTTGCAGTGGTATATCTTTATCAATATTACAGTGACAGACAAAATCAAGTACCTTAACAGGCATAATAACACATAACTATTAAACACACACATGTTAAATATCAAAGAAGCAGAGTTGTTGGATTTGTAATTTCACTTCCCTACTTCAAAATTTAGTGGACATTTTTCTGAAGATACCATCACTGTGCTTTCATAGACAGACTGGATATTTTAAGGACAAGTCCTTAACATGGTTATAAGAATTGGTAGGTGTTACGCTTTCCATGGAAATCTATTGAGATTCATGTTGCTCTTTTTATTGTATCTGTACATGTTCCTACATACAGAACAGATATTGGGGATTTTTTTTCTTATCCTCTTCTTTTGCTGGCCAAAGGTGGAAATTAGTTGGGGGGAAAAAAAAAAAGAAGTAATATTTATGAGAATTTGTGATGGTGTTAAGTGTTGTGTTTAACTAGACTCTGACTTGGTTGGTGTACTTCTCTGCCTTCAGTCTTTTATCTGAAATTCTTTATTACATCTTCTGTGTCAGGATACTGTCTACTCCACAAATACGGGTATAAAGAATGACAAGTTCTGATCACTGCATCTTCCAGTATCCTGCAAGCATTGTCCTTCACAACTTTATCTTTTAAGACTCTGTGTTGGTTCTTCAGTTTCACGTGTAAAAATATTTTCTTTTATTTTATTTTAATGTTTTTGTTTCATTTTGTTTTGTTATATCTGAGAAGTCACAGAACCATACAATAATTTGAGTTGGAAGAGACTTTATAGATCATCTAGTTTCAGCCCCCCTTGTGTGGGGAATACTTTCCACTAGAGCAGGTTACTCAGAGCCTCCTCCAATCAGGCCTTGAACACTTCCAGGGATGGGGCATGCACAAATTTCTTGGGTAACCTGTTCCAGTGCCTCACCATCCTCACAGTAAAGAATTTCTTCCTAATACCTAATCTACATCTTCTCTCCTTCCTATCACTACATGCCCTTGTAAAAAGTCTCTCCAGCTTTCCTATAGGCTCCCTTTAGGTACTGGAAAGCTGCAATAAGGTCTTCCTGGAACCTTCTTGTCTTCAGGCTGAATAACCCCAGCTGTTTCAGCCTCTCTTCATAGGAGAGGTGATCCAGCCCTCTCATCATCTTCCTGGCTCTCCTACGTCCTGCATTTCATTTCTTGTGAATCTCAAATACTTGTGTTTATTTCCACCATACAGTTTCTTGGTTTGCTTCCTAAGCCTTAGTTACTGAAAATGTCTTATAGCTATTACAAATTCTAGAGCTTTTTCGGAGTGCTGTTTGAAATTAGGCTATCATCTGAAAGTCTTCATCTTTGTTCACACTTGCTACTGACAGGTACAGATGCACTTCTGTCTCAGAACCTGAGCAGTTTTCATATGTACTTTTAGAGAGCTTCAGCTCCAGTGATGCTTTCAGCTGTCCAGTCCTTCCATTCAAGGTATTTTTCCCTCTTTTTTTTTTTTTTTTCCCCTGGTACGTGTGTTCATTTCATCTGAAGCCAAGTCTGCCACCAGTCTATTTTATTTAGTGTTCAAATTCCTGTGGCATAAGATCAGTCTTTTCCTTTTAGCACTGCTTTCAAACAGCTTATGACAAATTATTTCAAGTGTTAGAGAATTGTTTTCACTAATATTCCCCTTTGTAACTTTCATGTGTTCTTCTTTTTCCTTAAAAAAAAAAAAGAAAAATTGAAAAAGTTTTTTTCAATATTCAATCTTGGTCCGTCAGATCTTCTTTTTTTTTATTATCCAGCCCAGCTGTGATATTCTGGTTCCAAGACTCAGAGCCTCACTGCTATTGTGGAAAGATGAGTAGCTGCATTTCCTTAGTGCAGATTTTGCTTCTGATGGCATGTTTTGGATCTAAGAGTTTAGCTAAGTGAATAACTGTTAAATAGTCAGACAAATCCTGAGGCAGTGTTTGGTGAGAAAACCTGCTGCTTTTTAAAAGAGGTTGAAAACCTAAGGGATGTAGAGACCCTAATTAAAACTCAGGAGAATTTTGAAGTCAGGAAGACACAGAGCAGCAATAAAAGGCTACTGAAGTTTGTGGTCATAAAGTCGAGCGTTAGCTCTATCATGCTGAAGTGGAGCATAAAATGAGAAATGTCAATGTCTGATTTTAACAATGCCTGATTCCCAGGAGAAAAGAGAAACAGAAGACATTGAGGTACCTAAGAAATCTTTCTTGTATAGCAGTGACTGTTCATTTTTGTTAGTTCTACTAAAAAATTACAAAGTACAAAGTTTGTACCTCTTCAGAGAACTTCAGTTTTACTGCTTAAAAGAGATGCTAAATCAATTTGGGAAACAGTTTTTTAAGTAACATAGTGTCAAGAATGAGCACATAAATCAATTGCTCTGAAGCAGTATTCAGATACCCAAGGGTCAAGTGAAAGAGCCCAGAATGTGGCATTATTGATGGATCAGATATGCATGATAGTTTTATTAGACCATGGTCCAAATTCAGATTTCTGGCACACTGCTTTCTACAGATGTTTAAGATGTCAGGGGAGTTTAAGAATGGCTGCTAGGGTACCATGTGTAAAGCAGCTAATAAATGCTTGCTCTGCAACTCTGTATGATCAACTAACATGTTGTAAAAGCCATCATATTCACCTTTAAGTAGCCTTTTAGGAAAGAACCCCAAACCAGAATTCTCATTATAGGAGAAACTGAAGTAGGGATGTTTAAAGTAAGTTGGCATGGACTAGATAATCTCTATTTTTCTGTGATTAGTCAGTGAAAAAATATTGACATGTTAATGGTCCAACAGTGGTAGGTAGATATCACCAGTGGTTTCTTATGTCAATGTACCTATCAGGTTGTTTTCTATGTTAGTGTTACATAAATCACAAGCGATTTTTTCGTCTGAATGAAACTAGATGCTAGCCCTCACGTTTCTTCTCATGCTATTTAATATTTCTTTTATACAATCTTACGTTAAATTATAAGCATATTATTTCTCAAAGTCTCCTGTGTTTCCAGTTGATTGTAACATGCTAATGAGACTGTCATTCATTCAAAGTCAGTTTTTTAAATTGAATAGCAAGAGTCATACTGAGATGCTAAAATTAATATATTGCAATAATTGAGCTTTCAGCTTACTTAGAGCAAACAGCAGGAATGTTGACCGCCAACTAGATAATCAGAAACTTTCTCTTGATGCCTTATGTATTTGATTAGTTTTTTCACAACTTTGGCACAATCTTCTCCGCCCTGAACTGATTGACTTTTTGACTTATGTGATTTCCTTCCTCTATGTTCAGTCTTCTTTGTATAGCTTCAGGCCTGCGTTTTTCATGCTCTTTTGCCTTCTTACCAGCTTTGTCCCATTGAATTTTTTAGTTCATGACAATGTTTATCAAAAAAATGTCATGAAGTCACAAGCCAATAGCTGCCTAAATGTGTATCCAATCAGGTACCATGTCTGTGGCAAGTTTTTCAGAAGATGTCAAAATATTTTGGAAGCTGAAATTGGAAACTCACTGATAGCTTAGTGTTTTAGACTCATGTTTGGAACTCTTTTCCCCTCTTGTCTTCTTTCTAATCTCCTGCATTGAGATGTCAGGTCATTAAGGGAAAGTAATAATAAAGAAGATAAAAAAAAATTTACTCTAAAGGTTTACTAGAGTGAAACTTTAACCAAAGGAAAAAAAAATTAAATTTAGGCACCTGTGCTTGAAAGCATTATGTGTAATGATCAATATCTAATTATAACATAATTATGCTTTCAAATGAATGTAGATAGTTTTAACCTAAAACACAATTAGAGAAGTAGATGTAGAGATGTTTTTAACATGTCCCAGTATATCCATTACCTTAGTATTATTTTTTCTGTAAATGGGCCTGGTTTTTTGCCCCAGTTACACATGATAGATATATGGTTCTAATATTATAGAAGTAAATGTTAAATTGCAACAAGAGGAAGTATTTTAATCTATTTGCTTTTGCATATTCAAACTGCTCCCTTCACATCTGTGATCATTATGTGTTTAACTTAATTTGTTGCATTATCTACTCTTTGTATCCTATTAATTCAAAAGTGGTGAACTCTGGTCTGGTGGCAATATGGACAATTTGTGTTAAAGAGAGAAATGTACACCATAGGCTGCTTTCTCTATTCCCTTAATTCGACTGTAAGTACTGTGTTATTGATAATCTGTGGCCTGGGATACCAAACAATTTTCTACATTATTTGTGCATTCTGACCCAGAATATTCATTAAAGTTCTCAGGGAATTTTGACCATCATTTTCTTGGAGTTTTTATTTCCATCCTCTAGATGTAGCATTTCCCATAATTACAAGAGAAGTTAGGTATTTCAGGAATTGCATATGTTGGACAGCAACTAGATGTAGCTTCTCCTCTTTGCTGCAATAAAAAGGCACAGAAATGGAAGAAAATGTTCACTTCAAAGCAGAGCAGTAATTACACATGAATTAAAGAATAGAATTTTTCTTTACTACATGAATGTTCATATGCTTGCATATTTCATCTCTTGCAGGTTATTTCTCTCAAAGTGTTTTTTATTTGAGAGGCATAGGAAAAGGTCTATACATTGTCACCTACTTAACCTTTTACATTTTATACCAAGGATTAATGTGGAATTTTTCAATTTCAACACCTTGTGACTCTCTACCATATAGCTAGGTGAAAATTGGAAGGTTTTGTGTTTGGGTTTCTTTTTTTTTTGGGGGGGAAACTTGAATAACATCATATGAACATGAAGGCAATTATTCTGTAGTTGTATACATGCATACATATCTGACTTCTGGATTAAGAGCAAAATGTTGAATACTGCTTTACAGGAGGAAAAGAATTGCATTGGTCTGATCATACACTAACATTAGGAAAAATAACATCACATACATTAAACCAACATTTGTATGTAAAAGCACAAGAAACTAGCTTCCTAAACACTGGGCTTGTTTTGCCCTGAAACAATGAAGCTGTTTAAGCCCAATTGGTACTGTGATCCTTTGAAATATTGTTTCTCTCTACTGCTTGACTCCCTGCTTGCAGAAACAAGAAGCCCAAGAGAGAATCCATTTAAAACAAACTGTAAAAATAAATAAAACAAATGAGGAATGAACTCAAGCTTTTTTGCTTCCAAACTCTCTCTGCTTCTGTACATCAATTAGTAATAGACAAAAATGGCAGTACTACTGCTCTACTTCTATAAATAAAGGTCCTGTGTTACAGGCAGATGACACCAAAAGCTCCACAGTGAAAAAGGGCTTAGATAAACAAAATATAATTTTCAAAGCATTAGATAGCACTTGATGTTATTTTCATAATACTTTGATGAACTTTGCTATTTGGGTCAGCCCATTGTTTTCCAAAGACAAACATTCAGCTTTTCAGAAGTAGCTCCATAAGCCAAGAAGAAAAATCACAGTTGGCATGGATAGCTTACAGTGTCCAGAGATGGTACTGCATGCTGGCAGAGGCAAGAAACCTGCCATTTCTTCCTTGTTTGTTTCAAGTATTGCTTGTTAATATAGTTAACCACTCCTTTTATACAGTAAAATTGTTGAATTCAGCAGGATATTGAGCTCTTGTCCCTTGGAAAGATCAACTTTGTATTTATTAGACTATCTTTAGAGAAATTAGATGACTACAGAGGGTTTTTTTTTTCCCTGAATTATTGCTACTGTTCTTTTTTTCTTTTTCTTTTTTTTTTTTCCTTTTCCTAATAAGATCGTTTTTATAGGACTTTCATGAAACACCATTGACTCTAATGGCACTGGAACAAAATGCCAAAGTAAATTCTAGCTGCTGCTTGGCAGTATTGTCACAATAAACAGAATTTTTCTTAGCATGCAAGCAAATATTCAGCATTGGAAGTATTTACTTACTGCATGTTCCCTTCTATTCACAGTTTTAAGTTAAGATAGTGAAACTAGAATATGGATCTTTGTAATAATCTGGAGATTACTCTCCTCCATCATGTTTAATATGTAATTCTCTCTTCCTGAGACAGAGACATTCCCCTGGTGCACAAGGCAGAGTGTTATTCTGAAACCTGTTAGAGGGGTATGTGCATCTACATGAAAAAAGGGCAAACTGCACTGGGAAGATGGACTATGAATATATTCTGCATTCTTACGCACTGATACAGTGTCCTGCAAGACTTATGCTATTTTTGCTGTTTGATGGGGGTGTTAAAAATAGTAGTGTAGCTTTATGTGACAAAGTGACAGTATTTTTTGCTCATAGATATTATGTTTGTTAACTGGCTTCTTGTACTGGACAAACATGCTATTTGAGAGTTTCAGGAATATGAAAACGTACAGGACTTCATAGAGGTTGCTGTTCAAGTATTTGTAAACTTCCAGAATGTTTATATTCACATGCAAATAGCCTAATTTGGAAACTGACTGTACTTTCTTGTATTTTCATAGATTTTGGCAAAACATATGAAAGACTGGAAACATTCAGATCATCATAATTATTTTTTTTACTGTCAAACCTGTTCTTGTGCCAACATTCTATTGATAGCCTTCTTTATTAACATAGCCATAAAATTGCTGCTGTACTGCCTCAATGGTAGTTTGTGTGAGGAGAAAGCACAGTCAAACTCAAGAAGCATTCAGTTTAAGCTGAACAAGGCAGACAAAAGCAAGTTCATCCCATGAACCGTTAGTCTGGAAGTCCCTGCACTGTCCCCCCAAAACCAAAAATATGGAATGGAGGACAGAGACATTTAAACTGTTTTTACACAGAGCCATTTTTGCTCTGTATTCCTCCATGATTTAAAAAGCACCTGAGACTTAAGTCAAATACTGCACAAAATCATGTTATTTCAGAGTAACAAGAGCCCTCAAAATCCAGAGTGCAGTGTAAATGCAACCAAATTACGGCAAGGAAGGGCAGTCAGCACTCTGCCCAGATTTTTCCATTGTTCATGGTAGGCTAACCCTCATGGCATCAAATGAGGGACCGTAGAAGTCTTGAATACTGCAGAAGCCAAGTTAGAAAGTTAGGCTGATAGCAAACTTAAGCAACCTATTGGACTAAATGAAAAAAATAGAAGTCATATATTGCCCTTCCATTTCTATGACAGTAGCTCTGTGACCCACAACTGTCCATTACAGGCTAGTACCACACCTGGTCTGTAGCGTGAAGGAATATAGTCTTGGAATCAAGGATTAGTCTGAACTAGTTTATTGATAAAGCAGAGAAGAAAATGAGCAACTCGTATAGTTTGATGGGTCATTTCTGATAATCAGAAAGCCTTCATAAGAAAATAAGAAACTTAAAATCTCTACTTAAATGTGAAGCTTTAGGCATAGATGACTTGTCTAAAATGTTTCACAGTGTTCAGTCTATCATCAGCATAGATTTTATTTTACCCAAGCCTTCAGTTTGACTGTGACACTATTCTTAACTCACTGTATAACTTGTTTGGCCAATTAAGCATGTTGATTTGGTGATTTACTGACTTAATAAAAATGATTAAAAAGGTTTAATGAAATACACACCTGGAGATCTTTAATTTATCTGACAGTACTTTTAAGTAATTAGGACCATATCAACACAGTTAGTTAAAAATACCCAGTAATAAAGAGCAGGCACTGGGATTTATCTTCCAGTATCCAGCAACAAAGCAGGCAAAGTGACCACCGAAATGATGTTGTTGATTTTGTGAAAGTGCCAGGGGAGCAGATGATAAAAAATTGCAGGTACATAAAGCTGTTGCTATGGCGCTCAATTCTTGCACCACTGTGTCTGGATTTAGTGCTTTAGACAGAAGACTTAGACTGAATTACAAAATCATGTATTCCAAATACTGCTTATCATTTCAACAGAGCCTAGTAATAAATTACAGGAAATGCATTACCCATCTGAGATGTGCACCAATTTGTGAGCAGAGATTGAATTCAGTCATTCTAAAATACTTGCTTTTTCTAAAAACTGCATTTGTCTCTCCAACATATATATCCAGTAATTTCAATGCATGATGTGGTGTTTGAAGACCAAATCCAGAGGCTGTGAGCAGCTAGGGATAGTGAAAACATGCAGAAGGAAGGCTATATAACACATCTGTAGATCTAATCAAAGTCCATGCTTTACAGTAAAGGGGGGAAAGAAGAAAGCAACTGAAAATGTAAGGTTCAAATATTTCTGCAATATTGCAGGTTTAGTACAGCACAGCCATATATGCAACATAGTACCACAGAAGACATTGCTAACTGAAGAAATTGTCCAATGGACTTCTGAAGAGTCACAGTAGCAGCCACTTTGAGAGAGTGAAATGGGAGAGGCAGACCTTTCTGAAAGGGAACAAACTACCGCAGCAACACCTTTCCCTTACTTTCCTTCATCATCCCTCCTTCTTTCCTATGCTATTTTTCAATTTTCTCAGTATTGACACATGGTTTGCACTTAGCATTCCCTAACTTTCCCCTTTCCTGGGATCTTATGTCTTCCAGTGTCTTGACCTTTCTCATTATTACTTTTATCCCTTCCATTTTTTGCCCTCAATTATGTCCATTTCCTTTTCTTTGGTTCTTTTCCTTCAGTCTCCTATGGCCTTTTTCTCATCATACAGTCTCCTCATTTTAAAACAAAGAAAAATCCAGTGCAAGTTTCACTATCTTGTGTTATAACAACAGCTTCATCCTGCAGAGTGGCCTGCAAAAAAGCCATCTTGCCCCATCCAAATAACTTAACAGTACTTTTGCAGAGGTGATGTTTATATACTGTCACCTAGGTTAGATCACTTTTGCTCTTGATCTCTCTTCAGGGATTCCCCAGTTTTTGTTATATCAAACCTATATGACATCCCTTTAAATCAGCTTTCCTGGATAGTTTTATGTAGCAGTCACCCCCTGCCCCAAAACTTATAAGAACACAGAAACACTCTGTGTATATATCAGATGTGAAAACTGAGTAGAAAAGCAGGAAAAGTAATTTTTTATGTGTCCATGTACACATGGTTCTGTCATCAAAATTCAGGCACATTTACAGAATGTTTGGGGCTATGTAAAATGCAGGTTCATGGCCCCAGTCCACTTTTGGACTGTTTGAAAATGTTAGTTTAATCTTTGAGTAATTTAATTTCTTCTGTCAAAATCTTTTAACGGGATCTTTCTCCTGCATAGTGGTCATGATCAACATAGCTAAATGAAAGAATTTTCACACTAGCAAGTAGAAATAAAGATTTTTGCCTAAAGTATTTTGAAAAGATGAAACTTTAAAAACTGAATCACAGATAACTAAAATCTTCTGAGATCTGAAATGTCACGATGTAATTTGAAGATAAACTGATTTAGCAGTGTAGATTAAATATATTAGATTTTATCTGGCAAGTTATGCTCACAGCTAGGGATTTATAAAGCAAATTAATCTAATATTATAACATACCTCAACAAGTTTAGTCCTATGGTAGTCTTCATAAAAACTTGTGTGAAGGTTTTATTGAATTATGATTTTTGTGGTTAATTTTGCCAAAAATTGTTAAATCAACTAAGCCCTGACTGTCTGTACAGTTCAGGGAAATTCCCTATTCTTTCTTCAAAAATCTAAAACTTGAGACACATATCAGTGCCCTTGCCTCAGTGAATGAGTAGTACTGTATAGTTAGTGTTATAAAAGAACAACAGGGAAATAAAAATAAGGAAATAAAGAAGAAAGAGGAAAAGGAATGTGGAAAAAGGTGAAACATTCCCATATATCAGGGCACACTCAACATTTTACTAAGGTAAATTAGAAGAGCCATAGAATTTGGTCTAATTTGGCATAGAAATATGGATTAGGAGATTACTGTTTTATAGAAATTTTGACAATATAGTAAATCCATGTAAAGGCAAATGCATTAAGCAGAATAGGGACAGGATGTTTTCTAAAATACCTGGATATTTGTTTAATTTGAGGAGTGTATTGAGGTTCCAATTTGCTAGGAGCAACACTGAGGCTTCCCAGTTTTACATGGGATTTTCTACCTAGTATAATAACAACGATTGCAAAACTGAATTAATTTTTCTTAATTTTGTTTGTAGTCTCAGCAGCCTGTAAGTGTTGACAGTGCCTCAGTCTACACAAAGAGAAACTGGGACGACTCCCTGGAGACCAGCTTTCATGTGCAAGGCACTGACACTCGCACTTTCTTCTGTAGGTTCAGGTTTCATGAGAGGAACATTTAACACAAGGTTGTTCCGTGTGATTGTAGCAATATGAGATGTTCAACATTGATACTAGAGTATGGAAATCTGAGGAAAATCTTTACAGTAGTAAACATGAAGCATCAGAGAAACTCTCAGCAGGAAAGGGACTGCTCCAGTTCAAAAATTAGTTGCAACTGGGATGTGGGAGGCTCCAACTTCACAGTCCTGCAGGCACCTGTCCAACAAATTAAGTATTTGCAAGTCAGTGAAAAAAGGGGCAGAAATCAATTTTGAGGGAAGTTTTGATTCCATTTTTTTCAAATGAAATGCTGTTGATTAGACAGTGTGAGGTCAGAAAATGCTTCAAAATGATACAGTGACTCTATTTGTCATTGATGAACTTATAAGTTCAACCCAAGGAGACAATCAGCTTACGTTAGTTTCTTGATCTTTCTTCAAGGTAAGTGTTGGTGCAACAGCATCTTTGCCATATGAGCGGTGCCATGCCACTAAAGTGATTTGAAGTCTAATGACTAAATGACATGTTTTTTTTCTTTATTTTATGACCTACTTATGACCTACTCTCCAGCGCTCCGACCTATAGAGAGAAAATGTGAAATTTAAGCACCTCACAAAACAAATTGTAGTTGTAAATATTGCACTGTCAGGGTTGTCAGGTTTTGGTGCACTAGGACAGAAGGTGCCTACACAACTATTTAGATGTCAGTGACAAACATCATCCGTATTATTATTGCAGATTTTCCTTGAAAAATGCCTTTAGGTGAGGATTTTCCTCAGTAGAAACCAAAGAAATTCATCTGCCTTTTGCTCCTGTCAGAATCCCCAGTGGGTTGTCCCTCTCCTGTCTCACTTGGTGTTGGGATGCCTGGGCTCAGGGCTGTGTTGCAGCTATCTGCCTTTGAGACATCTCAGCAGGGACCTCCCCTGCACTCAGGAGCCTTCTCACGGCCCTGGTCATTAGCTCTTTCTCTGCCCAAGCTACAGGCATCACCGGCTTGAATCACTGTTCCAACCACCTGGCCTGCTGTGCTAAGAAAATTTGTGGTGGCATGTTAAGAAAATTTAAAGTGTTACAGAACACAGTGCTGTGCTGTTTGTCAGCCTCAAAACTAAGTGTGAAGAGATTGCCTACTGAAGCCATATTAAACATAGATGTAATATATAACTCAGAAAGTTCATTGATTTTTGTAAGCTGTGAGAGTATATTGAGAAAAAAATTTACAATGCTTGCCCTGTTATTATACCTGTAAAGCAGGATGGATCTTGCAGTTTGCCCCAGTATTGGCATTGCTGTGTACTCACTTTATATGTAATATTTTAGAAACAGGATACTTAAAGAAGGGTATAATATCAGGTCAAGATTGTATTGTTTATATCTATTCATACACCTCTTGTCTAAAATCATAAAGAGTTAAGGATGGCTGATTTTGTAAATTTGTATTGGCTCAGTGGTCTTTATTTCATGTTTATTTTGATTCATAAAGGTCAGAATTCCAGACTCAAAAAGTGACCTCAGAACTCCTCTCCCACAAGAGAAAGAGGAGGAAGTGAGAAAAGGAAAAACCTGTTTGGCTAAATTTCTTGTACTATCAAGTTGTAGAAATCTTTCTCAGAATTAAGCAATGTAACAGAATGCCCTCTGTAGGAAGCTGACCTCCTTCTAAGGCAAACTTGCATCCTTTTTTGTAAGAGAAATTTTTGTAATGTGCTGACTGAGATTGCATTCCTTTATATTCAAGGAATAGAAAGGTTTTGCATGCTATTAGGATTGGTTTTGAAATTTTTTCTCTCTAAGAATGACATTGTTATATGATAAAGTTCTTCTCTCCCTTATGCTTGCCTCATTTCACAAGTAGCAAAGGTGAGAAAAAAAACCTCATGAAAGTAAATTGTGATCTCAGGCTTAAACCTGCACCAACAAAATGTAATGTTTCTAAAAGCAAGAATTTTGTTGACATCAGATGTGAGATATGACTCATACTTCTGATACAATTTTATTCATAAGAACAATGCTAGAGACATCATTCATTATGGTACTTATTCATTCTTCTTCAATGCCATTGTTTAATTTTGGCTAGATTAGCAACAAATAAAATAACATACAGATTTATAAGACAATTTCATATTGTGTCACTGCCTGACTTCAGTGTCAGTTTCAAACCTAGGTGGAATTCCTTCCAAACAGCCCGGAGCCAACGCCCCAGTCTCGGTAAAGATGTTTAACAAAA
>JAWWMP010000081.1:72249236-72286559 GCA_035047865.1 Dendrocincla tyrannina
TTACAAACTATTGTTGGTTGGTTCCTTTCTGGATATATATATATATATATATTGTGGTTAAGAACTGTTATCCTTTTCTATATATATATTTCTTCCTAATTAAAGTTGTTTTTTTTTCTAAATTCAAAGGAGAGGGATTATTCCTTGATTAGCATAATATCTTAGTTTCTCCTGAACTAAGACATTCAGTCAGTTTAGCACTGTTTTCTGTACTGTAGTTTACTCCTGTACTTCCACACCTTTATCTCAGGGTTCTCTTTGTCTCTCCCACACCTTCTTTAGTTTCAGTTTCTAAAACTGAAATACCAACCATTTTTACTCAGAGGTTCTTGAACATTTTATTCTAACAGTTCAGTGGGACATCCATGCTAGTCAGATATTGGTCTACCAACACAGAGATTAAATTCTCTGTCATATATGAGACCATAACCAAAATTTGAGATAATTCTTCATTATTAGCTTACAATGAAACAACATATTTTAGATATCTTTGGCTAAACATGAAGTTTGGTATCACAGAAAGAGGCTGCTGAAGAAAAGGTTAAAGAGAGTTGCACACCAAGCAAAAGCTTCCACTATGTGGAAGGTTGCTGAGACACACGTATCTAGAAAAGCTGGATGAAGCAAGAAAATTATCAAAATTTGTGATCTACACAAGTAAGCTTTTAAAACATCCTCACTACAAAGTAATCTGCCTTTATAAAGCAAAAGCTAAAAAATAAAAAAGAACAACAAAGAAAACAGAATTCTCTTAGCATGAAGAAGCACATGCTGTTTCAAAGTGTAGAAGCATAAGACTTAAAACTTTTCAAAAAATGTGTATATCTGAGCTAAGGTCCAGTTAGAAACTGAATCTAAATTTGAAGTGTGACATGCTCTAAGTGACACATGGCCCTACATCTTATTTTCAGGACCAGTTTTGGCATATTCTAAAGCACTTGTGTCAAATTACACTGAATGTGATGTAGACTTCTTCCTCATTAAACACCCATAGAGGACTGCCAGGAACTCATTAAGCAATACACTCGGTCAGCACTCTAGTTATGTCTGTGTGTAGTACGGTTTATTTCAGCTTGTTAGTTGCTGCTGTCAGCAGCTGTGCACCTCAAGCATGCTGTGAACAGACAAAGATGATAGGTCAATGTGAGCACTATACAAAAATAGAAGATACAGATTTGTGCAAAATATAAAACATCATCTTTGCAAATGCTGAGAAAACTTGTGCATTCTGGAGATAATTCCAAATGTTTTTTATTCAGTCTATAAGATGTATGCTGCTTTTCTCAGTGGTCTTGAAGCAAAGCCAAACTATTTGTCCTGAGGTAATGTAGGATCTGCCTTCTTCTTCAACATATGAACATGTTAATTATGCCATTTGTTTTTGACAATCCAGGATTATAATGCATAAACTTCTGTGATTGGTTACACTGTTAGCCCTGCAAAGTTTTTTTTTTGTAACAACTCATCTGTCTCAATTCACATCTGAATTCAGTGGCAGTACTGTGGTGTGGACACAGGACCGTACCATGATGAGCAAAGGGGCATTTATAGATGCTAAAGTTCTGCAAGAATGCTCTGATTCCTACCCCCAAAATGCAATTTTATAACCATCATATAAACCATTTATTAGTTGGCACTATTAAATATCATCTATTTTAACTGTTCTCTGAAGTCAACATTATTTTAATTTTTGAAGGTGTGGAACAGACAAAAACAAGCAGTTAAACCATTTCAAACTGAAAGACTGTTATTTTTGAAATGACATTTTATTTTTCTGTTGGCAGCAATAACCTTTTTAAGACAATCGGAAGAAACTCTGATTTGTCAAAAAGAAAATGCCCCAATTGACTCAACCCAAATTTATGAGTCAAAAATTGTCTTGGGAGTTTTGCTTTGATTCAGGAAAATATTTTCTGATCATATAAACATGTTACCTCAACTGGAAAAGTGTCACCATTCTAATGATGTCTCCCATTGTTATTCTAGTGATAAATTATCTCATTAGGATGAGACAAAACCCCAAGTAATTTACCTGCTTGAGCAAGGGGTTGGACCAGATGATCTAGAGGGGTTTCTTCTAACCTCAACTATTTTGTGAATCTATGAAGTTTTAACAAATCCTTTATGGCCTCACATCTGCTAGTGTGTACTAATTGCCATTTTAATTAATCCCATTGTCCAAAGTTTTGATGTTTTTAGCTCTGTGGATGGGAAATCTTGTGATTTCATAGGACAGACATCCAGCTTCTGTTAATGTGCATCAACATATCCTACCTATTTCTTTTTTTTCCTTATTTGGTCTATAGTCTAAGCTGAAAGATTGCACCTGGTCAATTAGCTTTTATCAATATCTACTCAGCAGGACACTTCTGGTAGATTCTTTTCTTGAGAGGAAAAAATTATTTTCAATCCATATTTGAGCTAATGTCTGTTCCTTGAATTGTGTTTTTAGTTTGTTGGTTTTTTTTTTTTTTGTTTGTTTTGTTTTGGTTTGTTGGGTTTTTTAGAGAGCTATAGCCATGTCAAACTTCTCAAAATCTTGATTGCAGCAGGTTTAGACTAATTAGACTTCAAAGGTGTCTGGAATCTAACCAGAGTTTTATATGGTGTGTAGACATATAATTCTGCAGATACTGTGTTCAGTTCTACCACAACAAGGTACTCATACTCCAGAAGGCTTGCTGTTAATAGGTGCATGTATATGTGAGTCTTTCAGGTAACAGAGTCATAGAATCATAGAATATCCTGAGTTGAAAGAAACCCACAAGAATCATGGAAGTCCAGCTCTTAGCCCTAAGGTTAGAACAGGACTAATCCAAGAGTTACAACATGTGCCTGAGAACACTGCCCAAACACTTCTTGACCTCTGTCGGGCTTGTTGCTGTGACCACATCCCTGGGGAGACTGTTCCAGTGCCCAATCGCCTTCTGTGTGAGTTAAGAATGTTTCCCTAATATCCAACATAATGTCCCCTGACACAGCTTAATGCTGTTTCCTCAGGTCCTGTGACTGGTCACCACTGAGAGAAGAGATCAGCATCTGCTTCTCCTCTTCCCCTCATGAGGAAGTTGTAACTGCAATGAGGTCTCCCCTCAGTCTCCTCTTCTCCAGGTTGAACAGAACAAATTACCTCAGCCACTCCTCATATGGCTTTACCTCAAGGCCCTTCACCATCTTTGTGGCTCACATTTGGAAGGTCTGTAATAACTTTATAGCTTTCTTATATTGTGGCACCCAAATCTGCACAAAGTACTCAAGGTGAGGCCACATCAGCAAAGAGTGGGATAATCACAAGTATGGATCTGCAAGGTCACCTCTTCAAAGTTACTGTCTATTCTGTAAGTAATGAAAACCTTTTTGTTATGCACTGTTAGCTTGCATTCCTATTTATCTATGCTATTGTGCATCTTTGCTTGTTTGTTTTTCAATTTCCCCTGCAGGCATTTTCTTTTGCCTCTAGGTGTTTCCTGGATAAGTGCACTTTATCACATTGGAGGCATATCTGATCTTTTACATCCTCAAGCACTTGACGTTAATGTTTGGAAGTGTCAATCATTTTGCACATTTTTAGGGGTGTATTCAGCATCTGAGAGTCTTCGGCTTCCACTACTTTTTGCATTCTTACACCCACACACAAAAACAAAGAAAGTAGAAATAAGAACCATTTCCACTATCTCATTTGATAGTTCACAGAGACCTTTGCATTAAACACATATGACATTTGCAGTGGTCAGCAAGGCTTTTTTTGGCAACTTTAAGTTATGAACACATTTTTCTTTCTTCTTAGATTATGTAGAAGTTTGGCACAAGAGAAGGGACTGCCCAGAGATTTTCATTAAAACTATGAATGAATATTTTTTAAAGTTTTCCTTTTCTTGAGGACACATTTTCTCATTAAAAGGCCAAAACTATCCTTTCCTTCCAAAACAAATGGAAAAAGTAAGAGTAATAAAATCCCCCTCTTCGTTCACTTTACTCGGAGGAGCCATCCCATAATACTCAGTTTAGACTACTACAGTGAGTTGTTTGCACTAAATATAAAGCAGAAATACAGGTCATCTGAAAAAAGGTTCCTTAAGCAAAAATGTTTTGTAAGAAAACATTTGTACTAAAAAGGGGTCCCCAGCCAAAAATTAAACAGACAATATTCAGATATAATTTAAGTCATTCTATGCTTGTCCCCTCTCATAATCCACCCTCATTTTCCTTAACATATGCACAGTTGTACTATAAACAGTTTACCAAACCCATTAAGCTGTTTAGATAGATGTGTATTAGCAGATTGTGAAAAATAATTCTATGATATTCTGTCCTAGCCTCCAACAATCAAGGTCAAGTTAAACCAGAGGCTGTATTTGAATTGAATAATCGTCAGATTATTTTTTAAGAGTTTTCCTAATAATTCTTTTTTTCAAAAATAGTTCCCTGTTCTTCTATCTTTGAATGTTCTTATTTTTTTTCTGTTTAGATCTTTAAAAATTAATTATTAAAAACCAAGCAACCCCTCTGAGGTTTATAATTTTAAGAACATAAAACTATCATGCAATTTAAAAAAAACAAACAAACTAATTACTGTATTCTTTCAACCTTTTTTTTCCTTGCTCTTTCTTCAATAAAATTCTAAGTTTGCAGAGTCCTAGCAAAAAACTATTCATGTAGATGAGGCTTAACAGCAACCAAGTAGCATAGTTGCATTTGTAATTACAGGTACTAGAATGACATCTGTCCTGGAAAACAGAAATGAAATCAATGTACTATAATATCCAATATATACATTCACTATGGACTCTGCTAATCCATCACCCTCTCTACTTCCATGTCTATCTTTTTTCTTGGTCTCAAGAGCTTTATATACTTGGGTTTGGTTTTACTTTAAGTTACAATTCAGAGGTCAGTTTTCACTGCAGGTGAAAATGGTAATCTGTTTACTTTTCAACTAGAGATTACCAAACATAGGTGCCTTCTTTTGCAGATAACAGAGATAACCAAAGATACAGCAGTTTGTGCAGCAGTTCACAGACAAGTACAAAGAATGGGTCTGCAACTGCAGAGAACAGTATATGTGCCCTCAGCAAAGTGCGCTGGGGCACAGTCCCATGACTGAAATCAATTTTCCTGTGACATCAGAGGCCTTGACCAACAGTGAGCTCCTGAAGAAGGAGGCAGCCCTGAAGTTCTTGGGCTGATTTCCTGTCATGAAGAAGAGGTATAGGCTGAGGATGTGTTACCAGCTGAAGGAAAGGAGAAGGAAGTCAGCAGACTGTGCAGCATCAGGGATGATAAGGGCTTCACTGGATTTCCTCTGAGACCCTGTGGTTTCAAGAGGCCAAAGTCCAAGCTGGACAAGTAGGCAGGGTGGGTGAATATGACATTGGGAAACGGGGATTCCTGTGGTAGCAAAGGGCTGGAAGTTGGTACTTTTTGGCACCAGGAGGAGGGGTCCTGCCCCATCTGAAGATTTGGAGGTGCAGAAGAGTTTCAGTGCTCTTTCGGGAGATGAGTTATTGAGAGCTCCATCAATTGAATCATCCAAGCTGAGCCTGAGTCATGCATGAGAATCAGGAGGAAGTGGTGAGTGATAGCAGAGGAAGACTGTGCTGCAGTGTGCAGGGGCTGCCACCTGTCAGTCTGTCATCTGGAGACATTTGCTGCTTGCTGGAGTGCCTGGTGTAGGATGTCGTTGAAAGATTTCCAAGGCAATGTTATACAGATGTCTGTTACAGACTGATCAGGAAGGATTAGATAATGCATTCTTCAGACAGCTAGAAGCACCACTTTTAGAGGCCCTTTTTTTTTAGAGGCCCTGATCCCCATGAGTTTATATTCTACAAGAAAGGCCAGTTGGGAAGAAAACTGTACTGATTGAAAGAATTAAAAATTTGATCTTATGTATGTATTAACCTACAATTTTCAATGATGCCAAAAGGCAGGAAAAATGCAGGGTGCTTCTCTTGCTAAAGACCATGGGAAGTGGTTACAGCACCAAGCCTGAGAGAGTTCAGGAAGCATTTGGACAGTGTTCTCAGGCACATGGTGATTCTTGAATTGTCCTGCACAAGGCCAAGGGTTGGACTCAATGATCTTTGTGGGTCCCTTCCAACTCAGCATATTCTGTGATTCTATGATTTTTCATTACTGAGAAAATCAAAACAATTAGGAGTAAATTTAAGCAATTTTATATTGCCCTGTGTTGCACTTCTTTCTTTAAACTGAGAATGATTAACTGAGGTTAGGTTAAAAGATCATCATGACAGCTAACTTTTCCATGTGAATATGAACATATTTATGTGTATTTTTTTTTAATGTGTCAGACAATTACAGTTAAAATTCTGCAGAAAGGAAACATAAATTTATATATTTGAGGAAGACAATGTATAAAATGTAATTTTGTAAATTATAATGATCATGAGTTGAATCCATGTCTGTCCTAGAAAGCAGATGTTTAGTCAACTGTGTCCAATTTTCCAACTACTTGCACTCCTAAACATAACTTTATATTGCAAAATGAAAAATAAATATGCCAAAAGAAGAAATTTGAATTTTAAAAATAATAATTTAAGGCACAGCAGGGTCAGGTTTACAGTTTTCAGTCCATAATCATTATTGTCTCATCACCAAATGCATATTTTCATGTATGTCAATATTTGTCTCAACAATTTTCTTTTGCTAGCACTGGAAAAAAATTACAGTCAATCATAAAGATACAAGAATAAAAAAAAAAATCACCGGGAAATTCTATATTATGCTAAGTTATGCTCTGTCCCTTACATTAACACAATGGAAGTTAGACTTCATAGCTAAATTCTGTACTAAATTATATATCATATTTAGGTTAAAAGAAATATTGTGTTTGTATCTAATGATAAATCTTGTCCCTTCACAAATACTTTGGATCTTCTGCTTTGAAAGTAGTAAGACAGTTGTGCACATTTCAGAGAAAAGACTGTTGTATTTTGCTTACTGTAATGGAAATATTTCTTTTCCAAATAGTATATCTAGAGATTATAAATTAAAAAGAATCAAAATACCAAATTCTACATTCTTTATTTAAAAGTTTCAGTTCCTGAACTTACAGTTTTGCTATCTTCTATTTCTTACTTCTAGGCAATGCTAGGAACATTTTTCTTTTTTTAATCTTGATGCAGACTGAGTATTCCTCCAACTATTTCTTGAAGGCACTTCACTTTTATAACAACTGTGGCAGGATATATGGGATAACTGCTCCTTATATGATGGACCATGATCCAGTCTGACCTACCACAGCTATCATCTTAGTGCAAACTGAAATTCCACACTGAGGTTAAAAGCAGCCACAGTCAGATAATTGCCCATGAAATGTGTGCACTTCCTATCTCCAGTGGCCTGATGAGGAAAAAGAATCCCTTGAATCTGCCAGAAGACCTTTATTATTAGACTTACAGGATAAAAAAGGCTTTATGGAGAAGAGGTTTATTTCAATATTTAGCTCCAGTTGAAAGCAAATGTTTTTAAATGAATGAACTGATTATGTTAGGGGCTGCCACCAATTTCATTCTATGCAGTCAAGAATTAACTTCCATGGTCATTACTTCAGTTTGCAAACAAGTAATCCTAGATATCAAGGTCTTTGTCAGTATTACTTTTAAGGAGAAAGAATATTCTTGGTGAATTTCTCTGCTGTAGTAGTTGTAATAAATATACCTAACAGCTTGACACAGTTTTTGTGGTTTTTTTCCCCTACACTAATTCTCTTCAATTTTATTTTTTTTGTATATAAGTACTTCTATGCCAAGTTATTGCAAAACCTCATAAGAAAAAGCCTTTCTTTTTCAATTTATGGAAGAAATAATTACCATTTAACAGCAATATGTATCTGTATTTTTTCTTTAAGACTGATGTTTTAAAATATTCCAGGGCAGTGATATAAATTCAAATGTTTTATCTGCACCTGTGCACAGAGTCATCATAAAGATGAGGGATTTTTCTCTTTTAATGATTGATCACATTGCCCTTGATGAAAACTTTATTTTCTCCATTGTACTTTTTGTGTTTGCTGGCTTGATAAGATGATTGGTACTTTAATTAGCACTGTCAGATTTAAAGGATTATTTAGCATTTCAGTGCTTTGCTAGCGCAAAGTTGATGCAGGATCTGGTTGTGTTTCTGTTTTGCTAGTTATTACAGTAAATGGAAATTAAATCTGATGTTCAGCTGCAGCCAAAGCCTACTGAGTTTGTAATACCCAAGTTTAAGGTAAAAATTATATTCTGGCATAATCCTTCAAATGACACAAGCAGATAACCCATTTCTGCTTCTTTAAATGCTATAAAATTTAGAATGGATAAAGGCATAGTATAGAAGGAAAAACAGCTGGAAATGGTATTAATAGTTCAAAGCGGGATATGATGTGTATCTGTAGTATTCTTAAAAGACTTGATAATATATATTCAAGATCTCTATTGCAGCATATGCTAGTGCTTGCTCATCACTAGAAATAATGTTACACGTAATTATGTTGATATAGAAGTGTGAAGGATTTATACTGTTACTGGAGACAGAACAAGAGCAGTTAATTTCCTTTCTTTGAATCAGCAGATATTTATGAATTATCATGTCTCTCATCTTGCTTTCTCTAGAAATTACTCCAGTTTTTTTCCATCTTTTCTCATAAGCAAAAGTCCCTAAATATGTGATCACTTACTGTTATATCCTTCAATTTCTCTGCAGATAATTTCTGACAAAGTCTCCACAGAAAGATTTTACTCTTTTGTCTGGTATTTCAGATATTTCTCCTTTCTCTGCCATTCTTCTTAAGGCCTTTAACTTGAAGATAATTAGCCAACTTTTCATTTGCTCCAACTTTTTGAGTTCTCTTTTTTAGCTTCAGTGTGTCCTAGAGGTAAACAGAGCATTTCAGCCCCTGGGGAGAGCATCACATCTGTTTGAAGAATGTGTACAAGGCTTCAGATTAAAAAAAAGTCAAGACCAGTTTTTAAAAGAAAAAGTGGTTTCCAAGATGGAAACCTCACAAAAATAGAGAAAACCAAGAAGTGTTTGGTTCCTTTTGTTGATAGAGAAGTTTTCTTTTTTCATTCTGTGTAAACTTTTTCAGAAGATATACCTTGATGTGTATTTAGAGAAAGCACATGCCAGCACCTAAGGAGTGAGTAGAAAGATAGTGAGCGTAAATTCATAGACGCCCATGGTAAAAAAAAAAAAAAAAGTCAGAGAGTCTGCAAAAACTTGCAAAGTTTTATTAGTAAAATATACATTTGGCATGGAAATTGATAAAAGTCCCTTTGGGTATAAACACGAGGCAGTGGATTCTCAATAAGGGGTAGGGTGAAAGAGAAGAGAGAGAGAGAAATATTAGAGAGGGAGAAAGAAAGGAAGAAAGGAGGAAAGAAAGAAACATCATTAGTTCTGGTTCCAGCATGGATGCAGCTGGTGGGGTATCAAGGGTCTGGGGGAATCTCCCAGGCTTTGTGGAGTTGCCTTCCTATAGACAAATTTTCCCTGCCCTAAAGTTTCTCACTTCCTATGAAATTAATTATCATGTGCAGTCTATTCTTATGGACTTTCTGGAAATGGTCAGAAGTCTTTGGGGGTCTTTGACAGTCTTGATGCCCCTGGCTGGATCAGCCTCTGGTCAACAGTCCAAGCCCACTTTTTTACCTTATTTCTGCACTTACACTGTACCGTGTTGTGCTTATCTCCAGGAGCTAGAACAGGACCCTTTGTCTCAGGAAAGTGCTGGCCTACCTCCACATGGCCCCTTCTCCAGCCACATCTTGTTGTTTCTCAGAACATGTTCTTACCAAGAATCCTTGTTTGGCTCCATGGCTATACGCTTATCAGTGTTTGAAACATACACAGTAGCCCCTTATCTTCTTCGCTTCTACAGTGGTTAAAAGGTCCTTCTTTCATCCCAAAACATGGCTAGAAGTCCCTGTCCTCCTTGTAGCAATTCCTTCAGCATTTGATAAGGTAATACATGTCCCTCTCCTAGCTATCAGGACTGGTGCATCTACCTATAAAAACAATGTTTCCTGCGTACCTTCACTAAGATAGAAGGAAGGCCAAAAGGACATGTGATGTAGCTGGAGACAAGGCTCATCACTGGAGCTCTAGCATGTCAGATTGCGTGGGCAGCACAGCAATGGAAGAAGGCAAGTTTGGAAAAAACCTTTAGATTTTTAGATATGTACAGTATTTTCCTTGATTCCCTCAACTTTCTATCACAACCTATACAGATTATGATCAGATATGTTGATTACAGAGAATGTGTGTTACATATAAAAATGTCATAATGCAGTGACACTGGGCTTTTAAGACCCTAATTAGGACATCAGTTCCAAGATCCACTTTTTATGGAAAAAAACCCTCTGTTTTTGTGTTAACCTTTAATTGGGGTACTACTTTATGCTTTAAAGGCAATTGCAGCTATTTACTTCCATTTTATCATCAAAGAAATAATCCTTTCCACTGCAGCTCCATCCAGAGTCTTTAGTTTTCCACATTTTAATCACATTTACTGAGTCTTAGTGGTAACTATGAGGTGAATAATTTATCATACTCTAAACAGAGGAAAAGAAGCAGAGTAAATGATCCTTCACAATTAGATTTAGAAGGTGACTTTAAAATCTTAGGGGATTGCTCAATATATTAAGAGTAGTCAATTTAAAAATTTAATTAGAGAGTTAGAGCCTAGCTTTGTGTGATATACGTGTACTTTAGGTTGACCCTGAGGAAGGTTTTATTAACTTTTTCTCATTTCTATGCATTTGTGTTTTTTTTAAGATTCTCTTTTTAATAATGGGTTTGCTGTTTCCCTTTTTAGATAGTGTTAAGACTAAACACACTCAGGTAAAACGAATACAGAGTCATTAGTGAAAGGGCACATTTTTTGAGCAGTCAATTAGGATAGTCTTGTCTATTTATGTTCTAGCCAATTTATTTTCCTTACACATTTAATTCATTAGAACAAGTTAGAGAAGTTGAAGACTCTATATAAAGATCTTCTGAGTATTTCCTTACAGAGATGACCTTAAATCTTGCACTGTGGTATACAAACATATTTCTGTTATATTTGAAAGAAAAGCATTTAAGATTCCTCAGGTCTTGGATATTTGATATTGTTTTAAAGGTATCGTGTCTCTCTTCAATATATTAAAAAGAAAAAATAAAAAGTGTCATGTCAAATATTCCCTTACTGTAATGCTTTTTCTTACAAGAGGTTGAAAGCAGGCCTGTAGTTCCCTGGATGTTTCTTCTGGCCCTTCTGGCCTTGTAGACGGATGTAACATTTGCTAACCTCCATTCAACTGGGACCTCCCTTATTAGTCAGGACTCCTGATAAATAATGCAAAATGGCCCAGGAAGGTTTTCCACCAGCTACCTCAATATCCTTGGGTGGATCCCATCCAGCCCCATAGACTTGTGTTGTGTCTAAGTGGTATAACAGTTTGCTGACTTTTTTTCCATGAGTTATGCGTGCTTCATTCTGCTCCCTGTTTCTTTTCTCTAGCTCAGGGCCTAGGCTATCCCGATAACAATTGGTTTTACTTTTAAAAACTGAGCCAAAGAAAATATTAAGTACCTCAACCTTTTCCTCATCTTTTGTTATTATGTTTCTGCCTCCATCCAGTAAAAGACAAAGATTCTCCTTAGCCCTTCTTTGGTTGCTGGTGTTTATAGAAACATTTTTTTATCACCTTCTATGGCCGTCACCAGATTAAGTCCTAGCTGAGCTTCATCTCTTATAATTTTTTCCCTGCACAACCTCACAATATCCTTGTAGTCCTTCAGACTTGCCCGCTCTTTCTTCCAGATTAAGTTTCTGGTGTAATTTCTGTAGAAAAATATTCTATGGCTTCACCTGGAATGTGATAGTTCAATCTGTTTTCTATCTGAATTGAAATACTTTTCTCTTGAATAACACAAAGGGTCAGTGTTTTTCTCCAGAGGCTGTAAATAGCCTTTGAATTTTACCTTTTGAAGATGACATCAGACTTACCATTTTTTCTTAACTATCTTTAGAACTAGGAGAAAATCGATTCCTTCAATGTCAGGCATTATACTTAGGTTGACAGTTCTGGTGAACTGCAATATTAACTAGCATTTCTTTAGAAATAATATACACACCTTCACAGTGTTCCTAAAATTAGATTTTTTGCATTTTTAGGAGGGATAATTAAGACTGTTTATACATTCTTCTCAGTATCACTGCCAGTAAAGCTGACTTTTGTTTGGGAGAAAACTTTATTTTTGGAAGCTAAACTCCATCAAATTTGTTTTATAACCCTGCTTGCCCTAGAATTCAATAAAAGAAAAAAATTGACAGTGACAATAATAAGTACTTTTACCAGGAATTATATGGTTTTCTTTTAGGAAGAAAAGCAAAATACCTGTTTTCTTAAAGAAATAGTTAATTGTAGCTCCATAGCAAATTATTTCCATGCTTTTTACCTCAAGGCTGAGGGTTTCCCTTTGGAGAAGGGTACTTCAATACCAATTTTAAATAGTGTTTATTATACCTTATTTGAATGAAGCACAACACAGAGGGTGAAGTACTGGAATATTTTGATAATTATATAAAAATGTTCATTGATTTCTGCTAGATATAAAATTTTATAGAAAGTCTAACCAACCATTTATCCCCAGCTGAGTAAGTTCTGTTGAAACCTGTGACAGAAACTTTCCTTCCCACATACTGTGGAACCTTAATAAAATTTCATAAGGGTCCACAGATTCATGTGTTTATACATTTTAGAATATCTCTGTGAGCCAAGAAAATAAAATGAGCCCGTTTATTTTTGCCAGAAGATAATTTTGAGAAAAAAAAAATATTATGTGCTACTAAATCACTTTTAAAAACTCAGAATCGTTTCTCAAAATGGCCTCTAATGTTTTCTCATGACAAAACTAATCAAAAAAGAGAAAGTACATGGAGTTACACCAGTATACATCAAGTGTTTTAATGTTCTGTATTCCTGTGGTTCTAAGAGTGTGAAAGACTACACAAACACAAAATTAATCATATGCTCTGAGTAACTGATATAAAGAAAAATAACAAATTTGTTTTAAGTTCAGCTGATAAAAACAATTCAAGACATGTTATAGAACTTGAAAACATTACCTGCCACGTGAATGTGTAATGATTACTTTGTCTCCTGAAACTGCAGCTAAACTAAAATCAGCAAATATGATGAATGTATGAGTCAGCTTGTTAAATCATCCAGAGGCTTCTCAGAATTTCAGTATTCTCTTTGTGGGAACTCAGTGGATATAATGCAATGGTTTATTTCCCTAACCTGTTGCTGTTTGTTATTTTGAGTTTGTGGTTTTGATTTTTCAATGTGAAAGAGTGAGAATGCATGAAAAAAAAAATGCAAGCCAAAAGAAAATGTAATTGCAACAGCTGGAATAAATTTATGATCAGTCAAGATGCCACGGAGATTGGAGATGTGTGAAGGTCTATTTTAAGGCTATGAGATTTTGAGGACAGAGCAGCTGGAGCTTTTCCCATTGTGTAAACCATTTTAATGTATTTGAATTAAGTTCTGATTTTTCTGTATTAGTGCAGTAATAGATTAATTAACTTTTCTTATCTGTGAAATCAAAACTTTCATAAAACCAAAGGAAGGGAAAACAGAGGCAGTATCTGTATGTTACGTAGATTACGCAAGTAGTCTGGACTTACCTGAGACACAGAATTATTGCAGCAGAAGAGGCTGGTTTACTGCTCATTTAAAACTAGTGGGCTAATTTATTATTGATTTTAAAAATGTACTGGGGGCATATGCCAGTTCTGTGTTACTTCACTATAACAAACAAGGCCGAATAATGCCCTGGCACTTGGCAATAGATACAATGATTTCTTCATCACTGAAGTAAATTGCCATTGTTGTTTTTTATTGCAAAATACAAGTTTACTGATGTCTAGCTAGCAGACCATCCCTGAATTTACAAAATACGCTGTGCTTATTATTAGTATAGCCTTACTTACATGGCAAAACTGCCAGGCTTACTGTGGAGAATTGATGAGCCTGGTTGAGCAAGAATGTGAGCCAAGGCCCTTGCTGATCTTGCACCTGCTTGAGCAAGGGCTGACAACTGAACAGTGTCTGGGGTGAAGCCGAGGCACTGTGGCCCGATGCTATCTCTGTGAGGCACAGAAGAGCACCTGCAGCTCTGCACCAGCCATCAGTCCCATTGCCCCTTCATTGGGCATAACAGGCTTCTTAGAAGTATGAACCCGGTCCTTTGAGGAGATAACCATGTGCGGTTTTAATGTGCTGATGGGAGTACAGACTACCAGGCAAAAGTCAGACAGCCTTCACTGCTGCCTCAGCTGCACACAGGAGGAAGGGATACCAAAGTACCACGGTTCCGTTCTGCCTTTGCTTCAGCTATACATCCTATAACTCAGCCTGACCAAAGATAACTAAAACCCTCATTATGCCTCATTTACACATGAAAAAGTACACTCACCAATAGGAATATGAGAAAGTCATGGATCTATGAGGGCATCAACAGGTAAACAATTGCATTTAACTGTGTCAGAGCACACCTACGTAAAACTAACTCTAATTAACAGTGAAAATAAGCTTAGTGAAAAGCTGAATTTGTTTATTTATCTTGTGTAGCTAATTTACTTTAGTCAATCATTAGCTAGCTTTAGTATATCAAGTGCTAACACAGTAAGTGCAGTTACCAACATCTACCTATATTTTTTTGGTTCAATAAACTGGACTATTCGTGAATCTGTCATCATGCAAGATCTTCTTGACTGCAACCAGACTGATAGTGCTGAATTGGCTGTAATCATAAACTAATCCCAGCTGCACTCAGCCCCTCTGAGGACATGCTGGAATGCAAAGGGGGTTATTTTCTGTCAAATTTCTATACCCTTAAAACAACAATATTAGGAAAACTGTGTATCTGGAAACCTCTACAATTCATAAAAACATGCTACCTTCATACACATGAAATTATGCTTCAGGAATGGCACTGAAAATTATGCATTTTAATATTCTCAAAATAGGGAAAAATATAATAATGCTTCCCAGGACACTAAGAAACAGAAAACCTGTTTACAGAGGCTGAAGTTACACTGGAATTTGCAGTTCAGGTAAACAATATTTTATCAGTTCTCAGGCAAAGACTGCATTTTTCATCTTTATTTCCCAGCAAAGTAAATACTGAATTTAATATGAAGCTACCATTGTGACAAGGTACAGTAAGGATGCTTACAGCAAAATTAGATTGTCACACAGGTTGTGATTCAAACCCTGATCTATGCTCATTTCAGTGAAATTCAGTGATGCTAGAAGTCTGCATGGGGTCTGAAGTTGTAACCCCACATATTTGCCTTCAGTATTTTATAATACAAACCATGCCCTTAGCACCACGTAAGAGTGCAAATAACTTCTACAAACATCCTATATTTCTTTATATCTGCCATCTTAGAATATAATCTTAGGGGACGAGTATTTTATTTATTACTTTGGAACTTTTCCCTCTTTTTTAATGCTTGTACATACTTTAAAGCATAAAAGAAATTGAAGTGACTAAGAAGTTATTTCTAATCCTTAACTTCAACTTTTTCTCATGTTTTGCATTTAAAGTATGGGTTTTATCTATAGAGAAGACTTAATATAATCTTCCTTGATGATGATTTTATTTCTAATACAATAAAAACTTGCTTAGGAATAAACCTTTGCATTCTGCTGAATAATGAGAAAATATGACTAATTCATGTAAAAGAAAACAGGAGTACATTTCCTGTTAAATTGTGGCTTGAACTCATAAGGAGTTTAATCTGAATATGATTGAATTGAATATAAAGTCTCAGATTACTTGAGGAAGAGGATATCAGTTCTGTGGAATGAAGTACATATTTAGTAAAACACGTGCATAATGAGAATTTTTCTTGATTTTTTTATGGTCGTGCTTTTGCAATTGATGACGTACTTGATGAAATAATAATGACTATAATTATTTAATATTGCATATAAATGCCAGAACTTAGCACCATGAATCCTGGTCATTGGAGCAGTGAAACCCTAATTACGTAACTGCATATATTAGTCAAGGAGTTTACCCCAGACCACACTAAGCAAGGGAAACACGCTATTGTAGATGCATCTAGATTGCTTAATCTATTCACATATTTTCAAAAGTCATTTGTATAAGTTACTGCAATTTAGTAAGGACATATATTGCCTCTTAGATATTACTTTTGTATGTATTGAGAAGACAATAGCACTAAAATGAGTGAGTTATTACTGATCTCAATGCACACCTCTCTCAAAAATATGACCTCCCAAGCCACAAACACATAGTCCTACTCTTATGCCTGTACATTTGCTTTGTCTGTGGAAATAGAGGTATATTTTTCTTGAATGGGTTTATGTGAAAAGGTACACATACAGCATAGAGTAAACCTTAGCAAAGAACAAGGTGTAAATTAACTTGTTTTGCTTTTTCACATGACAGCATCTCATTTATTTGCTACCTAGTCTTTTGCTCTCTCTTACTAATTATAAAAGTGCCTGTAATAAGATCTTGAAATTCTTCACATCAGGAACCAGGCTCTAAACTCAATCTAACTTTAAAGCAGCAACATAATTGATCTGCCCAGCTGACAGTTTCTCAAAACTGTTAAACACTTGCAAATTATCTTGAATGCAAGTGATCCTCTACTTGATAATGACTGTATGTTCATATTTTTAAAAGAGGGGTTTTTTTTCAAACTGAGATGGCCAATGTAATGCTAATATGCAGAGTGAGCAGAGATTTCCTTCAGCTGTCAAATAACAGAAAAATTAATTTGACAGGCTGTTGAACATGGATTTAGTAGAATATTCAGTATTGCCCTTGTACTTTCTTAAGACAATCCTAACTGCATAACACTGGTTAGAACTGAAAACACAAGGGATGAAGTTCTCTAAGTAGCTTTTCTTTAGTATCTTGGCTATCCTGGCAAAGCATCTAAGCCATCTTAATTTTAGTCTTCTTTCATTATCTGACATTCAGGATACCCCAGACATCACAACTTTCTGCCTCCATACCTCTACACAAAAATTTGCTTTTATCAGTTTCTTCAATCATCTGCTTGCCCAGTGGTACTCAATAAAGGGAGATATGGGGAGTCATAATGTTCTTTTCCCTGCCTCACAGACATTGAAGGTGAACCAAACTATGCCTGCCTCTTCCTCCACTTAGAATCGGCACATTTCAATAGAAATCGTGTTTCAAAATACAGATGCCTTGGATGTACTATTCCTGTGTTAATGGGCAGAGTTTCAAAACATATTAACACCATAAATTGGTATAATTAGCTCTTTGCAAATATGGAAATGAAAATACAGTTCTCTAAATACGTCTGCTGTGTCTTCCGTACACAAACGTGTCAGATTTGAGGCCATAAAATTTTGCCACCATTGTAGGTGTTCCTAAGTGAAGACAATAGTCAGAGGTCATATACAGAAAAAGATATCCCAACTTGCTTTTCTTTAGGAAAATAAAGTAAGAAAAAAATTTACAGGACCAGCAATTGCATCTCAATAAGTGTTTACACTTGAATTAGCAAAGTATAAAGTATTTCCTCCTGCAAAAAAACACAAACTAAACAAAACAAACAAACAAAACTCCAGAAATTAATCCATGAAAAAGGACTGATGGTGAAGAGGCAGTCTGAAGTATATGCTCATATTAGACATATAAAATATGTGTATTTTAAATTATGTTCCTTTTCTAGTTAAGGTGTTGTGACTGTATCAATGATGTATGTACTTTTAACTTGTTCTAAGAAATTCTTCAGCCCATAGCAAGTACTAGGAATCAGGAACAAACAACGTGGGCTTCCTAAGTAAATAGTAGCTATGGTAGCTCTGTTTTTAATGTTTCAGACTGAACTGGAATATATAATTTTATACTGAATCTACTGCTAATGTCACAATCACTGTGTATATATCTATGACATACCATTGTAGTGTGACAAAAGTCAGACTAAGTTCTATACATTTTTTGTGAAAATTTTAGTAACAAACCAAAGCCCACAGTGAGTCAGAAAGACAAACATTTAAGCCTTAAGTGACTAAAGAAATATTAGAATATTTGATAT
The DNA here is from genome assembly GCA_035047865.1 of Dendrocincla tyrannina. NCBI lineage: Eukaryota > Metazoa > Chordata > Aves > Passeriformes > Dendrocolaptidae > Dendrocincla > Dendrocincla tyrannina. Next base: position 72,267,346 of record JAWWMP010000081.1, read on the forward strand.
ATGATCTGTGATAAAACATCCAGTTTTCAGGAAGAGATCAGTGACTTAAAAATATTAGCTTACTAAATGCTGCAACAGGTTGTTCTTTTTGTTACGTTCATTGTTTTAACCTTTCATTTTCTTTGTTTTTGTTTTGTGAGATTTATAAGATAGACCTAGTTTAATTACAGTTTCTACTTGTTTGAGCCAGCCAAAGTTTCTCCTTTACTTCTGTTGCATGATTTAGTTACCAATCTAGACTTTAATGGAATTCAATTATTTATTAAGGTGTGATCTACAATCTTGCATTTACAAGATAGGAGAATAAAAATACTAGAAGTAACACAATATCTTGTCTACCATAACCAGTTTGCTGTTGTGGATTTAGAGTACAAGACATTATGGCAACAACAGAGTTTTCATGATGATGGCAGATTGTGTACAAGAGCCAGACTACTTGAAATTGAAATACACCCAGAAATACTCTTTATAAACAAGTGTAAAATTTAGTTAAGACACTTTTATTGCACGGGAACTGTGGTACACTACTAAGTCAGAATCTATGTGTTTGATGTAATTACCTGTTAAAATAGCACAAGACGGAGTTTAGTATAAATAACATAAAACAGTTCTTTATCATAAGAGAATTTCTGCCAACATACATTCCTACGGACTGGTTAGATAGAGGCTATCTTACCAAACAAAAAATTTCATGTAGAGCTACTACACTTTTCTATGCAAAATTTCATATAATATTACAATTTAGATTCCTGTGGGAAACCGTGTAGGTAATCAGAAGATTGGGGAAAAAATACTGGCATAGTGACAGTGGGCATGAATAAAGAAGAGGAGAAAGAGAAATTTTTAGGGCATCAGCTCATTTTACTAAAAAAAGAAGAAACAAGAATTGGCAGGCCTTGCCATTGTCTCAGTAGGAGTTCCTTCTATTTCTGTCAAGCATATTTTACAACATTTTGAAAATGTGATAGTTAAAAGCAATCAAAATATTACATTAGTAATTACATACTACTAACTTATCCCTTTGCTTCTATAAATGCAAATTACAGCAAACAAAGCCCAAGCGAAACACCATTCAGTGGTAAGTAACAATTACTTCCAGCTTCCATTCAGCTTTATTTGAAACATCCAATGCCTGGTTTCACAACTCTGACAATTCTGAAATCAGTTCTGAAATATGAAGCTGCACACTTAGCTAAGCCTTCATTTCAGAGATGGGAGAAAGATTGGTTTTTAGCTTTCTGTCTGACAAGGTCAGCTGTTAAGGTACTATGGTGTTCTTTGTAATGTAGTCAAATATTTTCTGGCAGGAAGTATAGAAGACATATATGTGGGATCCATGAAAATTATTTGGGGAACTCTAGCTTCTGTAAACAGCAGTCAAATGATTATTGAAAATGATCTGGACTTTTCTTATAATTTCCATTTTAAAATCTCAGTTTTCATTTGGGATCCAATCGACATTTGTGTACTTTTGAGTTACAAGAACAACTGTTCTTCTTTGGGTACATGAACAATGTCAGTGTCAACAGTGAAGCCTTTGGAATTATTAGCAGAGAATTACCAGCAGCTGGACTCTAAAAAGACTGGAGTAAGTTCAAACTAAGTGTTTACAGTGTGTAGCCTAAGCTCTCACAACACCAAGGTCAGTGAACATGAAACAATAAAAATAAAATAATTTCACTAAAATTGGGAAAGGAGAAAAAGAAATCTTAATGCCAGATTTTGTAATTTTCATGCGAGGCACGGTGTGAGAGAGACATCCAAAGCTCTATTGGGTTAGTGGAATAAATAAATTAAACAAACAAATTAACAAACAAATAACAACAACAAAACCACAACGAAACCCACCAGTAACAATTGAAAACAAGCCCAGTAAAGCTATTGCACATTATTCAGCCAAAGAGAAGAGACTTGCAAGTCTCTTGCAAAGAAGTAGTCTTTAGGAAAGAAAATAGTGAAAAAGAAGATAATACCTTCTTACTAAGATTCTTCTCTGATCCTTCTTTTATGTGGGTATTATTAAATTAGATGTGCAAAATCAGCTTCTCATTGATGAGACAGTGCATGGCAAGGGCAATCATACCAGGCTGAGTCTCTCTTAAATGTACAGTTCCTTTAACTAAAATAGCACATTCAAGGGGAGAAGAGAAAACAAAGTCAACTCTATTTTTAATTCTTAGGTAAATATAACTTATGATTTCAGCATGCACAGAAATAGAAAGCTATCAACCAAAACCTTCCCTCTTTGGAGACAAAGGAGTGGTTTGTATGTGTGCTTGTATACATATATATGTGAATGTATATATTTTCAGACTCCATACATTCTTAAAATAGCAATATGTTTCCATGTCATAAGTAGTAAATATAAACTTAATATTGTTTTTAACTTTCTAATTTACTGAAAAGAGGAAAAAAAACAAAATACCTTTGTGGGGCAAGGTCAATTTGTGTTGGTTATGCTCTAAACAGAAATCACAAATAATCAGGCAAATGCTTTTTAAAAGAGTAATAGGTACAAGAGGAGTGAATATGGTTTGCATAGAGTTTTTGAGGTACAGATACTTTGCTTATGGTCTGTAGCTATTTCCCAGCTACACGCAAATTAAAGTTAAAGTTTCCTGTGTAGCTGAATATTACCCTTGTCTTTTAGGTACTAGTCAGTACTTCAAATATGCAAAGCTTATAAATTGGTGATGGCACAAGCAAAATTAGTAAGTGACTTAAATACAATGATTTTCAAACAAGTATTTATTTTTCATTTGACTTTTGGCCTCAGATGCTTTAGACCATATTTGAGTTACTTTTGTCCTTCCTTTCTTCAAAGCTGTGAGAACTAGGAACTTCTAAAATGAAGCACTGATTTTCTTCTAATTACATGACTGGATGAACGAGAGCTTAAAGTTCATACAACACAGGAATTGCAATAAAATCAGAAGTCAACAAATGTGTACTACATAGAAGAAATCTTAATCCAAACCCAGCATCTTGACATGAAAGAAACCTGGTAATTATTTTAAATGATCAGCCTAGAGGCATGCAAGTTGTAAAGACAGAATGGTAACACTCCTGCAGGGACAAATCTATAGAGAAATCCACTGAAAACAGCAAAACTATCTTTTTTTCGTATATTTCCACTTTATCTGAATATAAAACTTGATATGTTTGCTTTCTCATGCTCTCTTTTGTTTAACTTTCTCATATTTACATTTTATGGCATTTTTCATCTTTCTTTTCTATATAACTTATAAAGCATTTTTTTCTTTCTCTTAAGTTATGGATTTCTCTGTAGAGGCAGTTCTGCATTTATGTCTTCATACTGCAGAATGTCATCATACACAAGTACTGGAAGTGACTGCACTTGGCGATCAAGTGTCAGGTATGACAGAGAACTACTCGTAGCATCAACTGTTTAGATGGAGATGGAGAATTCCACGTTTACAGAACCTTCCACTCAAATATCATGAGGACTGAAAAATTTCATAACATATAAAGAAGTCTTTTTAATGATGATGCACTCACCCCTGTACAATACCTGATCAACCTACACTCATCTAGTTAGTGAGTACATACTAGGGTAAATTTCATCAGACATCCAGGAAAGAAAATATTGATCTGAAATTCCAAGGTCACTTGGCTATACCCCAGGCCTGCAGCAGTCTCACTCGCTCGCTCGCTCACTCACTCACTGTTTTGCAGCTCAGAAGACACAATGATGAATAGATCTGATCTAAAGAAAAAATCTTTTTGCAAATGGAATTGGAATTTTTCTGTGACTACTGTTCATTGAAGCCTTTTTGGTACCCAAAGGGAGATCATAAAAAAATATGAAGAGGGACTTTTGACATACCAGGTAGTGATAGGACAAGGGAGAATGTCTTTTGACACTTTCATTGTTATTGCAGTGTGTAGCTGCTTTACTCAGTTTGTGCAAATGGGCTTTTTAATATTTTTATGTGCTAAGAAAAATTTCTTAAGGCCATCATGATGGAAAATACACACTGCTTGTCTTCTTGAAGAATTTTGGTACTGAATGTCTTTGTATTTGTGGCAAGCACATTCAGAACAGTTTTGCATAGCAGGCAATATTCCATGTATTTATTTCAGTCTGATGCTGAGCTGATTATCTTGATGGTCAGTGAGATTAGAGCTATGTAATCAGTAGCTGATATTATATAATATACTAATAAATTGACACCTTGACCTTGCAACCTTGTAGTATTACCTATGAGGCTACTATAAGCTACCTAATAATGTATTTCCTCTTTTGTCCATACTTTCAGGGGTCCCAAAAAGTAGTCCCTGTCCATCTGGACATTTAATCCAGATGGATCCTCTAAGAGACAGTATAGAACCCTTTACTCATATCCAAAAAGATTACATCAACTTGGTTCCCTTTCCACTTACATTGCCTTATTACAGCTCTGCTGCTGTGCAGATCTAGAGTTTTCCTAATATATTGCTTCTCTTGGAGCACACAGATCAAGTGTTGCTAAGACCGTCATTATTTGCCCTTGCTCTTCCAAGAACACATACAGGTTTCTCAAAAACATCAAGGTACAGCACAGTTAGACTCCACTACTATGTCACAGACATGCCAAACCTGCCACCCTCAAATGATTGCTATGGGTGCTAATTTAACTGTAAGCTCATTGGCATAAAATAAGGATGGTCTCGCCATCACTACTTACCCTCTCAGCCTTTGAGCTCAAGTTTTCAAGCTTTCTTTTGCCTGTTTTTACCTAGTTATTCTACATTATGCTTTTCAGTATTCTGCCTAGGGAAGCTTTTTTTAATTAAAATTACCCCTCAATGTTTTTAAAAGGAGTTACGGGAACAGTGAAGAGCTGATATAGTATAGTGCCAGAAGTAGTGAAAGTGAGGTCTAGCATGAAAATAAAACTGTATTAGGTAGCTAACAAATATTACAGCCAGAGGATCTCCTCTTTACTCAGATAATGCAGGTAGGTATTCCTATGTCAGTAGGAATAATAAGATTAGTAGTGAAAGACTGCCAAAAGCTAGAATTTTGAGAGACTGTGGAAACTTCATTACAGCTCAAAACACTGATAAACAAAATTTTGGCTTCTGTTCAAAGCCATAGCAAACAACTACTTAAACACATGCCACAAAAACTTTAAGCCTTATCTCCAGATATCAGCAATAAACAGTTAGTACAACAGCAGGAATTAATCCTGCAAAGAGCAGTTATGGAACAACTTTCAGTAGAAAGGTTTCTCTCCTGAACTCCAAAGTTTTGTTCACCTCCCACATTTATACTGTTCCCTGTTGAACTATGTTCAGTAGACATATTTATTTTCTTAAATACAGCAGTGTATATGTCATAGCGTGCCATGACAGAAGTAAGACTGAAATATCTACAAGTAGAAGCAGCTGTCCATCATTTCTTTTAAAGTATTAAAATTATTAATGTATTATTCTTTATAACTAATATTTATTGATTTAGTATATCCCCTCCCTCTGGAATTGTTGAACAAATGAATACCATATTAATTATTGGTAGAACAGCATGCCCTGACTGCCCCTAGACAGTTGTTATTGCCTTTATATATTTCGCTTGAAAGACAATAAGGAATACCATGGTAAATAGCACAGAAAGAAAAAAAAACATGTTCACAAGGATGGTACAGTGCCTGTGACCAGAGACAGTTATGTGATGGATGAAGTAAGTGTTATGGAAACATTAAAACATTTAATAGTATATAATTAATACATTTGGCCGTTTGATAACATGAGAAAATAACCAGAAGGAGTAGTATCTTGGAATTATTTGAGGTGAAAACTTAAATCTACACTGACTTGTAAGGCAAGAAAACACACTGTATAGAAATAAAAGTATTTATTTCATTGGTACCTATTGCTTTCTATAGGTCTTGGAATATAGATTGCCTGTCTGAGTGTGTGTGCTTTGCTGAAGATTTAATGTCAACAGCTAGGCAGGATCCCATCTTTTTCAGAAAATGAGCATGTTGGCTTCTTATAAAAATATCTTTTTATGGTCATAAACACATTTCTCCTCCAGTTTACAAGTCAAGGGAACTAGGTCATCTGTTGCTCAGAACAAAACCATGTTTAGAATTACTTGAGAGGTGAGCAGCTTTTCTCTGCCAGAACCCAGCTAGAAGATCTTGCTCTGGTTTAGAATCAGATAATAGACAAACCACTGTACTTAACTGGCTAAAGAATAATGCACTTTTACAAATGTCTTGGTGAGAACTCAAGGTGGTAATTTCATTCAGGAACACACAAAAATGAGCTTGAATTATGCTTGTACTTTCCCCTTCCCAAAAACCCACTGAGAATTTAATATGTGATCACTAGGATTTTCTGCTTCTAAAGTACACAAAATACAAAAACTGAAGACCAATTTAAATGCAAATGTAACACTTACTGCGGTGGTCAGTACAAAAGCTCTGTGGGAATATAGATCCTTTATAGGTGTCAACTAAAAGTACAGTGGAAATGTAGTTTCTTGAATGATAAAAAATTCAGATATTAAATATGGGAACCTACTATCAGTTTTGGTGTGTCACAGCTGTTGAATGTTGCTTACTACTTGAAAAAACTCTCAAAGAAAAGTTTATCTGTGACTTTCACATCTACTGTTATACTGCCTGACAAGTGATGAGCCTGTATTTTCTATTGTTTTCTATGTTTTTTGTGAAGGGTCCTTCAGAAACAAATAAAAACAGTAACATCTCCCATCTTTTCCATGCACTTTATTGCCTGCCCTTCTAAAGGGAAACCCCTCCCCAGGCATTCTTCCTCTAAACATTAATGATTTTGTCTTACATATTTGTGTTCCCATAATGGTTTTTCAGTGTGACCTGTTGTAATCATATATATCTGTAGTGATAATTACTGCACATACAATAGTGTAGCAGTTCTACTTATATTGCTACAAATATTATATGATATATACTGTCCATTTAAAACATATTTGTCTCAGTTAGGTATATACAATTACATAATGAGTGTATGCATCCTTGAAAACACTTAAATAGTAAAGAATTAGCTTGACATTTTACATATTAAATGCTAGGAAAGTCTAAACTCAAGAAGCTTAACTGTACAGATTTTTAAAAGAGCATGTTAATGGTGATAAAAGACAGTCTGAGGTGATAGACTGATTTAAGGCTACAAGCTAATTAGTGAGGTCCTGGTTAGGACCAGACACCCTAATGATTTTATAAAGCTGACTTGTGAAGCATCGATCTCTAACTTTTTCTTGAAACTCTACAAATAGTTCTCATTAAGTCCTAGTAACATGTCTGAAATTAAACATCTGGATCCCTGGCCTCCAGTCAGACCACCCACTACCATAACGAAAAATTTTCCTGATCACTGCAGTTGTTGGTAACATGAAACAAGAGGTGAAAATGATGCTTAGTTACTTCCTTGCACCTGAAGAGTGTACACAGCACTTTTCAAGAGAACAGAATTCTCTAGAACAACAGTTAAATTATAATTATGGATGGTTCACCACTGTTACACTGCAATTGATTTATCAATGATCCTCTTTTGCGGTTTGAATAGAGGCTTCTTTTTTTTTTTTTTTCTCTTTCTACCTGTGTCTGAAATGAATAATTGAACGTGTAGGTCAGAATTATCTAGTGCTTTCTACTGTGCATCTAGTTTTCTCCAGTTCCAGGAGCAATATATAAGTATCTTGCCAAAAGTGTAAACTCAGAATTATTCTGGAATACATTAAACTCATGTGAACATATACAAAGGGAACATGACTTTCTTAGAAGGCTCATTTCTTTATGGTATATTTCAGTTTTCTGTCTGTATCTTTGTAAACAATTGAATGCTACCAAGTGAAGGAAAGAGTTGCTCTCAGTACTTCTCCTCCTACAGTATAGTCAAATGGATGGAAAAATAGGAGGAATACTAGTTCAAAATGCCTTTTGCTAACTCCTAAGACATGAAATTAAGTTTTCTTCTCTCTCCAGTGAAGTTTCCTAACTTTCCTTTGAATCAATGAGATATTAGTTGATTCTTTATGGAGAGTGGCCTAACTGATAAACTGAAATAATTCTATTGCTTGTTCATAAAATAATGGAATAAATGTACAAAACAGAAAAGCCTTAAAGTTTCATGCCCCCAACTACTGAGCAACCCGGAACCATGGATAACTACTGCTGCATGATAAGCCCCCAGTCAAATATTTGAGATGAACAGAAATGAGGATGTAACCTTTCCTCTTTCAGAACTGGAGTATTTTTAGAGTCCTGTGTCCAGAGGTGCTGATTGCTTTGCTGTGGATTGTCTGAGACAGTTTAATTTTCTTAAAAAAAAAAATAAATAAAAAAAATTAACCTGCTGTTACTGTAAAAAATTTATTGTGGTTCTTTTAGGAGCATTAAAATACACTGCTCACAAATGTTTTCTTATTCTTTTAAAGATGTTTGAAACAAGCTTGAAATTTTGTGGGGTTTGTTTTTTTTTTTTTGGTGGTGGTAGTGTTTTTTGTTTTTTTTTGTTTGGGGTGTTTTTTTGTTTGTTTGGTTTGGTTTTTTTCCTTTCCAGTCTTTAAACTTAAAAAAAAGGAAAGAGAAAAAATAAATAATTTTGAATATGATGATGTTATCAGAACAAATCTATTTTAACTCATTCTCTGACAAATGCAGATTCTTACCTTAAGAGATTTTAGATGAGTTTTCAAATTAAAGACAAATCCATACTGTAAAATATCAGGTATTCTCTGTGTAGAATAATGTATGCAGTGAAATCCTGAAACAGAGTATAAATGTTCTATACCTTCCCCAAATTTCAGCCCTCTCACTAATGCTTGGCTTCAGGAAGTTCTGTTTCCCTAAAGATGCTTCCCTTCTGCTGTAGTTTCTTTGTTTTGCTTCTCTTGGAGTGTTGGTGTATGTCAAGCAATAGGGATGTCTTAACTGGGAAGAAGGTAGATATGAGGCAAGAACCTTCCTGCTGGCATTGCCTGATGTGATATGTAGCTCCTTTGTTACATGATGTACTTCTGTCAAGCAGATGCATCACTTCCTCTTTACCAAACTCTGTATGGCTAATACATAACAGCACTGGCAGACGCAACGATGACTCTGAGATCAGAAGCAGCAGTCTGATCTGCCACCTCTTGCCATGATACCTGTGGCAAGGGGTGTTGTCTGTCCTCAGAATGAACGAATTACATTTTCAGTTGGGACCTTTTTTTTTTTTTTAAATACTGGGGCCATGGTCTGTGAGCATGCAATTGGTCTATGATGCTGATACTGCATAGTATGATCCAAAAGGCACTAACAACATGGGCAGGGGTGTTTGTGCTGCAAAGCTGAGCTGCCTATGGAGACACATCAGGTAACTTCAACTAAACCTACATATTTTTGTGGCTTTGTGATGTGTAATGCAGAAAAACTGAGATACGGACAGCAGTATAAAAACAAAGCATAGCATTTTTCTGTGCCCAGGATATTTCCATCTGGGATTTAGCCCCATAAAAGTATTACACAGATGAAGCTTTATTCTGAAATATGAGCTAATTGGAAAACCTTTTGAAAACTTTATAAATTGTACAATACAGACTGGTTAGGTAATGTGTGTATATCATAAGCTTGTTATGAGACTGATATCTAGAATTTTTGTCCTTTAAGCCAAGAAAAATCCATGAAAGAATCTAAGCAAGCTTGTTTAAAAACACACCATCCCAGATCAAAGCAATGATATCTTCTTTGTCTGTTTTGATCACAGTTAATGATCTATTAATTTGTATTAAGTATGTTATTATAACAAAATTCCCACAATTGTTGATTCATTGAATAAAATAGATGTTGAATGAAAATAAATATAATTCTGTGGTTTTTTTGAATGCTTGGGGTTTTTTCAGGGAAAGTCTCAGTGAAGTCTTTGGGAATAGTATTAAGAATGTCTCAACATGCATTAGGAAATACTAAGGAGCTTGAGATTCTTATTTGAAGTGCTAGCTCTGGATGTGCAATTTGTTTTTAAATTTGTTGTCTTTTGGTATAAATCAAAAATAAGGGCAAATAGAAAGTATCAGAAATTCTAGGAAGCAATGTGCAAAATATGTATTTAGCCAAACCCAAAACTGTCTAAGGGATCTTTTTTTTAAAACATCAAATACAGTCTTACAAAAACATCAAATACATAAATCTTTTCCAAAGACCTCAGAATGAGAAGAGCTGGAAAAGAGTTTGTAGAGCTAATTGAAAATAAAAGCATAAAAAGAGAAGGTTTAGTCTGTCAAGGAATGTGTTAAATTGGTAGGAAAAGTATGGAATATGTAGAGAAAATGAACAAACAGAAATTTTGATGATCAGATATTTGCCACAGAATTCTAAAATAACTCAAATGAAATTGCTTATCACAATTCATAGTTTGGCTATCTCTCTCTTAAAGCTGTGGCATTAGGGGCCAGGAAGGGCAAAAGTGGCACCAATGGGGTTTTCTTTTTATGGTTTCAAAGGTGATCTGGATGACTACAGGCCAGGGGTTCTGCTGCTTGTGCAGGGCTAATTAAATACAGCGAAGATGATTTTAGAAAGAAAAACTTCATGCCTCAGTGGTTGAAAAAATGATTAGGAAAATAAAATAAGGGAACTTGTAGATATCCCTTTTCTCCTTGAAGTCTGAGCCACAAATTACTGGAAACTGCAGATTATTCTACTGAATTATCTTTAAATGTGTGTATTCTCATTGCTTCCTATTCATCCTCTGTTGGACATGATAGGAGAGAAAAAATTGAACTATACAAACATTTCATCAGACTGCTTATGGAGACATGCTTTCACCATGTTCTTCATGGTGAAATCTGATGATAGGAAAAGGTACTGTGTTGAGCTGGACTTTTTAATTTAGTCAGAACAGATGTGTTCTGTTGGTTACTATCCTGGCTTCTGTTTGTCCTGTAGCCCATGAAAAAGATGAATATTTTCTAGAATGAGGAACATGTTATAGATGTACAGATGGCATACAGAACGAATGTATGAAATTTTCACTGCCATTACATTTATCCCATTTTAATACACCGAAGAAATAGGATTTCTGAGAGAGTAGTAAGCATGGTAGGTCAGAATGTATCACTTCTTTGTGGGCCTCAAGGAACTCTGTACTTCAAAGTAAATTGACTCTTGGTATATTAATAACAACTAATGGTCTATCCTCAAAACTGAGGAGCTAAACATTGCTATGGAAAGGGATTACAAACGTTGGCAAATAGTTTGATACCGACTGTTAGAAACAAGCTACTGTGCATGGTATATTGCGTGACGAATCTAATCAGTAACTGCGACTACACAACTTCTGTTTTTACACAAATAGGTCTGCAAAGATATATAGAGTATATAGTGAGCATTCAACATGACTTGCAAAGTGTAAATTGTAGGTCCTGAAGTGCCTTTGAACAGTGTATTGTGAGTTATTTGGAAAGTTTTATTTGATACAGGCACATGCTACACAGAACACTAATTGTACTATTTGCTTCCCAAAACCTTTTCAGAAAGATTCTGCTGTAGACAGTCCTGACCTCTGTAATTCGTACAACCTTACTCTTAGCTATGCTAGCATTCATTTTGCTAGGTTATGCCCAATTTATCAAGCAGCCCAGATCACTTTGGACTACTGATCTTTCCCCTTCATTAGATTAATTTCCCTTTTCTTGTGTCATTCATAGATGTTATCAGGAATTAATTTGTATTTCATTTCAATATTAATTTGTATTTCATATTGATAAAATGTTAAGTAATAGTGTGTTTAGAACTGTTCTCTGAAATCCTGCTAGCAAAACACCCTCTGATTATTAATCCTTGCTACAGGAAGCTCAAGGAAATAGTTATCAGCTTTTTAATCTACTTCTTATGTGTCCTTTTTTTTTTTGCAAGAGTTTTTTAATTGAAATATTATACAACAATGAGTTGATAAGCAAGACATTAATAAATAACAGGAAATAGATCCTGTTGAACTTGTCAGGTATATCTTTATCAAAAATATTATTGTGGTTTTCTCCTCTTGACTGTCATTAATTGTGTTTCAATCCTTTAATTCTTTAGCACTTGAATTAATTCTTTATTAATAGTCTTGTGTCAAACATTTGATATTTTACCCAGGATCAATATCAGGCTGACAAGCTGTGACAGATTCCCTCATTTACCTTTCAATATGTATGCAGAACTTCAGCTTTCTTCCATTTGAAACTTGCTTACTCTGCCAAGTTCAGTTGAACCTCAGTATTTCTGCTCCAACTTCCCTCTGGAAGCAGGCTGTTTGGATGCAAGGAATCTGGAAGTAATTTCCCAACATCCGAATTGCAGTTGCATATCCATCCTCTGATACCACATCATCTCTTTCCAACTTGCAAAAAAACACCCCCAAAACCAACAACAGCAAAAAACCCCAAACAAAAACAAATGAACAACCCCAACTCCCCCACAAAAAACAAACCCCAAACATACAAATAAACAAAACAAAAAAATCCAAACACTGAAAATGAATCTATCATTTACTTGAAATACACCAATCAGTTCTATCTAGAAAGGAGTATGTTGATTAATTTTATTACTAGTTCCTTAAGTAAACACAAGATACCATGGCCTCCCATCCTATTTATTAACTTTGTTAATAATTTTCCGATGTCATTTATTATCTGTATCATTTATTTCTATAGTGCCCTTTGCTTCCTTTACTGATTTCATCCCCAACCCCTCACATCCCCAGTTTATAACTTCATTTACACTGCACTCATATTACATGTGTACTGAAGTTATGAGATTGCTTTATTTTCCCATGAGCTTTATTTTCACAGTGCTTTGTCTTAAATTCATGAAACTTTATTCAGTCACAGGATTCTGATTTCTAGATCTAGTCAAATGATGCTAAATAACTTCCAATTATTATTCAGCTTCATTAATATTTTTTTAATTGCTTTGAACCACTCATCTTCAGATTCACAGACATAGTTTGAATGTCTTTCAATCTGAAAATAAAGAATGAGGTATTTGCAAAGTGCATAGCTTTTAACAAAAGTGAAAGAACCTGGCTAAATATCTTAATCTATTTTTCACTACTTCTCCTCCTTAAATAGAAACTGTAATGACGGTGGATGCTTCTCATAAATTCTACAGTATTTAGGCCTTCTGGGTTTAAATTCACAAAAAAATGTTCCAAACTATAGATAAAGTTGCGTTGTCATGCAAAGAAGAAAATCTTTTGGTTGGAAGAGACTTCTATTTGGCTTCTAAATATCTGAAGAAAAACATATATAAAATTCTACCTCACAGTTGCAAATGGTTAAGTATACAAAGTTGCCTTATAAATGAGTTGTACACATATGCTGCGTCCCTAGTCTCCTGTTCCTTAATGTGGCTGCAGGAAATAACCCTTGGGAAGTTTTGCATGGTTGAATTTGGAATAAAATGGAAGATGTTGACCTGGTATTTTGTTAGTGTCTGCTCCTCTACTGCACACATGTGTTGGCTCCTGAGTAACAGATATTAGCACATGATATGTGGACATAATGCTGTTCAGAAGTTGCAATAGAATACTCCTGGGAACTAATTGTGTCTCGGCATTATCATTCTAAGAGGCTGAGGCAAAGTAAAAGTTCCCAAGTACAAGGCAGTACTTGACACAGCTGTTATGCAGAAAACTGCATGGCACAGCATTTTCTTCAGAATTAAAAATGTGCCTATATTCCAAAAGAACCTGCAAGGCAATATGTAACAGCATCATACACAATGTAATGAATTAGTCATGTGAAACTATTAATCATGCACCTTTCACCACTTTCTCCTCTATTAATCCATTCCTGTCAGAAATCTAACATTACAAATTCTTCAGACATTTCATACACCTACCATTGTTTAAATTAATGTTCAGCTTCCTCAAGTCTTATTTCCCCTAAAACTATTTTTTCCCAAGGAATGAGACAGTACAATTCCCATAGGAAGTTAGTTTTTTTAAATACTGTGAGAGTCCATTTTGGAATTATAAACTTAGAATTATATCACGCTTAGCAATGCATGACTACAATCATTAAGCTTTGTAAAGTTTTTGAGTATAAAATAAAAAATAAAGAAAATAAATAAAAATAAAGAAAAAAGAAGAAGAAATCAAAGTTTCTTTATTTTATGGATGAGTGCAGGCAGCACAAAGCCGTGACATCCTCAGTACTTTGCAAGAATCTGAATATGAGTCAGGAGCAGGAAATAGGTATCTGCGTAAGAGTAATACCTGGTGATATCTAAAATACTTTGCTGACCTTTGGAGAAATGGAATATAAACCCGGATGAGGTTGCTGGTGATATGAACTTCCTGTTTTAAGAACAGATGAGAAGTTATTTTAGGAAAACATTTACATCTCAAGAGGATGGTATTGGAATACTAATGCAGCAGAAATGAGACTTTAGGGCCTGATACCTCTAGAAGGTGATTTGGGTTTTACTGGTGTCACTGATATTTTGGGATTGAGTTTTTTTTAGCTTGCTATGGGAAAATGAAAGCACTTTTAGAAACTGAATACTGTAATAGAGTTATAGGATCATTGGACAGGGTCATATAAGATCATTTGGGTTGGAAGGAACCTCAGTTCTCTAATCCAACTGCTGTGTAAAGCAGGGTCAGATGTGCAGTCAGACCAGGCTGGCATTGACATTTGATCTGGACTTAGCACCTCCAAGGACAAAGACTGCTCGGCCTCTCTGGGCTCTGCTTCACTGCTTCAGTGTCCTCAGGGTACTTGTTTCCTTACATCTATCCTGAACCTACCAGTTTCAGTTCATCACTGTGAATCTTTCTATAAATCCAGCTGCGTGGGCTCTCCATTAAACTCAGCTCCCTGATGTCCTTCCTGCACCAGGGGTTCCAAGACTGGATGCAGTATTTAGAATGAAGTGCAAGTGCTGAGTGAAGGAGGTTAGTTCCCCCCACTGGCTTTGTCCCTGTGAATACCATATTCATGCCGTCCCTGCAGCCAGGGCACACTGCTGGCTCATGCTTAGCTTATGTCTAACAAGGCTCCCAGGTCCCTTCCCACAGAGCTACCCTTAATCAGACATGCCAAGCCTGTGTCCTTGCATTGGGCAGTACTTGGCTTTGTCCTTGTTAAATTTAATGAGTTTCCTGTTGCCTTGCTGCTCCAGCCTGTCCAGAATTCTCTGGATGACAGCTGTGCCCTCCAGCGTATTGACTGACTTCACCAACTTCTCATGTAAACTTGACCTCATCCTGGTCATCAATAAAGATGGTAAACAGGACCTGTCCCAGGATGGATGCTGTGGAGTAGCAGCTACTTGTTACTGGTGTATGACGCGTTCACCACTATCCTCAGAAAGCAGTAATTCAGGCAGGTTTTTACCCATCTGCTTTTTCACTGTTCTAGACTCTAATTTCTTAATTTGATTCCAAGAATATTGTGAGGGACTGCTCCGGTGTGGGGAAGTGGATGTAACTGACTGACATCATTCTCCCTCATTCAAAAATACATTCTTTTAATCACTTTTTATATCTAAGGAATTAAAGGATATAAGCAAAAACTGAGGGCTTCCTATTTGGCAGAAATTTCTAGAAAAACACACAAAAATTATTAGAGCAATATTTGCAACTGTCTGTGTATATTGATGAAGAGATCAAGTGTAACTGATGCATAAAAACAAAGGAGGAATGTATTTAGATAGCAAAAAAAACCCCAAGCAAACACCACTGGTGCTGTGTTTCCATGCTCCTCAGAGAAATAAGAAAGGGGAAAAAGAAGCCTATGAAATGAGAAAAGTAGTTTACAGTGGTTTCATCACAATGAATATTTTAACTGAAGAGATTTGCATTAAATCTGATGCAAAAACAAACAAGCACGAGTGTTTGTTTCTTAAGATAAAAATTACTGTAAATGCATTTAACTCAGCTGAAAGTAGCTACAGTGGCTAATTTTTCTGACCTTCCCTTTTGACTAACAGACACAAGGCAACATTTTTAGGATGTTACTGTCCTGTTTTAGGCAGATGATCTTTAATGAAATTATGACTCAAATACGATAGGCCATATTGATCTCTGATGTCTATAAAAGGAGTAGTTGTCTACATCATCATCAGATGGGAGGATTCTTTTTGCCTTGAAACATCACTCAATAGGGCACTTCATAAGTTCTGCAGCTGATATTAAAGTTGTCCATCAGAGGAAGATATATGTGACTGTTACCATTTCACCTATCATTTCAGCTGTTCAGATTTTGGGTTGACTCCTAATGTAAATTTAAAAGCTTTGGTTTGATACATTCCAGTATGCCACCAATCTGACTATTAGTAAAAGCTTTTAGTGCCACATGCTCTGAGGGGAGAACATGAAAGATAACACAACCTGACAGACAACATAACAGTAATAAGACTAGATTGCCATGCTCAGGCAAACTCAGCAATGATAAAATACTGCAAACATTGGAAAATACCAGGTTTTAATGTCCTCTTATTCTACATTTGTCTGACTCATGATTTTAAAATGTGGCTGTTTGGTAGAGAAACCTCCCAGGATACACCTTATTCTTCTAGGAAAAATAAATCCCCACCACAATTGCTTTTTGAACTGTAGTTTTGTATGAAAATTAATCATCAAGAGTGGAACATCATGCTAATGAGACCTAATTGTACACCCCCAAACCTCCCCATCAAGAATTGACTTCTATAAAGAACTATAATTTGATATAGTATTGGGTAAATTTTAATGGTCTGAAAAGACTCCAAGAAACAATGTAGTTGGTCATTTTTTGCTTAAATTCACTAAGCAAATTAGAAGTTGAATTGACTTTGCAATGCATAATTTATTTATCCAAATAGCTAACTGCATAGCTAACTGAAAACTGGAAGTAGTAAAATAAATGGAATGTTATGCTGTAATCATGGCACTCATTCACCTCTGAAGTTCTTTCTTCAGTTTTGCTGCTTATTCCCCAAATATTCTTTATTTTTCTGCTTATGAAATATTCATATACTTAAAGTATATATCACAACTTTCCTTACTCCCATAAAATTATATTCTGTGCAATGTAGAAGCTGGAGATAGAGGAATACTGTACATATTGGTTACTGTGCAAATTTTCATATATATGGGCAATCCTTTATTTTATTTCATAGTGGTTTGTCCTGTGAAACTGTTCAGCACAACACAATAAAAAATAAAAAGTGTGGGATATTAAGTAAGTTTGCAGATGATACAAAACTGAGAGGAGCTGTTGACTCCCTTGAATGCAGAGAGGACCTGCATTGCAGTCTACAACTTCCTCATGAGGGGAAGAGGAAGGGCAGGCACTGACCTCTTCTCTGGTGACGAGTGACAGAGAATGGCCTGAAGGTGTGTCAGGAGAGGCCTAGGTTGGATATTAGAAAAAGGATCTTCACCCAGAGGGTCCTTGGGCACTAGAACAGGCTCCCCAGGGCAGTCGTCACAGCACCAAGCCTGACAGAGTTCTAGAAGTGTTTGGACAATGCTCTCAGGCACATGGTATGAGGAGCTGGACTTTGATACACTTGTGGGTCTCTTACAACTCAGAATATTCTGTGATTCCATGTTTCTTTGTACTTCACAGTATGTGTTTCTTTCTTTATCATTTATTTTTATTCAAAAATACAAGTAACTCTGCAGTCAGAAATTCCTGCAGTGAGCCAGTCCTAAGAATTATGTTTCCACTAATTTCAAGCTCTTTTTATTGCATATTCATGTGAGTTTTCACAATAGGTAGAATAATATGTTATCTTAGACTGTACTGGAAAAAAGATTTTATGAGCCATCCTCAGATACTGAAATCACTCTGCCTTCTAAGTGGCAGGACATTTTATTTGCAAAGCATCTAGGCATATTGCAAAATCCATATCAGAAGCGATATAAGTACATAAGAATTTTGTGTTTTGCTTTGAAATTACATGTTTACAGTAACAGCATTTGAATAGCTTTATGGTAATTGAGAACTAGAAACTTAAAAGCTGTGACCTTATCTTTGGTTCCTCTGGTCCTCTCCTCTATGGAGATCAGCATACACTTATATTGCTCTCCAAACCTTACAGTTAAACTCTGTATCTATAAAATAGAACACTTTAAGGATTATATTTTTGGTAATTACACATTTATTTCTATCCACAATATATAACCTCATCTGCTGTATCATTATAAGTGATTGGCAAACAAATTTGCTAAATGTTCACTAGTTTAATGCTGGATTTTATCCCATAGAAGTACACGAAATAGCCACATAGAATATTTTGTTCTTTAGCACCATAAATTATCAATGTCTTGAGAACTTGAAACAGCTTACAAAATAGTGTGGGATTTTTTTTTTCCTGTTCATTAGCCAATCTGTCTGAAAGAACTTACACTTATTGAAGGAATTTTCACTTTTTTCATTCCTTTGTGTGTGTCTGTTATCTTCTCTTTAAACTTTCATGTATTTCTTCTTTGTATGTGTTGTCTTTTACCAAAAATTATAGGGCAAGATATGACTTCTATGCCAATTTATTTGGCTTTGAGTTTAACTTATTTTGCCTTGTTAAGTATTTAAAAGTTAATTTTTAGAATCTTTATGGCAATGGTTGGGACTGTTTTATATTTTAATGGGAGCTTCATTCTCTTCCAATCTCTTGATCTAAGATTTTTTTTTTCAAAGATACATTTTCTTCAACTTTCAAGCTTCAACAGTAACCTTTCTTTCTAGTCATCTCTGCTAAGAATTTTAATTATATACATTAATTTTATTCAAATATAATAGATGTTACATATTATCTTTGGGAAAAAAGTGAAATCAAGAGTGAAACAAAAATAAGGTAAAGATAAATGGAAATCTGTATGACTGCAGTAAACGGGGAAAGGTAGAACTAAGAGAAGACATGGAAAGCTTAATAAAGTAAGAAAAAGTAGCTGAGTTCAAAGTTCACTAAAAAAGAAAAAATCAAGAACTTATAAAAAATGTACTTTTGAAATGGAAGAATATTATATAAAATGATACACACAATGCTCTCGATTAAAAAAAAGAAATCAAAAATGAACTGATGAGTGAGAATCTGCTGATCCCAAACCAAATGCCTTCTGCAATGTAACAGCTGTTGTTGCATGCCGCGTTCCGCGTGGGGGGAGAAAGACATGGTCCTCAGCCAAGGGGATGAGAGCTGGAACAAGTTTATTTGGGAGCATAGGACTCTTATAGGGTTTGGGAGGAGCTTGGGAAGTGGGGAGGAGTT
>JAWWMP010000081.1:72298964-72310204 GCA_035047865.1 Dendrocincla tyrannina
GGTTGTTCTGGGATTTGTTCTGTAGATTCATAGTGTTGATTGTATATAATTGTAATATATGTGAATATATATATATACTTTTACTAAAATTGTCTTTTTGGGTACTTTTTTTTCCCTTTCTCTCTTGGGAGGGAGGAATCCGTGTGGCCAGCAGTTGGGCTTGGCAGGGAGCCAACCCAAACCTCCACACTAGAACTAAAATTTTACTGATGCATTTGATGATAAGTAAAATTAAAAGTCTGACCTTTTTATATTACTCTGATATGAGCATACTAATAAGTTTGTAGAAAAAAATTGAATATCTAATGGATTGATGTTACAAGGCATGACGAGAAAGACAGCAGAGGTCTTTGGGTTAATCCCCTGATGGTGCAAATTAATCATGCTCTGTGTCTAAATCCTCTCTGAATAATGTTTGTATCTATATCCTTCTACTACTGTTCAGAGTTTCTCAGTTCTGAACAGCAAGAGATTGCAAACTCCTTCTTCTAAATACAACTCTATTCCCAGAAATGTTTTTCAAAGCCTACCCTTCAGTTCCAGTCTTCTTCTACTTGAGTGTAATGAGACCCATGCAGTTTCACTAACTGTCAGTTACATATCCCCACAGTAATTTTGGAACATACTGGTTCATTTTGGACTTGGTTTAAAAAGGGTGTAGTTTTCAAAGTTTTATTTTCAAGGATCCTTATATATTCTAAGAAGGATAGCTGAGCACAACAGAGATGCAAATCAGTGACCTCTACTGAGAGGAAAACCAAACATAAATTAGTTCCCAGTATACCTTGAGAGTCTAATCAGTGTGTGTATGTCTTTGGTCTACTCATATGTGTATATCTCTGGTCTACTCACAGTGTTCATCTCTTTTTCTTTTCCTGCTGGAATTGTCTTGTAGAATGGACTTGGTTCAGTTATGAGGTATAGAGGGAAGTTGAAGTATTGAGTAAGACAACTAAGAACAGAAATACTTATTTCTTATTGTTCACAGTACAAAAAAAAAATAGTTTCTATAAAAGCCTTAATTCAAGTGTTAGTTTTGCCTTTCCCATGAAACCTTACCTAAATGTTTAGATAAAAAGATAGCACATGCAGTGTTCACTTTTGTTGTTTTCTTTTTTTGTAATAAAGATGAGTTAGAATGAGCAGTTTTTTGCTGTTCCTGAAACTATCCTTAATTTGTCTTCTGAGACTTGTGACTAATGGCTTAAACATGACAACATTCACAAGCGTTTATTTCCATTTTGCAGATTTATAAGGGAACTAAATCTGTTCTATGTAAACAAAGCAAGATGAAATCCATGTTTATGATCTATGTATAAAAAATGTAAGGAGAAGGAAAAAAAAGGAAAGAAAGCTAATAAAATTGTCTTAGGGCCATAACACTTTCACTGTGGAAACAGGCATAAAGTCTGAAACTTAAAAGCTTGCCTCTGGGCAGAGTGCAGAATATCATGAGGCAAATTCAGAAGTTGGAAGCCTGAATCCTCAGTCTTTTTCTTATGTGGAGGCAGTCTAATATGGCAGTAGTGTCTTCTTTCCCAAAAAAGTAAGGTACACAAGGTAACTGAGAATGGTGTCTGTATTCATGCATCTTGAGGTTTCGCAAGATGGCAATGAAAGCTTAAATAAGGAAGGAAGTTCAGAGTAACAGCACTAGAAGAACATCAGCAGAATATGAACTGAGCAAAATCAGTCACCACTCATCACTGTTTCATCTGCTTTTGTCATTAAGTCTAAAGAAAAACTTAAATGAAATAAAGAAGATAATTTGGAACAATATTTGGGACACAGGTATTCCTGAACAATTTTGGAATAAGGATGAATGTGTAATATTATACTGTATGAATGTCATTCCCACTTTAAAGATCACAGAAATAATTATATTTATGGCTTAGGCTTAGCTTAATACAAACTAATTGTACAGTAGAAAACATACTATATGAACAGTTCCTTTTCAGTTTTCCACCACTCTTTGAAGCTTTTTCTTGGTGCCCTTTTCCTAAACTGTAACACAAATTAATATAAGTACCTTTTACCTTGAGTTTAAATTAATTTTGGTTATTTCTTCATTAAACAAGAGAATAGCAAATATGCCTTATCTCTTCAAAATATAAGCCAGCTAGCTCTTTTCTATAAAATGAGTGTCTCCCATTCCTCACTACAAATACAAATTTTGCACTGTGTCCTATTAATGCATTGACTGTAAATTTGAAATTAATATGTGCTTTGAAAAGTAAGAGATTTTTTTCCTGAATACAGAAGCAAGAAGTGCTCTGTCCTTGAAACAGCAAGTGCTAGTCACTGGAGCACATGAAATCATAGATGGAAATACTGTAAGGTCTGTTTCATTTTGCCTCTGAACAGTCACTATATTGAAATCCAAACCATTAATTGATCATCGTGATTGCAAGTAAATATTTGATCAATCTAAACTGATTAATCTGCTGAAGTATGGAAAGAGCTCAAAGCAGAATACAGCTGAAGTTTTATTTCACAAAGCTAACATACTGAGTAGTCCTTTCTTAATGCATTCTGGGGATTTAGCAACATAGTTGATCCATTTTCTTTATATTGCAGCACAAACTTTATTCTAACAATTATTTAGCAGAAAAATAATAGCAGTGATTTAACCTTTACGTAAGTTGTGAAGTTGAATGAGAAGATAATGTGTCTTCTGTCCTTCACAGAAAAAATCTCTGCATGTTAACTCCAGTTGTGATTTTTCTCCTAAAGTTTAATAAAATTAATTTCACAATTCTTTTCTTCATCCTGTTAATAACAGTGCAGATACTTGGTATGTTTGTTCTTGTTTATAAAGACCGAAAATGCATCTACAATCCTTATGAAAGAAAGGTATTGTTATAACAAATTGTTTCAGAACGTGAGCTGTAACAGCATCAAAAAATGGTGGGGTTTTTTTAAGGTAGTGGGAGGAAATAATGACTTTTGTTACTCTTCTTGGCTAAAGGCCTGGCAGTTAAAAGCATTTTGTATTTGTTTGCTATAGAATTCATTATCAGAGCTTCACAATCTTAAATTAATCTCCATAAGCCTGCTGATAATTACTGTGTCAGTCTTGTGGGTGTAGAGAGAATGAGGCAGAGCACTTGATCCAGGCCAAGAACCTTATTGTCCCTAGAATCTGATTCTGTGAAAGTAAAGCCATGCATAATTGCATTTTAATGACAATACAAACCAGCAGTTCACCTGAAGATACTGGGAGGAATGGTTGCTGCTGTCCATGCTCTAGGTCATGTAGAGCAGCAGTGTGCTGCAGTTATTGCTGCACAGTCTCCACATCTGTTTGCTGGCTGTACTTACTAATGCTTAAAAAATCCCAAACCCAAACAAACACCAAAAAACCCCCAATCAAACAAAGAAAACCACAACACCTCCAAAAAAAAAAAAAAAAGGCAAGTAAACCAAATAATCAAATACATATTCCCTGTTGAACACTGCTTGGGGAAAAAAAGCCTCTATACATATTCCCTCATGAACACTGGTTTGAAAGGAATTTGAAAGATTTCAATGGATACACCAGCATAACTGCAGCTGCAGTACTTATGTGTAGTTACCGACTTTAAGTGAATAAATATCAATTTGCATGCCTATTATGAGGTTTTGCAAGCATAATGTGTGCAAAAGCGTTTATGTCAGACGCAGTGAGTATGACTATAAATCTTGAGAGTAAATGTTAAGAACAAGGACATGTTTGAAGTTCTGAGTATATGGGGAAACAGGTTGCTTAATGAGCAGCACAGGGCTTGAATGTTTGCAACATTATTTTCTTTACGTTTTTGTACTGCTGTCACAGTGTTTGAACTTTTCAGATGGTATCCTAAGTGAAAGAGCTGCCATTTTTAACAGAAGGTCTGTTTTCACTTTCTTTCATCTCCATCTTGGAAGGAAGAAGGGGAATTAGCTGTGCGTTTCAACATTTTTTTTTATCTGTTACTGAACATGATCAAGCCACTTTCTCCATGATACAGTGTTTGTGGATATTGAATTAACCTTCCTTCCCAGGTGATCATTCATGCTGTGCCCTCCATTCCTAAGGAAGAGCTGTTTGTGGAGTTGTAATATGATCTGGAGGAGAGAGCACTGTGACTACTGTGACGATGTACAAACAAGGGGATCTAATTACCACTTTTTCAATAAATAGATTTCTCATAACAAGTATGAACACAGAGAAAAATAACCTTCTATTTACCTTAATGTTTAATTATCCTTTGCAGCCACTGAACCTGTATTAAAAAAAAAAAAAGTATGAATGTAGCAACATATAAATACTATACAGCTTGTGTTAAAACAAATAATTCTTGCAGTGTAACTCTTTCTGTCGTTTGGATCAAAATGAATTTGACAGGCTGTCTGAGAGGAAATTACAGTGACCAATAAGTATTATAATGAAAGCATGGGTAAGGATTATTTTTATATTCTAATTAAAAATGAATGACAACATTTCCAGAATAAAAGAATGGAAAACATGGCAAAAGTCTTTAGACTAAACATAGTAGAGTCTTTTTTAACAGATTTTCTCAGAGTATATTAGGTGCTTTAATTAAATTCTGCAGTGTATATAACCACAATACTAACAAGTCGAGCAATAAAATTTATGTATCATAAATCATTCAAACAACTAGATATGTTTAGAATGAGAAACTACATACTCCTAAAAAGAATGAATTCACATCAGAATAGTTTTAGATGACTAAATATTCTACTAATCAGTAAGGAGCTGTTGTGTTGTAATTCAGAATTTGTAACACTCTGAAAGAAATTAAAGTACTGAGCACTTAGAAAGTACTAAGCTGAGATCATGCAAGTATGCAAGGATCTTAAATGCACTGTGGTGTTTTTCCCAAGTGACCAATGTAGCATTCAGAATTTTGAACATTAAACCTCCCACAAATACAAGAACTGATGAAAAATTAAAATGGCCAAAACTAAATTTTCTCATAAGCAGCAATTTTGGCTAAGAATTTTCAGGTTAAAGCAGATAAAGATGTGCAATAAGATGCCAGAGCATCATGGCAGATCTTGGAATTGTGTTACAGAGCAACAGTGGAAATTTATGAGAAATCTTGTATAGTCACTGAGCTATGCTTTCTTGTCTGGTGGGATACTATGGAGAAAGCAGATAGCTGACATGTAAACTGGTATGTAAGCTGATATGTATTTCAGCTTACATTCTTGCTAGATAACACACTTGGTTGAAGAATTCTCCATTGATTTATTATTCCTTTTCCTATATATATTCAATCATCACAGAAAATGGCAGACTGCATTCTGTAGATTATCTCTCTTAAGTGGTCAAAGAAGTTAGAATTACCTATTAAATACCACTGACTACACTACAAGCATTTATTTTTTTTTCAGGCCCTTGATATCAGCTTCAAATTTATATGAAGTATTTTAAATTTTTCACCTTAATATTTTCCATCCCTCACCTCTTTTTTTTTTTTCTTTTTAACTCTCATTTTGTATCTGATAGACTGTGTAAAATACTACAGAAAGCTATAAGAAAGCACAGGTGAGTATATGACACTTGACCTGAAGACCAGCAACTATTGTTAAAAGTCACACCTGTGATGTGGCTGCTCCACTGTGTTTTCCACAGTTCACTTGGCCTCCTGACATAAAGTGAGCAAACCCTTCCTAAAGTGTCACTCTTACTCCCTTGAAATGTCAGGCAGCAAAGCTCATACCAGTTAGTATCTCCCTTCATATTTGAGAAATTGATAACAGGGGATATTTTTCGACATAAGGAGCTTCTGGGAATAAGCTTCATATTATCCCAACATCAGGCCTCAGTTGGTCAGGCAGCTTAGGGCATGCCATTCTGGGGAGTAGATATGTTCTCTTGATTATGGGAAACAGAATGAGGGCATGTGGCTGGTTCTCTCTCCCACACCTTTCCAAGTTTTTTAAGGTGCTGTAGAAGTGACCTTCTGTCTCCCTTGATTAACCACCTTTCTAAAGGTCTGTGAATCTTATGAACTCCTTGTTTTCAGGATATGAAAGATTTTTTTTCCTATTGGAGCTGATTTTAATACTTTCTAGCAAAGCAATATTCATACTGTTGGTTTCTGTGGTCTATTCACTTTAACTAAATGAAAACTAGGCCAGTCTCAGAGGTATTTGAGACGGAGCTGGGGAACTCCATATCTTTAAGGGAAAAAGAAAAGAGATTTGGAGATTTGGTGGTGGTGGCAAAAGCATATACAACTCATCCAGGCTCTGGGGAATAAGCCAGAGAAAACCTGCTCCGCAGCACTGATTACATTGCAAAAGCACTGTAGTTCCTCTCTGGATTCAGTAAATTGCCTGATATCTGAGAAGACAAAGTGTGTGGCAAGTCCCCATTGCCGAACTAAGAAAACTATTCAAGCTTCCTTCCGCTCATTTTTTACTTCTAAATATCTGATCAATGGAAGCAGGACTGTGACATGAGAAAATCCATTTCTAATATCGAGAGCTGCATGTGAGCTATTGCAGAATTCATAACAGCTGTCTGTCATGCTGCCCACGCATTCCCAGTCATTATCAAGGCAACAGTTTTCAAGGCATCCTGTGACTATCACAGGAAGAACCGAATGATCTCATTTAAAAGACAGTGCTGCTTTTAAATGAAGCTGACACCCTTAGCGCTTGGAATTTTTAAAGGTCTTCTGTTACTTAATGCTGGAGTAGAGATACTGGTTATAGATCTGGAGTTAGAATAGATCCTACAAAGACTACTAAAAGTATGAATTGATCTGTAGCATTGCAGGACTCAGTTAATACTCACACAATTTTTTTCACAAAGAAATCATATATATTTGGGAAACTATCATGATAAAGCACCTAAAGGAGTTTCAAGGGACCAACCATACGTGCTTTAAATGCAATCTCAAATAATGCAGGTAGGTACAGCTTCAAACAAAAATCTAACAAAAAATCTTCACCAAAACCACTTTTATACATATTTAAGCTTATTAATCTAACTAAAATAATGTTTCTTTTTTTGGATACATTATGTTAACACATCTTGTTAAATTGCTTTTAACATTTCTATGTTTATGTTTTGAACTTGACTATATATTGTGAAGTCCCTGTGACTAAATGGTTATTTGTAAATTCCCTCTTAATATCTCTCTCATTTTAAACATCAATATTTGTATTTCTAAGAGTATGCACTGCTATTAAGAAAACTACACTGCTTAGGGTAATGACAGGTTCCTGTTTTCCAAATTGCTTTTCCCATGACAAAAGCATTACTGTAGAATTTGTATTGCTGTTTTCTGTATGGCAACAAATTGTACTCGTGTCAGGAATATGTGTAAGTGCCGTTTTTCCTCTTTGTATACAAAATGAGTAGTTTTCTCATTTTCTATTTTTCATCCCTAAAAGCAAAACCACTTTCATGTTAGTGCCTTGATGCAGCAAGATAACCAGTAGCGAACCTTACATATTAAGGTTTTCCAAGTACCCACCTGATTCAGGGCCTGTAGATCTGCAAAACCTTCTCCAGGGAGAGATGAAAGTTGTCCTATAGTTTGTGGTCTTACTACTAAAGTTTAGTGGTTTTGTTCAGTCTCTATCCAGAAAAAGGAAACAAAAAATTAATTATTAAAATCACAGTGTAAATCACCAAAAGATCCACATCTGACTTGTATTTGTGCCTTTCAAAAATTTCACCCCCGATCTTGAAAAGCACAACACTCCTTCTGAGTTATTACATTCACTTAATTCCAAAGGAACTTGACCTAAACTGTGGTTTGACATCACAATTACACAATTCAAAATTCATGACTTCAATATAGAATTGAATGCAACCTCAAAACTTGAAAAAGGTAAGAGTCTTTGAATCATTAAGATCATACTTCTCTAAGCCCTCTAAGAAATGAAGTAAATAAACTTCCAAAGCATACACCACAGAAATTACTTAAGACATAGATGGCAATTGTTGGCTGATCTGAAATTTGAAAGGTAACACCACCCTTTTCTGCAAAATTCAAGTTTTTGACAGCTGCCTAGAGCCTCCCAGTGCAAAAGGTTGGGAGATCTCAGTGGCAGTCACTTTACACAGATTGGTGATGGTTGGGGTGGCTCTTGGTGGATGGTTAACAGATTTTCTCTCTCCACTTCCTCATAGACTCCAAGGAAGTAAAAATTGATGGGCTCTTGGACCTGTTTACTGAGAGGTTCAGGATAAGAAGATGTAAGAATTCCCTGTTCTTTGTATGATCTAAAAAACAATGCAAAGCAGGACAGTATTAGGGTGCAGAAAATAGGATTGTGGTTGCACACACTGATGAGTCACGCCATGAGGATGAGCCAGAAGGGGAAGATGAGGAGAATGGGTTAAGGAAGGAAAGGGGGAGAAGATAGGACATAACAAGAAGTGGCTGGGGGATGCAACCAGAGGAGAGTAGTCAATGACTTAATGACCAGATGAACAGTGACAAGTGGTACTGCAGGGGTCCATATAGAGACTAGTACTGATTAGTATCTTCATCAGCAGCACGGACAGTAGGATTGAATGCACCTTCAGCAAATACCAGAGAAGAGGCCTGAAGATGATCAGAGGGATGCAGACTTCTCATATGAAGACAGGCTGAGAAAGTTGGTGTTGTTCAGCCTGGAGAAAAGAAAGCTCTGGGGATATTCATAGCAGCCTTCCAGAACTTAAAGGGGGCTTACAAGAAAGATGGGGAGAGACTTTTTAGCAGGGCCTGTTCTGATAGGGCAAGGGGTAATGGTTTTAAATTAAAAGAGGGTAGATTCAGACTGCATAAGATTAAGAAATTTTTACAATGAGAGTGGTGAAACATTCCCATAGAGGTGGTGGATGCTCTTGGAAATGGTCAAGGTCAGGTTGCATGGGACTTTGAGCAACCTGATCTAATTGAGGATGTCCCTGCTCATTGCAGGGGGGTTGGACTAAATGATGTTTAAAAGTCCCTTTCAACTCAAACTATTCGTTCACTGATCTCTGAGGGGCTGCAGGAGGGGGAAATCCACTGAACATCTCTCTTCCTTGTGTCTTTCTTGCTTATGCTGAACATCAGCTCCGAACATGCCTTTGTAATAGGGTGATATTTTCAGTGTTACTGAAATTCACATCTGAATTCAAAACCAAATTTTACATCTGAACCACACTGTCATCAGACTAAGTGAAAAGTTGGGCCAGTACATTAACATTTTAAAAAATGATGGTGAGGGAAATCAGTATATGCAGACAAGTGGGTTATATCTCCGGCCATGCTTTCTTTGAAATTTTGCTGTGATAAATTTGTTTTTTAGCTTCTTTGCACACCCTACACTTTTTTGGTTTTGTTTCTCTTTTCCTAATACAGGAGTACTAAGAAAATATGGGATTTACTGATACTATGAAAGCCTGATTACACAGTTGTGAAGTGATTTCTGACACTGAGAATTAAAGATTAAATGGGAACTCAGTGGACTAAGCATTGTCAGAAAGCTGGAAGGGAAATCTAAGACTGCTGGCCTGCACTTGAAGAGATTACCTTTTTTTCTTTAAGGAAAATTCTTACTGTAAATAATGAGCACTAAAGCAATAATACTTCTGAAATACTATGTTTTGTGAATGAAGAAAAGAGAAAGACAATCAGAATAAAGTCTAGCAGAGTTAGCAGCTGAATGAAAAAATACAAGCATCATTTTTTCTCATTATGATGTAAAGGTCTATCTAATTCCATGTGAAAACTATGATGTAATTGTGACTTTGAGGTTAAGTTCTGTAAGCCTTACCTTCAAAGGACTGGTCAAGTAGTCAGGTTTGTCACCTGAGGCTACTGTACAACAATGGTCTTGGCACCTAAGATATTTCTGCCATCTAAAATGATTATACATCTGGCTTATTTAATGCCATTATGTATAGACAGATATTTTCCATTATTTATGAGATTTTTAAACTTTACAGGCCTTTTTGTGTGATGCCTTGTCACAATTTAAAAAGAACTGGTTTTGACAGAAAAATAAGTTTCCCCCAAAGATTATTTTTCACTAAAAAGGTTTTTCCTTCTATAAGAAAAGGTGACTTCTGAAGAAAAATCCAAGCCTGCAAATGGATTTTTTTTTTCATTTTCACATCCACAGATCCATGAACACTCGTGGCAGAAAAACTTTGCAGCTTAATAATGCCAGCATGGGATGCTATTTTGTTCCTTCTCCATAGGCAAACTTTGCCTATATCTGTAAAACACATCTCCTTGCCTTGCACCTTGCACTGTCAGTGCAGTGTTGAAATGTCTGTTTACATGCACATACATATAAAATCCACATTCTATTATTACCTTGTAAATATTACTAAAGAGAAAAAGAAAAAAAGGATGTCCACCAAGCCCTATTCAAAAAAACAAATCTAATGTGTATTTTAGCTTCTCCATGTGGAGAAACTGAGAGAAAATGGAAAAAGAAAATTTGTATTTATACAAACTATGCAATGAATGTGAAACCTCTAGAAAGTTAAAGAAATGGTTGATTTTATTTTCCTGGTGAATGATATGTTTTTGCTTCAGGAATTACTTCCATCTCATTGGTAAACCTGAGAGCAGATGAGTTAGTCTTATTCTACTGTCAGTTCAATTACTTTAGTAATAAAGTCTTTAATGTGACTGCACTGAACTGCACAGACTTTAATAGCAGCTTTCAAAAGCAGTGATGGGTTTGGTCTCAAGCCTGACTTGTCACTTAGGAGTGGAGTTCTTGTTCACAAGTTTAGCAAATGTCTGTAGCCACTTCATTTATATAATTCACTCTGCAGAGGCAGTTCTTTCTCCTCAGGAAGGCTGAAAACAGATTATTTGTTTCTGTGGTGCCATGTAGTCATGTAGTAATTGCCCATGAAAGACCTCAACACTTGACACAGCATTTGAAATGAAAATTGTATTATATTGATGACAATGCAGTAATAGGAAGTTTATGATTTAAATTATGTTTCTAAAATTAATTATATACTTTTTCTCTTCCACACATATCAGTGAAGACCCTTGGCAATTCATGGTATTGGTTCTCACTGAATTACTTCTAAGTTCACCAGCCATGTCTTAATCAGCCAAGATTAGAGACCAATTAAAAGTTAGTCTTCTGATTAGTTTTGTATTTATACCAAAAGTACTTTTAATTGTGGTGCAAAGTCTGGATAAAAGAGAAGACAAATAAAATAAAATAAAATAAAATAAAATAAAATAAAATAAAATAAAATAAAATAAAATAAAATAAAATAAAATAAA
>JAWWMP010000081.1:72310304-72367952 GCA_035047865.1 Dendrocincla tyrannina
ATAAAATAAAATAAAATAAAATAAAATAAAATAAAATAAAATAAAATAAAATAAAATAAAATAAAATAAAATAAAAAAAACAAGATCAACCTAATATTGTAGTGGTTTTAAGATCTTAAGGGGCCACATATTTATCTTCCTTTGTACGACAAGTCCCACCCAAGAAATAAGTATTAAAGTAATAGCTTAGCTCTTCTGCAGGGCACTGATGGACTGTGAGTTTTTGGTTTGTGTTTTTTTTGTTGTTGTTGTTTTTTGTTTTTTGTTTGTTTTTTTTTTAATCTCTATGCCTGCTTTTGAATTGCATAAAAATACCTTAGATCTTTGTAAACTTGTATTGAGATATTTGTCTTCATGCCATCTTCCAGGGCTATGAAGAACAGGTTGTGATATTTTCCCCATCTATTTTCTAACTGCTTTATTGGTCTTCAGCTCCTACATGCATTGGCCTGCTCATCAGTACTAGGGTGGAAGTTTACACAGCAGGAGACAGTTACTCTAAGGTGTGGAATGGAAGGAATTGTTCCAATGACTGCCTTGATTGTACACTACTCTGGGAATAATGTACCCTTGTGAGCAGTAGGCAGTTAATGAAGATCTCCAAAAATGGTGCTTCTGCTTTCTCTACTGCAGAAGATAGATATTTCCTCTTCAGGAGCACCGTCATCTCACTTGAGAGCCCTCATCAACAGGAGAGTGCTGTTGCAGCCGTCCTTTAAGGGATCAAAATGTGCCTTTGCTAAAGAAGCAAGAGAATAGTCAAGTGCAGGATCAATGTGTTGGCTGTACAATTGCAGCCTTCCAGGCTGATCATCTCCAAATGTAAATCATAATTTTGCTGCTTCACTAGAGAAGAGAAAAGAGAGCCAGATAATGTTATTAACATGCCTCTGCTCCAGGTTGTACATGATCTTAGCCACCCGATCATAGCTGTTGTGCTTTGAGTAATGGTGGCATAATTGTCTGGAGCTGAGCTCGAAAGGCAGCAACTTATATGATGAAAGGGGAGATAAAATTCCTATTTTGAAAATACTTTTCCATCTGACAGAGTACTTCCAGGCCATCTGAAACAAAACGTATTTTGCCAATTATGTGCTGGATGTATAATTGGACAGCGTGTACGGGTTGATCCTATCTCGTCCCACAGGATTGACAGTATTTACAATTCCTTTTGAAACTCTCCTTCCTCATTTCACAAAAGCCATGCATTTATTAGTGAGTAAAGACGAATTCAACAACAGATTATGGCCTGGAAATTCTAAGGTGGAGAGGTTGGGTTTTTTTGGCATTGCGCAGGAGAAATTATATGACAACAAAATCTTATTCATTAAAATGCCTGCAAGTTTTTTGGGATTTCACAGACTGTTTTGGCAGCTTGACAGATGTATAACACAGATTATTTAAGAAGACTCACATACACAAAGATGTACTAGCAGGTTCATACCTGACATAACAGCACCACTGGGCTTTGCAGAAGCAAGCTATGAGACCTGCAGTACCACTACAGCTGCAGTAAGGGAAAGTAATGCCGTGGGGACATTGGGGGCCCTCTCAGCACAGCTTGAGTGGAAATGTGGGCCCTTAGTAGGCCCCTGGCATTGCTAAGGCTGAGGTACCCAGGTAGCCAGGTATCCGGCACAGCCATTTAATGGTTTTTTTTCTGAAATAGAGACATTACAAGGTAATAGAACATTTGGGGCAGGACAGAATGTGGCCATGGCACTCTGTGACCTTTCCTGCCACTTAGTGGCCTTAAAAAAATTGAATATATGTGGAGAGGATTCCACAGAAAAGCTTTAAGACAGAGGAGACTTTATACTCTGTTTCCTTCAGTATTTTTTGAGGGTCCTATCCTGATTCTGAGTTAGCATTTTTGTCTTGTCAACACCTAGTTAAAATGGAAAACTATTATTTGTGAGAACTTTCTTTAAGAAGAAAATGATAGCTGATTGGATAAATCAATCTCCCTCACTCTTTGAATTTGGTTTGTGTCCTGTATCTTCCAAAACTTGCAGGACTCAGATGCCTCTGCAATAGATTCTTGTTTATCCTATTCCCATTTGCACTGCATTTGAATCTGTCTAATCTGCGTTTCACATAAGCACTTTATGACAGTGCTCTGGGAAAGAGGGGCTCCTTTGAAGTACAGAACAAGAAAAAGAAACTTGCCTGAAAATATCAAGGATGAGGGTATGGTTTTACCTCAACTTCTGCTGGAAGACAGAAAAGTGAACTTTTCACTGAGCTTTTTCACTGTGTGCTACAGGTAGGGTCAGGGTAATATAAATGTATATATATATACCCATATATATACATATATATATATTTCTTGTATATAAAACAAGAAATTTGTATCTGCAACATTTGGAATAGCCAGCCCTGCGGTTTTTTCCATGTTTATTGATATGTTTTTCGCTCTTCTACACTCTTGTGAGACATAACAAAACAAATCATGCTCAGACACAAAAATTACACATAAAGTACTACTGCTTTGGTAATTGGGTTGATACTGTTTTGGGTTTTTTTGTGGGGCAGTGGGTTTTTTGGGTGGCCTTTTGTTTTTTTTTGGGGGGAAGAGCTTTCTTTTGGTCCTGTAGTGTTGCTCCTAACTAAAAAGGAAAAAAAATCCACAAGAAAAACAAATACTTGAAAATAGGGCAGGTTGGTGGGTTTTTTTGTTTTTCTCAGAACATGCTCTCACACCTTATTTTTTTTAATCTATATCCTGAGGCCTAAAAGAAGGAAAAGGGTTTTGACTGTGCTCTTTTGAGACTGGACTTCTCTCTTCTCTTACTTCCTGACAGTTGTTGCAAGTTTTGGATTACTCCTTAAAACAAAGGATAAAAATCTCATTACGGGAAGTCTAAAAGGGATACAGTGATGTGGATATGATGGTTCCAGCAGTTTTCACTTTTACTGCAATGTCTTCTTATTATTTCTAACTCAGTGAAGGCTAGAGCTATGTGCCAGATGCTCATTTACAAGATGTGTTGCAACTGATGTGAGACTGGTGCTGAGGTTTTTCTGCTCCTAAGAAGGTAAAGATCCTCATGTATTCCCTGTGAAGAGCACAACGTCGCCTTCCAATGAGGGCAGCATGAGGACAGTGGCAGAGAAATCACCGCATCTGTGTTTCACACCCAAGCCAGCAGGGAACACTACAGTGTTCAGAAGACTGAGCATCTCCTCATCTCCTCAGTCCTGCTCCCTGAAGCAGGCATTTGTCACTGCTTCTGTTACAACCCATGGGGCTATACCTTGTAAAGGGCTGAATACTTTTAATTGCTTCTGAATTCGCTCAGCAGCTCTTGGGAGGTATCCCTGGCTTGCTAATTCCTTTTCATCATCACCTGCTCTTTTTCCATGAACTGTAAAGATGACAAATGATAGCAGCTTTTACTCATTGAATCCAGTCACCACACATACTGTCAATATAAAGGTGAAAACTCTGTATTCTAAAATCAGTGGTCTTGAGCCTTTGAGTCCCCCATGAGCTTTTCTGTGCTTAGACTGTTATAGAAAGAATATAATAATTAAAATAGTGTGAATAATCTATGATGAATAATTTATCATACAAATTCCTCTATTTTGTCTCTTAGGAATATCTCAAAGTAAATTGACTTCTGTTTGTTTTTTCAGTGGTTCATTGTCCAAGGAAGCATTTCTCTTTCGTGATTAATAGTTAACGCTACCTTTCATTCAGTTCTGTTTTGACTGTTGCTTAGTCTTGATTGGCCAAACAAGTCACACTGGGGTTTACTTTTATTCTAGAATAAAGAAAAATAATGTTATAAATGTTTAAAAATGCTGTTGCAAAATCTGT
This sequence comes from Dendrocincla tyrannina, assembly GCA_035047865.1. Lineage (NCBI taxonomy): Eukaryota > Metazoa > Chordata > Aves > Passeriformes > Dendrocolaptidae > Dendrocincla > Dendrocincla tyrannina. The sequence continues at coordinate 72,314,128 of JAWWMP010000081.1, forward strand.
GAGTGAAGGAATTAATATTTTTGACTTGTTCTGAGTGAGCAAGAAATATTTGATGTAAAAATTCCAAAGCAACTAAACCACTAAAGACACTGTGTAGCTGGTGTCATAAGTGGGTTTGCCAATATACAGATCTCAGTATCTAGACTATGATCTCAGCTGTCTAAGTTGTTTAAAATGTGTCACGTGCAAAAACACACACATGCAGAAATATACATGAAAAATTTTAATTCATCCTTAATGCAATAAGACACTTGGACAAAAATACTGTAACATTAATTGGGACATTTTTGGTCAAGCTTTAAGCAAAATTTCAGTTTAAATTATTTGTTACCTGATCTCTTGTGCTGTCGGATTTTACCCTCTTTCTTCCTTTGAAATCAGGTTCTAAGATTATAAAATCAGTATGCAACTTCTATCTAGAGTGCAAATGTCTGGTACAATGACAGCAGTAGAAATTTACATACTCAACCTTCATAAATTAGAAAATTATTACCCTTTAGAGACTATATCCTGAGTAAGTGTGGTAATATTGGGGGGATTTGCCTTAAAAGATATCACCAAACCAGCCATATGAAGGAATATTATAGTGCACCCAGTACTATGGCTACTGCGCCTCTCTTTCCATGCGTGGAGTAATGTAGCTGTCTTAAGCTTCTGATCCACTGTAAAGCAAAATATATGCAGGTATTCCTCCAAAGAATGATAACCAATGGAAAGGATTCAAAAAGTTTATTTCAGAGGTGAGAATGATGAAAACTTATAGATCCTAAGGCTGCTATACAGGCAGCACCAGGCCTTGGAGCAAAAGGCAAAGGCAAGGCTTTCATTCATTCCTTGGACTTTATCTTCGCTTTCCCCCACCTCAGCTCCTGCACTGGCTGCCAAGGCCTTGCAGCATATCTGTGAGTCTTATTTCTCTTGTGCCCGGAGGAGTAACCTTCTGTGGAATGCTTGCAGAGAAACATCCCAAAACTCTCTCTGGGAAAGATGCCTTGTTCCAGGCAGGAAATTTTCCTTAGCAAAAACTAGCTGCCTCCTCAGTAGCAATATCTTCCAGAAAAGAGCTATTTACACCTATATCTACCATTGTATATCAGGGTATAATTAGATCCACAGCTTTAACAACAGCTGCATAAAGTAGCACAGTTCAATTGAAATCAAAGGATTTTCTGAGTTAGCTATTTTGCTTATAGCACGCTTTCTAGTTGTTGGCATGACTTTTTTCTTCTGTCATATTTTCTGCTTTGGATTATACAGTGCTCATGTATAAAGAAGACCCAGTATCTTCACAGTTGCAGAATCCAGTCCTTTATCTTACAGACAAAACGAGTGGTATCTATTAATTTTCTATAAAGAAATACTCCCAAAATGAGCCTGAAAATACCTTCAAGTACTTTTAAACAACAATCATCTTCCCTCCCCTCATCATAGCCAGACTTTAATATGTTCTTATGATAATTTAATACCTTTTGTCAGAGAAAAGTACTTCGAAATACAATGGCAACATCTGAAGGTGTGCTTTGTGATTAATTTTTTGTTTCTGTTCTTGTTATTTAAGTCTAACTTTTATGTGAGTTCTCAGCAGGATCATAAGAAACATCTTTAGAGGGAGTGAAATGACTGAAATGATTTTGGGTTGAGAGAAGAGATGCCATAAAGAAACTGCTGAAGTGGTAAACATTGCTATTTGTAGCATGTTTTAATTTCTGTGGAGATACGTGTATGTCTCTTCCTCCTTCCCATTGCTTTAACACCTAGACAACCTCTGTTTTTATATTGTTTTGAGTAATATGCAATAAGATAGAAGGAAATTATGAAAACACAGAAGAATTAAAAGTTCAAATTGGAGCAGATGTTTCAAATATGGCAAATGTTAGTTTAGGATCATTATATCTTCCTTTTGTGCTTTTTGAGATGGTAAGACCTGAAATGTCAAAAACCCAGGTTTTTTTGAGTCTTTATGTAGGATTTTTATTACTGCAATTAAATTGATGAATTTGATACTGCATTCCATGTCTCTCTTATATTTGCACACATATAAAGATGTTTAAAATCATACTATAGCAAATCTTTTATGACATATATGTTTTCTACTTTTTAAAAGGCACATTTCTTGTGACTATTTGCTATTCTTCATATATAAGTTAATTGCCCAAATACGAATAACTTAACAATATTTTCATGGGAACCCTATGCTATTATGTGGATGAGTCATTCATTGAAAGCTGACACTGCTAGATCTAAAAGCAGTGGTTAAGGATATTTGCCCAGAGTACCTTGAAAAATGAAGGCCATATCAAAACTGGTCCTGGAGGTGGCTCCAAAGGGCAACCTGGGCAGTCTCTTATGGGCAGGATAAGTGAAATGTCCTGTCTTATGCTAATGTAGAGGTAAATTAGTTTTATAAAGTAAGTTCTCAGTCTTTATGTGTTCTGAAGCTTGTACCTTGTATGAGTATAAAATTTTTGTAGTATTTATGGCAGTCAGCAGATAGATTTTACAGTGAGTTTGCTTTACTGTAATGCACAGCAGTCTGTATGGTTTTGTTGGACGATAACAGTTTAGTTTTTTTGCTAGAAAAAAAATCATCCACACTAAGAAAAAGATGTGCCTAATCTTTCATCACTGGTCTTTTATTAAGTACAGATTCAAACTTCCAGCCAAGATAGGAAAAAAAGCAGGATGCTTTTGTCTTCTGGATTATGTGTGCCCAGTATTGGGACATCTAGTCCCCTATAGGGACTTAATTCCATTTTAAAGTGAGTTTAGAAGCTCTTCTCTGTAAGATATATTTGAGCTTCACACCATCATCAGTCATCCCTAAGCTATTTGAATTCAGCTGAATCAAGGAAGAAAGTAGATTATATTTATCTTCTTCTAGAGCTAAGGAGATTTATTAAGACAAAAATATTCCTGGTCCCTCTCATCATGTATGGAAGACAGAAGTCAGTGATGAATGGACAGAAGTGTGTCTGGCTGTCTGTTCTACCACTGTAATAGCCCAGTGATGTTGAATCTACAGGGTTCTGAGCTAGAGAGTTTGACATAGTGGTTCATAGCCAGTGACATTGCTGGTAATTTAATACCTTGCATTGCAAAATTCATAACATCAAGAGAATTTTGATACTCTGCAGATGTCAGGGATAAAGATTTGTGTGAGGCAAACACCCTACTGTCATCCTCATACACAGACCAGTTTGTTTCTGGGAAGGACATGCATGCGGAATTGCCTGCAGGATTTCACTGTCCTCCAAAGGGAGGCTGCTAAATGAGTCCTTTGCAGAAGCCGGCAATGGATGTAGTGATTTAAGCAATTTTTACCAGATCACTAAATGGGATTCATCCAAGCATTTTGTCTCCAATCATATCACTGAGTAGACAAAGATATTCTCAGAGGCAGATATTTGAAGGTAACAATGGTTGTAAACTGGGTATGGCATATCTGGTTGTGTCTTCTGCTCCTGTACAGCAGCTGTGTCATCCCAGAATGACCCAGTCTATTCTGAACTCTGCTGATGTCTGCTAACCAGATGGAAGGAAAATCCAGAAACATCCTTGCTAAGATCAGTCATAGCTCAATACCTTTTCACCAACAGTGGCCACAAACAGAGGCAAATAGAAAAACCAAAAGGAAAATACATCAACATTTCCCCTGTACACCCTCCCAATTTCCCAACTTCTTTTCAGATTTGTAGTTGATGGGCTTCTTTAATTTTCAAAGGCTTTCTCTTTGAAATACTTGTCTGATTTCCCTTTGAAATTGTATGAACTTGCAACATTGTTAATACTATTTGTTAAGGAGTTCACAAGTCCATTATGAGGGTGAACAACCCTGGCTGATTTAGACACTGGCTCCAAAGAGCTGCATTTACGGGCACATTATTCTCATGCTGGAATAACTGATGAACAACTGAGCTGTATCTGCATATATTTATGATTTTATAGACCTCCCAGCTTAGTCCCTTCTCAGTTCAGTGAATCCTAACCCATCCCATACTGTCTGTCTCACAGAGCCTTTTCACATGATAATTTTCATTTGTCTTTCTCTGAACATTTTCCAGTTGTGTTTTAGCATGTGTTGCATTTTGGTGGGTTTTATATTGGTTTGTAAAGGTTGGGTTGTTTTTTGGGGGGGAGTGGGAGGGGAGGGAAGAAAGGGTTGGTTTATGGGGTTTTTTGTTTGATTGGTTGTTTTTTTTCCTTAAATGATGATACCAGAGTTCAGTTAGTACTGAGATGTGGGCAAACAAACCTCTTATATATACTGCATAATTCTCTGAAGCATAATTCACAGTAATGTCTGGTGTCAGAGTAACTTTTTGTCCCATACTGAAGACTGGACTGCAGTTTTCACAGAGCAGGCTGTGATCAGCTGGATTACACCTGGTGTAGCCCCTGACCTTCTCTGCCTTTCCCTGCCCAAACTTCCTGAGCTGGTGCTGCTGCCACAGGCTGTGAACCTGCAGTGTCTGAAGCAAAGGGTGTGAGTGCGGCAGAGCCACTGCTGTGGGATGTGATCTGTGCTTACAGGGAGTTCTGCTTGCTTGGATCAGCTAAAATACAGCCCAGTATATGTACATAAAAATGGGTGAAGAACTGATAAATCCCTAAGGCCCTGTCTGACTTCCATGTTTTTTGTGCAGTTGCACAGCCAACTGCATTTCCTCTAAGGTTTTTTTCTTGGTTGGTTGTTTCTTTGTGTTTTTTTTTTTTTATTTTTTTAAGCAGTTTTATTGCTGTTCTCCTGCAGTGAGAGCCATGTAGCAATGCTGTGCCCAGAGAAGGCAGTGCTGCAGATGCAGTACTGCTGGAGAAATGAAGCACAACACATTTCAAACATGCCTTGTGTGCCTTTTAATGAGAAAGGGCTTCTGCACACTGAAACGATGCAACGGGTTCTTGTCTAATACTGAGTCAACTGTCCCTTGAACCAGTGATATAAACAAAATCAATTCACTGTAGTAAAACCATGTCAGTGTGAGTGTCACCCCTTGAGGCAATAGTCCTTCCCATATTCCAGAAGAAAACTCATAATTTAGCTGCAGAGTGTTTCAGCTAGGCTAGTTGGTTCTATGACAACATTGTGCTGGAATAGCTCCCTTGTTGCCTGCCAGCATAATGCACAGGCAGGGCAGTTTCACTTCCATATGGAATTTACCATTTAAAGAAGTGTTATACCAGTGTCTCACTTAATTTTTATGCCAGTGTGATATGCATCACCTTAAGTACATATCGTCTGAACTGCTGATTATATGTACTCATGTTGGACAGGACTATGCTGTATGAGCACTATCTAGTTGATTCATTGTATTACTGTGCTCTTTCTCCGAAATTCAGCTTTTAGTAACTGCAGACTTTCATCAGTTTGAAGTAGACTTAGATTCCCTGCTTTTAACAGAACAAGTTGTTTATTTTTATAGCTTTTTTGTTGTAGAATCTTTTTTTTCCTTGAGGCTATTCTTGGTATGACTTTTATTTTGGTGTAGGAAGGCAGACTTCTTCAACATACACAGCATCCAACTGTCAAAAGTGATGGACCAGACTAGAGCTACTTCATCTCGAAGCTTCTGCTGTGTAGTCAACTTACCTGTGTACTTGCATGATACAGGCTTGGTGTAAAGGGGCATTTAGAACTCCAGTTATCCTGCACAGCTCCTTCATCCTTGCAATTATTGTGCTATTTCACAAGTTGATAAGAAATAGCATTTGTACCCAGAAAGATGAAGGGTGTTTGGGGCTACTGGCAGATTTATAAATACAGACTCACCCATAAGAATCTAAGAGAGGTCTTGGCAATATTTACTCTACATCTGTACTAATATACTGAGTGCTCCACCACATTCATTTCTTTAAAATCTTCATGGATATTTTCTTTTCAGAAATAAACAACTTTCAAGAAGCAGGCTGGAAGAAAGAGTTTGAGACATGAGGGATGTCTGAATACAGAAAAAAAAAATAGACAATAAACTTCAATTTTGCTCTGCAAATATCAGTTATAGAAAAATGTAGTTGAGTCTTTCCAGCTTTCTGATGTTGAAGAAAACCAGTAAAGGAAAAATGAATTTTTTACTTCGCTTGGCACAGGCCAGCAACTAGTTTGCCTTCACTATTCTTGAAAGTAACCTGAAGACTTTTAAATTACATTTGACTTCCCCTTAAAGGCATAGAGCAAGGGATTTTTAAAGAATTATGACAGCGTGGCTCCTTTTTATCCTCCTAGCTGACCGTTCTAAAAGGAATACAATGTAGACTCAAAGGCTTTATATGTGCTGGTATCCCCCGATACTGGAGAAATAGCTGAGTACTTTGAAGAAGTTATTCCCTTTATTTTTTTTTAAATCACGGGAAAACCTCCGTATTTAGTGGAATAGTTTCTGAGGTAGATAAATAACAATAGATAATATGATATACACACTTACTCTGAAATTTTTCTTATGACATTCTGTTCTTTAACAATTTCTTATGTGCTTATAGTAAGTTGATAAAAAAAGAGAGGTAGATAGATACCAAAACTTTGCTAAAATCAAATTTTTAAACCTCTTATTCCAGAAAATCTTTTAGATCTCTTGTTGCTGGTTTTGCTCTCTTTTTCTTTGACATAGTTTCAGAAATTATGTGCACAAATGTTTCTGGAATGTATGAGTTTTATATTACTCCAGCAATTATGCCATATTGCAGAGTAGTTATGCTAATGCTGTGTTACTTTTGCATGCAAATAGTTGAAATGAGAGCACTGAAATGCAGCTACTAATAACTAGATCTCCATTACTAGTTTTTCACTACACTAGTGATCTTCATCTTTCCATGTAAATGATTGTGCTTCTCCTGTATTTTTCTATCTCTGTTTCGCTTGTCTGTGTACCTCAGATCATGGAGTGAATGGGCAACATCTGTGTTCGTGGACTTCTGTCTAAGCATGGAGGTGGTTTTTTTTGAGATTGTAAGGATTTGTTTAAGAAGCAGAAGCAAGTAGTATGTGATATAAATGTAGGGTTTTTTTCCTTTTTGTTCAAATTCCACACTCTATCTGAAAATCCTTCATTTATGTACAAGTTATAAAGCAAGGAGAATCACTAGATATATGCTTGATACAAAAAAGTAACCAAATATGCAGTACCTTGAAGAAATATTTTGAATACAGTAAAAAAATTCAAGAAGCTAACTTCCAAAAATACATTAATCTTAGCCTCCCCAAAGTCCTAATGTGCAAAAGACTTGTTATAAATATTCTGTTGTAAAATATTATATAAAACACTATTACCTTATCCACCACTATTACAATCCACCTTATTGTGGATTGTATTAACAACTATATTATACTGTTATATACATTATAGAATTATGTACGACATTGGTGCTGCAATAACAAAAGCTGCTTCCACAGTTCCCATCTTTTCTTTGAAGTTCAGTCATTTACCACTGCTGTTTTTAATTTATTACCACCAGTGAAATTAAAGTACTCCAGTTTCATTTACAACACTGGATAAAGTTGAAAACATTCTTGGAGGCAAAAATAAAACAACGAAAAAATACAGAACAGGCAAATATTTTGTATCACTCTCTTGAGTTAGGCTTTATGTAAGGTAATCCCGAGCTGTGGGAGCCAAACAACCACTTTAACATTGTTCTACTCGTATAATTGCTTTTCAAATGAGTGTCTGTGGCTGGGTACAAAGGTATCTAATTTGGGGAGACACACTACATTTTGAGTTTGATTAGTTCAGGGTTCTTTAGGGAAAGGAAATGAATCATCAAGACAACTGGCCTCCTGAGCTGGTAGACAGGGATAAGAAGCTGAATAGCCCGCCTGTAGCCTAGGAGGAAGCAGTCAGTGCCCTGCTAAGCCACTTGGATCCTCACAAGTCTATGGGACCAGATGGGACCATCCTAGGGTGATGAGGGAGCTGGTGAAAGAGTTTTCCATGATGGTCTCCATCACTTATCAATAGTCCTGGCTCACTGGTGAGGTCCCAGACGACTGGAAGTTGGCCAATGTGATGCCCACTCACAAGAAGGGCCAGAAGAAAGATCCAGGAAACTACAGGCCTGTGTCCAGAAGGAGTATGGAACAGATCATCCTGAGTACCATCACACGGCACCTACAGTACAGACAGGGGATCAGACCCAGCCAGCATGGGTTTAGGAGGGGCAGGTCCTACCTGACCAACTTGATCTCCTCACTCACCTGGTGGATGAGGGGAAGGCTGTGGATATATCTACCTGGAGTTCAGCAAAGCCTTTGACACTGTCTCCCGTAACATACTCCTGGAAAAGCTGGTAGCCCATGGCTTGGACAAGTGCACTCTCTGCTGGGTTAGGAACTGGCTGGATGGCCAGGCCCAGAGATTGCTGGTGAATGGGGCTGCATCCAGCTGGAGGCCAATCACCAGTGCTGTCCCCCAAGGATCAGTGTTGGGTCCAGTCCTGTTTAATATCTTTATTGATGATCTGTATGAGGGTATTGAGTCCACCATTAGCAAATTTGCAGATGACACCCAGCTGGGGGAGAGTGTTGATCTACTGGAGGGTAGGAGGGCTCTGCAGGGGGACCCAGACAAGATGGGATGAATCCAGCAGGATGAAGTTTAACAAGACCAAGTACCAAGTCCTGCACTTTGGTCACAACCAACCCCTGCAGTATTACAGGCTGGGTACAGTGTGACTGGAAAGCAGCCAGGCAGAAAGGGACCTGGGGGTTTGTATTGACAGGAAACTGAACATGAGCCAGCAGTGTGCCCAGGTGGCCAAGGAGGCCAATGGCATCCTGGCCTGTATCAGGAATAGTGTGGCCAGCAGCACAAGGGAAGTAATTCTTCCTCTGTACTCAGCACCTGGTGAGGCTGCACCTTGAATACCGTGAACATTCTGGACCCCTCAATTTAGGAAGGGTATTGAGGTCCTGGAGCAGGTCCAGAGAAGGGCAACCAGGCTGGTGAAGGGCTTGGAGAAGAAGTCCAGTGAGGAGCAGCTGGGAGAGCTGGGGTTGTTGAGCCTGGAGACGAGGAGGCTCAAGGGAGACCTTATTGCTTTGTACAACTACCAGAAAGGAGGTTGTAGAGAGATGGGGGCTGATCTCTTCTCCGAGGCAACCAGCAGTAGAACAAGAGGGCACAGTCTTAAACCTCCTGTGGCAGAGGAGGTTTAAGTTACATGTTAGAAAGAAGTTCTTTACAGAAAGAGTAATAGGGCATTGGAATGGGCTGCCCAGGGAGCTGTTGGAGTCACCGTCCCTGGAGGTATTAAGAAGAGACTGGATGTGGCACTTAGTGCCATGATCTAGTAGGCAGGGTGATGTTAGGTCAAAGGTTGAACTCACAGGTCTTTTCCAACCTAGTCGATTTTATGATTCTATGATTTAGGCTTGTCAAAGATAATTTTGGTTTTAGTTTTGATTTTGGTTTTGGTTTGGGTGGGTTTTTCTTGTTTAGTTTGGTTTGGGTTTTTTTTTTTTAGTTTTGGGTAGTGAACTTGCAAGCTCTTGGAATTAAGAAAAAAAATTAAGACTTGAATAGTCCCACATATACTAATATTGAACACCTAATAATGCACAGTGTGTCAATAAGAGGTAAAAAAATAAGGAATTGAGTATTATTTTTCTCTTGATCAGATTTTTGGTACCCTTTGCATTATCTTTTCTCATTAATCAAATATACTTACCTAATAATATATCCAAATATGTACCTGCACTGGAGTAGGACTTTATTTAAGTCAATTGGATTTGACAAGAGCCTGGGAGCTGTGATCTATTATTTATATAACTAATATTTTGCAATTTTTTATTAAGAAATTGTCATATCATAATCTAAAATGTAGGTCTCCTCCTCCCAGGCAAATGACCTAGCTACCAAAACCATTGTAACTATTCTTTTGTTTGTCCCAAGTGATACTAAATTATCTTACAAAATAAACCAGCAGCAATGAGGTCTTAGACCATCTCCCATGGCAACTGTTAGGTTGGTGGCTAAGGCGTTACTGTAGGGCAGGTAAAACTGTTTCAAATATTCTCTGGCAAAGGAGAGAAATTAATTGCATTCAGGGTGACTTCACACGTACCGTTAGATGAAACTCTGCCAGCATCTCCTCCTCCTTTGGCTGTCCTTTGATAGGAAAGACTAATCCTTTAATGTTTTTTAAAAGGTGCCGAACTCTGGGTGATTATTCAGAGCTGTGACTCACAAGTGAAGGGCAACCAGCGTAAAGGATCTAATTGTTCATGAAAGGCAGAACATTTAAAAGCCCTGTCATGGATGCTTTGTGTTTGGGTAGTTCTCTCTCTACACATCAGCTTTTGAAAATTGCATGCCTACTTCTCTTCATTTTGTATAAGGAACTAGGAAAGAAGCTCTTACATTTAGTGTGAAATCATATGAGTTGGGTATATAAGCTTATGAAATTAACTTGATCATATAAATTTTATGATTTATAGATGTGGATATTACTGATACCTTTGGTAAGAATACATTAAAAGCCATAGCTTGCCTTCACTTCAAGATCAGAAATGGATTGAACCCATGAAAATTTAGTAAATTCTACTTTTTCCCTTGGCTTTTATTGTTGTCCTTTCTGCAACAGGCAGTGAAAGCAGGGACTTTATCCTGTGAGAAATATTGAGATAGTGCCTGGATATGTGGGGAGAAGATCAGGAAATCTAAGGCATGACTGGAGTTGAATTTGGCAAGGGATGCTAAGAATAATAAGGGGTTTAACAGATACACAGACCAAGCAAGACAGGGACCTGTTAGAGTGGTTCCAGAGGAGGTCCATTAAAGTCATTAGAGGGCTGGAACCTCTCTCCTCTAAAGGGTATGGGAGAGTTGGGGTTGTATAGACTGGAGTAGAGAAGGCTCCAGGGAGACCTTTCAATACTTAAAGGGGTTTTATAAGAAAGACAGACACTGTTTATAAACACCTCTTGTGTCAGGAGAGGGGATAACAGTTTTTAACTGGAAAAAAAAGGATGGATTTAGATTGGAAGTAAGGATGACATTTTTTTTTTACAGTGAATATAATGAAACACAGAGATGCTGTCCAAAAAAATTGTTGGATGTCCCACCATTAGGAGAATTCAAAGCCAGGTTGGACAGGGCTTTGAGTCACCTTATCTAGTGAATTATGTCCCCATCCATGGCAGGGGGTTGGGCGCAGTTGATCTTCAAAGGACCCTCCAGCCTACACCATCCCATGAGTTTATGATTTTGACTTTAGGATTCTAAACCACAATCAACTGAAGTTTTCTACAGTAATATAATTCCTACAAACATCAGAAAGATGACTGTATTCTCATTTACATGAAACTTATTCTCAGCATCAGTGACTGTTCATGTATTCCCACTGCACTGCTGTAGTCTTATGTAATTTTGTTGACACATATAGAGTTTTATGGACATCAAAGGGAGGAAAAAATTCCAAGAAATCTCTATTCCCACAGAATAGGCACAGTCTAAGCCTTTCCCAGTCATGTGTTATCTTCATGATAATTTGATATTTGGGTTGTCAGCTGTCATACTGCAATCTGTTCTGTCCTGTGCAAATGTGGGTGTGCTCACAGAAGGTTACAGCAACATCCACTGAAGAAGAGGGAAACCACAGTTTCTTTCCCAGCCTTGGTCCTGAAATGCAGAGGGAATAATTAAGAAGGCTGCTGCTGTTTAATACCTGAAAAGAATTTCTTCCATGGAAGATTCCCAACTGTTTGCCTGCAAGAGTAGCGATTGAGCTAGGCATGCTGCCTGTGTGTCATTCAGGAATTAAACCAACGAAAAATGGATTTTCAGCTGCCTTCCCTGTACCTTTTGTGCTGCTGGATTATTAAAAGTTTACTTATGTAATCAGGAAACAAAATTGTAGATTTACACGATAGGGAAATTATAGCAGTGTTTCAAAGAGTAGAAAATGTTGTCTATAAAATAAAAGGAAATTGTAATAATTTCTGATGCATTGAAATTTGACTAGTTCACCGTGATCTCAGATCTCTTGGTCTTGTTTGTATTTCTGTGTATGTACCACAAGTATTGAATTCATATTTCACAATACATCCACAGTACTAATGGGAGTTTCTATATAATTTTCAGCATGTGAATTTTCATTTGTTTCTTTTATCTTTCATAATTTAAGACTAAAATATGTTATAATGGAGCAATGGCAGCAATAAATACTGTTCAAAATGCTACCTGTAGATGTGATCAAAGTACAGACCAAGGAATTGGAAACTCCAAACTTTTATTCTTCACCTCTCTTTTTAGATAAGCAACTTCTCTCTATTTCTCCCTTGTTACCTCCTGGGGAGGATGACTCTTACAAGCCTCACCACGTTGTTGTCAGCATTAATTATAATGTTTGCAAAGTGCTTTGAAGATAAAAAGTGCTAGGTAAGTGCTAAGTAGTATTTTTATTCCTCTAGTGTCAGAGGAATGTCAAAAAGAATGTCAGCTTCAAAGACTTTGCTATCAGATCTAGAGTGCTCACAGGATGGATGAAGGTCATTAAATTTTATATATACCTACTGAAATAATAATGGTCCATATAATCTTTTCTTTAACCCAAGTAATACTAAGATGTTTCTATTTTATATAGCTATTTAATGCAATAATATTTTTTTGGTTCTATGCTTATTACAAAAATGGGTGGGTTTCCAAAATCTGCTAATTAGAGCCAGTATAAAATAGTACACAAGATGTGCTGGAGAGAAGGCAAATGCTGCTTAAGTTTTAAGGACATTATTAAGGAAACATTCCAATCTGACCATTTATGAGACTCTCTGTCAATCACACTCCCAAGGCTAGAGACTGGCACCGATGCGACCAAAGGTCATTCCCAGTGGTTGGCTGTAGTGAGCCAAGGGGTGCCCCACTTGTCTCTCTACACACCCCACTCTCACAGTCAGACCAGGTTTCTCATAGCAGAGTCTCATATATCTAAATACACAAGGCAATTTATTCACAATACAGTAATACAATAACAGCCCAATCTGGTGCCTCTGAGGAACACAAGCAACCAAGGAACCTCTCACAGGTTCCCTATTAAAACACTGTACTACTATGATCTAATATGCTCCCCTTACAAATTTTAAGAATATGTATTTCAATTTGACTTGATTCAGTTTTGGCTTTCATTTTAGTTTCATTAGCAGTGTTTGGTTAGGTTTGTTTTGGTTTAAAATTCATTCAAGTTCTTTAAAAATAAGTCTTCTCTTAAACACCTTGAAACTTACGTAATTAGTAGTTGGTGCAGGGCTAACCTTGCTTGGAGATCCAGATGCACAGCAAACCTCAGCCTGTCATGAAGAACTGAGACCTGTTATTCAAAGGGAAAAAATCATCAGAGTTCCACCTGTACCTCGTGTTCAGTGCTGTGTGGTACAACTAGATTTTGTGCGTTCCTCAGTATGAGGGTCTTGCTGCATGGCTCTTAGGACTGGAAATGACTGACTGCAAATATCTTTGTATTCAGCTGTGGATTTTACCATCCCCATTCCTGATTATGGGGAAAAATATTAACTTTCAACTAGCAGAAGTACTTCCTAACTACTCCCCAGGATGTAAACTCTGTCTTAAACTTCAAGACAGTAGAAATGCAGTTTTAAGATGAATATTGAACAGAAATAGGTACCTCAGTCATAAAGTACCTTTGATCAATAATATTCTGATACAGTTTGATGGACTGTTAAAGGAGAAATGGCAAGAAAATGTCTCCCATTACAATTAAATCTTTCTTGTTTATACTTAGAATGAAGTGCATTTGGGAGAGTGGTTTCAGAGTGGTTTCAAAGTGATATCAAAGAATCCCTCAGTATAATCCTTAGTTTTATTAGTTTTGCACCAAAAAAAAAAAATAAAAATATTTCCCATGACCAAATTTGGCATCACATAATCAGCAGATGTTCTGTCTTGTGAAAACTACCACCTTCTATATAGTGAAGTTAAATTATTAAGTTATTCTTTGGTAGACTTTTATAAAGCTACTATTTTTTATTGTAAGGGAGTCACTGAGCTTAGTTTCCCTCATCTCACATTTGTAACCTTCATTTCCTTGGGTGTGGAACACTTCTGAGGAATTATCTTTCAAAAGTCATGTTCCAAGCTCCTCACCTGATTTCTTTTCATCCTGTCAAAAAGAAATCCTTGCTTTACCTTATGCCAGCAGCAGCTAGTTCTGAGGCAAATCTGTTCTACACTTTCCCTTTTGCATCCCTCTTTATTGCGCACTGTCTCCTTTGATCAGAACAGGTCTTGAACTGCAGCAATTCACCTTTGAAGGTTACAAACTGATTGTCCTCAGTAATACCCTGGACAAGTAGTTATCTTTTCTGTACTTTGCATTTAGCATGCTGTGCTCAGAGTAGGCTGCTTGTGATAATCTATATAAAGAACTGTAAATGTATTTACACTTTACAACCTTATATGTAATAACATTATTTTTTAAAAGAAGCTTCTTTTAAAAATTGTTTTCACCTCCCCCTTTTCAATAACTTTATTTTGCATTTGAATAACTACTAAATTGCCTACCCTCATTGGAGGGGATCTATGAAGATCATCAAGTCCAACTCCTGACTACACACACAGCAACCTGAAAGCTAAATCCTGCACCTAAAAGTGTTGTCTAAATGCTTCATTGACAATGAAAGGCCTGGGGCTGTGACGGCTTCCCTGAGGAACTTTTTTACAGTGTTCAAGCATCCTTTCAATGATGAACATTTTCTAACTGCCTCCTAACCTGCAGGAGTAAGAAGAACTGCATACTGTTTCTGAGTTAACCTCCTTATGTGTGTACAGTTAGGGTTATAAAGTGGACTTTCTTTCATTTCTCTATCTCAAATGGAGTGCTTAAGTTGGTAGCCTGGGTTCATTCATGTCACTGTTTAAATTTTCAGGCTTCCTCTAGCCCATAGACAGGCTCTGAGATATAATCCAAATGTTTTGTGAACTCAGAACATGACAGTGCAAGCAGATTTGGGGATTTTTGTTGATGCCTGAATGTTGTCCCAGACAGATATGACCTTCTCTGTGCACCACATCTGTCAGGGTGAGGAATACCGTTTTTTTCAATGACCATGGGGCAGTTAGGTTTGCAATGTCACAGATGGGCAGCATAATTGATTTAGTCATTGAAGACTGACAGAAGAAGAAGAAATACATTTAGAAATTGTGCCTTGGATAAAAATCTCTCCTTGCTTATACCTTCAAATTTCCTTGCAAGTACCTTCAGCAACCCTCCTGGATTTCCAGCTAACAGAAGCAGAAGGTCTTATTCCCAGCACAGGTTCTGCTCTGTGAATTTTCCACAGGCAGTGGCAGTCGCTAGTAAATCTTGTCCGTGCTCAGAGCAAATACCAGCTGTCCTTGCTTGCACTCTGAACCAGCTGGATGCAAGCCAGCTCTAAACTGGAAGCTGTGTAGCTGTGTTAGCATGGCACTGAGCCTGAGTGCCACACGAGCCTGAAAGCCCTGTCTCCCAGCAAGGCTTATTAGCTCAAACTCAGTGCCACGTTAATTGTACCTCAGCATCTTCTGATCTGCTACTGGCTTACATCCAGCCAGCCTGGAGTCCAGACAAATCCAGTCATAACTGCCTGTAAAATACCATGCAGTTGCAGCCCATGTTTCTTCACACAGCAGTCAACCTTCCTTTCCCTAAGCCCTCTTTAAAATTGGACTGCAAATATGTAGTAGGAGCTTTGTACTTACAGGCTTATCCCTCTAAGAAAATGGCTCTTAAAATGTCGGGAGCCAAGCAGGGAGTATGCTTTGATAAATATAATGTTGATAAGTAACCCCAGCTATTTCTTCACGAACTCTTATTTGTCTTTACCTTTCTTGTTTGACACTGTAACTGTTTTTCTCTAGTCATTCAGATTCAGGTGAAAAAATGTATCCTTGGTATATATAACTTGAAAAATTAATATTAAAATTCAAACAAACTCCAAGCCAGATTTAAGCTTCTGTGCTTTCCAGAGATATATTTCAAACTATTTAAGTGCTGTAGAACATACTATGTCATACTGCATTTAATGGTATAACATTTCTTAGTTAACTTCTGAGTTGCAGAAGATCTCATAACAGCAATTTTTAGGCATTGTGTTGTTGATTGTAGCTATAAAATTTATTTTTGCCATATTAAAAGAAGGCCAGAAGCCTAACTAATAGCTGCTCTGAGGGGATCTTTTAACTGTGGTATTACAAGAATTGTTCAAGTAAAAAGTCTGCTCAGAACCTGAACTGTAATTTTCTTCGAAAACTCTTCAGGCCACTGGGTGAACGCATAATTCTAAATGTTTGTTTCTGCATCTCAAACAGTATAGCTTACTATACTGATGAAGTAGCCACAAGGTAATTTTTACATTTCAGCAATGGAGATCTTATCATAATATCCAAAAGGCACATACTGTGCTGCCATCTGTTTATTTTTTCTTATTAAATTGAATGTGAGGTCATTTTTTTTTCTTTAATACATTATTTAAAATATTTATCATCACTGAGCATCTGTGCTTGGTAAATATGGATTTATTTTTAGCTTACAAAAATGTTTTTCTCAAAAAATATTTTTGATAATTGTTTTACACTCATATTCTTAACCCTTAAACACAATGTGCTTTGCTCTTTTTTGTTTTACCTTACTTTTGGTTTTAATTGAGTTTATTTGCCAGAAACCAGCACATATTGTAAACTGAGAGGAAAAGTAAAACACACACAAAAGAAAACAACAACAACAAGAAAAGCAAACCCAAAGAAACCCGCACCACACCAAATGTCAAGGCGAAAATAAATAAGGGCATATAAGAAAGGGAAGAAAATCTTGGATAACCTGGAACAGAGTAACACCTTCATTCATAATGGAACTTCTGCTGGTGGAAAAGGATGGATTGAATATTATAAATGTGATTACAGACAAAAAGGCCAACAAACCTGGCTGGTTTCAAATAATGTCTTTGGAAACCAGCCCATCAGAGCTGCTCGAGAGCACAGACATTTTAGTTTCCAAACCTTTTAGTAACATCTGAGGATTTTCTTGAGGACATGCTATTTTTATTTGGTGTTTAATGATAATGAATACCTCAAGAAATATCTTTTCTTTGTCAATCCAAATGGATAGTTTCTGCTTCACCTCCTTTTTCTTAGTACGCAAAGTTATTTTAATCCTTATGAAAAGAAAAACTTATGATTTACTGCCATGTCAACTCCTTGAATGAAGAATAGTTTTCTTTTGTCAGATAGCTAGTGACTCACTATAAGGTACGGAAAAGTACATGTTCCCAAAAGTTGATTTTCTGACTTACTGCTGGAAAATATACTTCGATATCATTACACAGCTTTGCAGTTTGTTCTGCCTTTTGTACAGGTGCCTCATAGTAAAAAGAAAAATAACCCAAACATTAATAAGCCAGGTACCTGCACTTCAAAGTGAGGCCAGGACTATCAGTTTTTGGGAGACGTTTGGTTTTGGTGCACAGTGAGAAAAATGAAAACAGTAATGGCAAGTGCAGTACGCACATTTCATAGATAAGACATATTAAGCATTCATAGATTTACATCAGGTTATCTGTTGTGTTTATGTAAGCCAAAAGAATACCATCCCTAACCCTTTAGCAGAGATACACAGTGAATTATGTTAAAAACCTTAAAAGTACTTCCAAAATTATAGCACATTCTTCTTATAGATAGCATATTTTTTTCCAAATTCTGTTCTAGGTCAGATATTCTCCCAGTTATGCTAGTTGCATCTACTGCTGTATAGAATGTCCTAGAACTTCTGCTTTGATCAAACGAGACTTAAGACTTAAAGGAGACTATATAGAAGAGCATATAGGTGGAGACAGAAGCCGTATCTGGGGTTTCGTGAATGGTACTAGGTGCTAATAATAAGTTCTTAGCTGCTAATAGGAATAATCAAAGCTGATTGTGAACATTGACTTCCAGGAAAGTAACCCTTCCTGCTTCCTCTGCCCTTTTGATCCCTGTTTTAAAAAAAAATAAAACCAAAAACTGCCACACTTAAAATTTGTCAAAAGCTTCTGGTTCTAGCCAAATTTTTCCAGGACTTTTCCAAAAAATTCAAAAGTTTTTTGTTACAGGGTAACTCTATTTCTCATGTTATAGTGGCAGCAAAATTTTCCTGTAGCTTATATTTCTGAGTATGTGCATCTTTCAGTTAAAAAGGTTTGTACAAGGAAAGAAGTTTATGTTGAGGCCTTGAAAACTCGCTTTGTTATTAAGTACCATGGTAGTCTACTTTTTTATAGTGACAACCAGATGTGTAGTAGTTGCGTACTTCTTGGTTCTACAACACTATTCAGACAGATAAAATTGTTTCATTTCTGGTCTTTCCAAGCCTTCAATTTCCAAGTTTGAGTTTGGAATCACAAACTGTTGTTACAAATTACTGTCACTCAAATGGATACTTGTATTAAAAACATGTACCTGTTTAAAAATTACTTTCCAGTGATTCACAACGCTGAAAAGCTGATGTGATGTCCTTCATCACTGTGTTGATAAAGCTATTGAATTTTCTGTGTGGAAATTCTTGTGTTTTCCCATTGCATAAAACCCTCCAAAAATTGACTAGAAGTACTTTTTTTATAGTGGAGAGGTTCTATTTCCTACCTTTTTAAAGCTAGGAAATGGAGGCCATTCCTCCCTTTTTCCCTCCTCATTCAACTGAGCAGCTCTACCTTGGCTTTCTTCCCTCCCTCAGTTAATCAGTTTTACTACTTCTACTCTTATCCAGTTAGGGCTTTCTTACATAAATCTTGTCAAGCTACAAGGGAGTAATTTGGCTCCAATTAGCAGCAACTAGGATACTTGTTTTACCACTTGCAAATATATTAACACTATCCTCATTTCATCAGTTCACTTTTAAGGGAAGATCAGTTATGGCAGATGCTTGGAAGAATTACTAAGGTTCTTCACTTATTAGTGTCTCCCATCATGGCCCTGGATGGTTTCCTGGCTGTATATGAGGTCCTGGATAGGGTGGTCTAGAGATCTTCAGTCATAGAGGATCTTGTGAGTTTTCCAAACCTTCCTGTATTCCTTTAGCTACTAGTATTCAGAGAAAAATAATGTCCTAAATCTGTAGTAGAGATTCAAATCTTTGAGGGAATTTCTACTTTCAAAATTACCTAAAAAAAGGCAAGAAATCTGCTTTCCTTAACCAGCCTTGATTGTGTCAACCCTTATAGGTTCTTCACCAGTTAACAGTCATTTCATCCTCATTGTTTCTACTCCATTCTGTTTCTAAACTCACAAACTGGTTCAACAATTCTGTACACCAGTCATGAAGCACTTGGTAAGTAACAAAGCACTCTGTAATG
The DNA here is from genome assembly GCA_035047865.1 of Dendrocincla tyrannina. NCBI lineage: Eukaryota > Metazoa > Chordata > Aves > Passeriformes > Dendrocolaptidae > Dendrocincla > Dendrocincla tyrannina. The sequence goes on from JAWWMP010000081.1 coordinate 72,333,434, forward strand.
AAAGCTCACACAGCATTTGATTTCTTTTCTGAGTTCTTTTTGCAAGTATTCCTTGCATTCCTATTTCTTATGTATTACATAATTATGTTTCGTAGAAGTAATATCCTCAAATTTTTAGGAAGCAGGTCAGCATTGGGGAAAGAAGTATTGCACCTGAGCAAACTGTTGAAGATTATAAAACATATTTACAATTATCTTTACCTAATATGCAAGTCTTGTGTGTTCAGCTTCCCTCTTCCTTGTTCTCTGCATAAGTGTACATGAATGCAGTCTGTGAAAGCATGACTTTTCAAACCTTGCACTAATTTTTTCCAGATCCCACTTTTATAAGCTTTTGAAAGAAACATGAACTGTACGTCTGAGAAGGTCTTTGATAATGTTTTACAGGATGGAAGTTTTTGTATGAAAAAGTATCACTTATATTTCCATTATTTATTGCCTTTTGTAAAAAGCAAAGTCTCCAATGAGAAATATTTTATGATACTGCTAAAGTTTTTTCAGGAGTTTTGTTTTTTATTTGTTTTGTTTTCATCTTATAGTTAAAACATTTAATTCATTTGTAAGTAAAGGTGACTTCCTCATGTTTCTTCTATAGGAGGAGGGTTTAATTTAAAGTATAACATTGTGAATAACTTTGAATATGGTTTTGTTTCTAGTGAGAGAACAGAGCTGAAAGGCATGACAGAGATGCTGAATTATATTGATACATCAAAGGGTTCTCCATAACAGGGTTTCATGAGGTCTGGAGAAAAATCCAAAGCTTATCAAAAGGTCAAATTAGGAAATAAAATTGAAGAAAACAGTGCCATAAGAGGAAGATTTCAAATGTAAAAACAGTGGGACAAGAACTGGATTGCCACTGTAAAGACCTTTTTTTCATGATGACCACTGTTTTTGCTAATTATCACCAGACAGCTGGGACCTCTAGAGATTGCCTAGTCCAACCCCTCCTGATGTTATTTGAGACCTCAAAATTAAAAGCAGTCATTTAAAAAATCTATATCACTTATGACATGCAAAGTTATTATTAAACCTCTAAGGAGGTTGTTTTATGCTGCTTTTTTTTTAGTCTTAGAATGTTGCGAATTTTAATGTCGCCAGATATCTTGTGCTCTTCTGGTGATCAATTTCACCAGAACAATAGCCTCTAAAAACTAATGTGGAATCAAGGTACAGGGTGACACAACCTGCAATCTGTTCCTTCCAGGGGTAGAAACTGGTCTCTCAAATTACCTGCATACAGTCTGCTTGCATTCATTATGTTAGGCATATCTATTGCAGGAGAATTAGCAAGAAGAATTTAGCAGAGAGGAAAATGCAAATAGGTGATCCGGGCAGTTTGACTGATCTTCCATAGCAGGAAGAATTCTAACAGCCTTTTGCCCCTGTTAGATTGTCAAAATATCCCCATTTTTCTTTTGAAAAAAGGGAAGAAAAATACCTATTGGTGCAAGGGAAAGATGAAGTTCTACTGCAGAGGGAACCAAGTGGGATAATTGTGGAAATAGGAGGGAGTAAGTTTGGCCTTTTTTTTGGTAGTTCCCTAACCTCTCTGACAAACTCTTGTGACCATATTTTATTTAGCCATTAATCCTTCAAAAGTCATTAGTACATGAATAATACCTCTACAGCCTTAGGGGTTTGGTTACGTTGGTTTTCATTTAGGTTTGCAGTTCTAGGCTTACTGGGTGGTCTGTTTGGTGGGTTGGTATTCGCTTTTTTTTGAGGGGGGTGGAGTGGGCAGTATACACATATATTGTTTAACTGGTTTTGTGCTCTTCTTTGTTAATGCAATCTAAGCTGTGTATTTAACTAGATGCACTGACTTTTCTAGCCAGTCCAGTCAAGCAGTGTTCTTGCTTGACCTTTTATCTCAGCCCCAGTAAACTCAGTGTGGAGTGGACTGATATACACCTTAATTCTTTGTTTTCCTGATTTTTCAGGTTTTTCTAACAGCCTTTCTTCAAAGCCTGATTCAACTCACATTGGACTCAATACCTCTGAAGAGTTAGCTGTGTGGGAAAATCAGATCAAGTCTACTGTCACATTTGTCCTCCAAGAAGGTTAATGTTTTGCATCCCTCCAGAACCCATTAGTTTGGTCAATAGTTTTACACACACTCTTCCTGCTGCTACTACAATCCATTCCAATTTTCTTGCATAATCTGCTCAAAAATGTTAGCCTTCATCATTAAATTATTTTTAAAAACAGTTCCCATTTTTCAAGTCAAATGATGATGCTCCTTTTTCCTGTTATCCTAATGCAAAATTAAATCAAACACTTCAGTCATTTGTGGTATTAGAAGTATGCCTGTAGACCATTCTTAGAATATTGGAAAATATTTTTACTGAGAGGGCAGGTTAAATAACGAAGGCATATGCATACAGGCACAGTCAGATCATATGAAAACTGGACATTTTTAGGTAGCTTGTGTTTAAGTTTTGGAAACTAATGAATGACAGTTTTAGCACTGGTTAGTTTACCAAAACTAGCAATTCTGGAAAGCATGAGACTCACAGCTACATCCACATATGAGGAACATGCATTTATATTTTTTAACATGATTCTAAGTAGAGGTTTTATTCTGGTAAACCTTTATTCAAATGATCCATGTTTAGATCTCCCATCTGCACAGCAAATTTCTGACTATTTGAGGTTTATCAGTGGAACCTAGATAATCAGAAGTTTGGCTCATGAGTGCTAGGCATCTGTCTTTCTTGTAGTTTGGTTTCATTAGAAGTAGTTTACCCTGGTGAAGTTAATAGAAGGATAATCTGTGAAGGGGTATGGAGTTCCAATCTATGATTCTGTGTATATAGAATTTATGTATGGGTTCCTGGTGTGATTCAGGAATTTTCTGAATCAGATATTTAGAATTGGGGAGGCTATAATTGGAAGGTATTGTTATATGATTATTATTTTTCTATGCTTCTTCCTGGATGTTTACTTTTGTTGACTCTTAGAACACTGGGACTAAAAGGGTCTTTGTTCTGATCCAGTACAACAGGTCTTACTAAGCATGTGGATTTTTAAGAATAGCTGATTTTTAAACAGTAAGGACTTCTCAACCTTAATTCTAATAAAACAGGCATTTTGTCGTGACATGGTTTGCATTCTGCTGAAATCCACAGGAAAGAAATTGCTTCACTGCTGTCCCCCACTTGGAATTCTAATAAGTAAGCAATACATTTGGCAGTGAGTGCTTTCTCAATCTCAGTGACTGGTGGTAAAATAAGAGGTGGCCTGCAATCAGAAAGATATTTTTAGTTAAAAGAACTGCTGCATGAAGTGTGATGTTCAGCGCTATAGTGTCAGAAGCAAATCCTTATTGATTCCGACCTCTCTACATTTTGCATCTTGCTGATCAACTCTCTCATAGTGCTGCTCTGTCAGACACTGGAGCATGGGATTCAGAGTAAAATAGTCCTGCCAGAGCAGTTTTCCACCATGATTGGTTCAGAGCCTCGGAGTCATTCTACAATTTCTTTATCATAAAATTTTTCTCAGTCTGTTCAGCTTTGCAAAAGGAAGTTAAACATATCCTGCTATGCAGCAATATTACAGTTTTACTTGTTGCTTAAAGTTTTCATTGATGCTTTAGCTTCACAATTCTCTGGGTGCAACCATTTTAGTATTTTAAACCATCTGCTAAATTACCATACTCTTTAAGAAAAATATGCTTTCATAACTCCTGCTTAGCTTCTTTTACAAAGTGCATATTTGCAAGTTGTGTAGTATCTATGGTGGCTGCTCTGAAAGCCCCACCAAATAAGATTTGTGAATATTGAACAATTTGGTTCTTATGATTCTGTAGATATGAAATTAAGATTATATTCTTAAAACAGAGGTGGTGTCACTTTTTCATTCAGCTTCAGAGAAATTTTGTATTTGAGCTAAAGGACAGGTTTGCATTTAAAAGACATGTATGTGGAGGTTATTCAGAATGCCATCCCTCTCAAAAAAACAATCTGAATTAATTCATTTGGTCTCCAAGACAACAGCCATGGATTTCTTATGCCAAACAAAGCTTCTAATTAATGTCATCTAGGTAACTGCAGATGTCATTGCTGATCTATGGTCTTGCGTCTGATCTATCTGAGAAATGTCTGTGTTCCATGAACAGGGGGAAAATGTGTCCATAGTGTGAAAGTGAATAGATGAAAGTGAGAATAATTATATTTAAAAAAAAAAAAAAGTGATACAGATTTTTTGGGGGCCTCTTGGTAAAGTGAGAATGGGTCCATTATACTCCTGTCTACAGGTTGCAGTTCTTATGTATAGTGCTGAATGACCACTATGTTTGATTTTCTATGAGTTTTTCCTCACAGTTTTGAAGGAATCTCTGCTCCTTTGCTTAGTTTCTTCTGAAAAATTTGGTGCCAACATCTGGAGTGCATACCCAGAATATTTTGACTGTTTCCTTCCTTGTGTGCAACAGGCAAATCATTGTTGTCGGGTGTTGTGTTTTGTTTTGTGTTGTTTTTTTTTTTTCCTTTGATTTTTTTATGGAAGGTTGTAGAGAATGCCCCAGAGGGTTTGGGATTTGGTTTCTTCTTTTTTATTTGTTTTTTTTTTTTTTTTTTTGTCTGTTTATTTGGGGTTTTAACACACTTTGATTGCCTGACAGTGTCATTTGAATTTACTGCTATACCATCTTACTTCAATTGGCAAAGAAGTGTGATGGTTTCTTTTACTTAGTTTGTTGGGGATTTTTTGCTACGAGTTATCCTATTGTTCTATAGCTAAGTTCACTGTAGAAAAAGATAGTTCTCCCGTTGTGACATTGTGGTATCATGTTTAGATGGTGTAGGCACTCGAGAAGATAATTCAGTGGAATATGCTAGGGTGGCAATACAGCGTTGCTGTAGTTTATAGTCTTAAGTGCTCTCATTCATTCTAGGTCATAGCAGTAGCAACTTGAGAGTATCACACTTTAATTTTGTGAGTTTTCTCTCCCTTGAGTTATGTTTTCTGTTCCATGATTCAGCTTAGATCAGTGTGTTGTGTTAGGAGTATAAAAATTTGGCAGAAAATAAACCCGCTTGCTTTCCAGCTGGTCCTAAGGGATCAGGGGTCCTGTGTGTGGCTGGGCTTAATTTCTGTTCAGAACCAATTTGGCACAGTAAGTTTGGTCGTGTTCAATAAGATTCCAGATGCACAAGTGGTGTGGGTTACACCGTAAGTCTGGTCTCATTTGTGATGGGAGATTCACAGATTGTGAGGTTTAACCAATTAAACAGTAAAAGTGTGGCCCAGTCCAACAGTAACCTTCATGAACACAGATTCACCAAAAGTACAGATTATTGGAGCAACAGATTATAGATTCTTTTAGATTGCTAGTCATAAATTTACTTGACCTGCAACATATAAGTGTATAACACTATATACGGTGTGTTCCTGTGTATATTCCAAAGCGCTTGGTACCAATCTTATCACAGAGGTGTCCCTGTTTTGAGGAGGAGAGAGGAGCAAGCCCATCAGCTTGTCTGCAAGGTCATCATATTCTCATTCTCTACCATTGAGGATTTCAAATGGGATAAGTGGAGGTAAGACTGTAGTCAAATATTCTATTAGGGCCATCATAACTGAGGGAGGAGCCAATTTATATGTTACGGAGGAACATCAAGATTTACAAAGAGAGAGGTTACAATGATTGAGTTTTGTGCAAGGGTGGAGCAGAACACATTAGTGTCACTCACTAATACTCCTGTCTGATTGCAACAAAAAGGATTATCCAGCCTCTGCCTGATAATCTGTTACTCCCTCAGTATGTCATTGTGGCCATGGAAATCCCTTTGCCACATTATCTCATGGCATGTCCCATGGCTGTAAGCCTCATCCTACACAGTGTCATAAAGAACATTTAGGGACCTCTAGAAGATAGGTATTTACCAGTCCTAGCTTATTTGAACAACTGATCTTTGAAAAGAAAAGATGAGGGAAAAACTACATACGGGTGTCAGCAGTCCAGGTCTTGGAGTAGAGGAAGGAAGCTGAGAAAATTCCCAATAAATTGATTATTCCCTTTCTTCACACAAACAAAATATTTGAAGGCCACTTCAAGGCACAGTGATTATCATGATTATGGAAGCCATAAAATCATTCGAGACTGGGGGGATGAAGGGTGCAGCGTGAAGGGTGATGGTAATTTGGCACAGCTGATAGTTTCCTAAGGCATAGCAAGGATTGTGAGCTTTCACTTTTATTTACATACCTAGAAGAGTGCAATGAATAGAAGATTCAAAATAATATCCTGTATAAGCCATACAGAAAACCTCATAGTGAATGTGTCTAAATGTTGAAATTCTGTTAAAAATGGGTAAGAAAATACTAGGTTTTGTTTCTGTTTCTGAAGGTTGATGTTATTTTTGTGCTTGCTTACTTGTTTCTTTTTTTGTGGCAAAATAGTGTATTTTGTTACTAGATGCTTTTAACTGCTCTCCACTCACCGCACTCCAGTGAAGCCATACAGGCCAGGAGGGCTTTGCTATTTTATTACTTGCTCTGATGTGAGCAGAAGCCCATGGAAAGGACTACAGTGAACCATATAACATCATTACTATTAATGGGCTCGGAAAGCAGAATCCATGAAAATACACTAGTTCAAGCCTGGGAAAAAAAAAAAAAAGTTTTACCTCACCTCATTCAAATGATGAATGAAAATTCTGAACCATTTCTACAAGACAGATTAACACTCTGAACTGAAGAAGGTTGTTCAGGCAGACTGCATGTGTGAAACCTATGGTTATGAAAGATGACTGCAGTATCTTTCTGTATCAGTAGTATTAATGATGCTTAAAATGCATTCCTGAAAATACAGATCTGCTTACAGATATAGGTAGATTTGAAGGGATGTCATACTTTGTGGCTTTTTATTTTAGCCAATAGATTAGTGAAAGCTGCTGCCATAGTTCAGCTTCATAACTTCACTAATGCAAATTGAAAAAGTTTGGTTATCATTTGACAAATGTTCCTGTCTGCATCAAATCCTCTGAACCATATTAATTTATACCTAGAGACATGTCGAAGTACTTGAGAATAATTTGGGCAGCTGGTGAACTGTTACCCACGAGTTCACAGACAGAATTTCCACTTTTTCCTTTCTTTCTACTTCAGTGAATTTGGCTAGAAAAATTGATAACACAGTGTGGGAAACTCTGCTTCACTAGAATATTTTATTTGCTTTTTAATGTGCTTTTGTACTACAGTCACATGTGTGCTGACATTCTTATACGGTATGCTACTGAACTGCTGAGATGATAATACTATACCTCAAAATATAAAATATTTCTTTTAACTGATTAAACTGCTGATAAACAGATCCATGTGGTCTGTGCTTTAATGTTCTCTTGGTAGACCAGTTCTGGGTGATGTTTTGGATTGTAGAGCTTCTTGACTAGCAGAAATTCTATGAAAAGCTGGCAGCTTTGGAAGCAAATACAAGAGATGCAAGGAAAAATTTTCCCATTTCATGTCCTTTTGGCATTCCCAAACCTTGACCTGAAAGAACTATTGCTATTACCTATGCATGGTAAACTGAGAATAAGATACATGTAGTTCTTTACAGGTCAAAGGAGGGCTCCAAGCAAGGAATTTTTCAGTGAATGTTAAATTCACAATGCTCTCAATTGTGAGCATCAAGCTTTCTGCCTTGTGCTGCAACGTCTTGTGTAACAGGTACTGCAGTACTGCTTCTTAGGCATATATTTTATTATATTTACCTTTTAGCACACTGTTGTTACATTGGATATGGTCTGTTGAAGATTTCACACATGCAAGTATTTATAGTAATGAGATGAATGAAAAAATGTCTTCTCTCTGATTAGTTCATATCAGACTAGAATAGATACATTCTGATTAAGAATTCCAGTTGAGTCACAACATATTTATATTGAGAAAAAAGCAAGAACTTATGTTCTAATTGTCAGTGATTTGGGCTTGAAATCATTTGAGGTAAATTCTGACAAACATATCTTGTGGAAAACTTTTTTGAAACATCGTAGCAGCTTCAAACAATTAAGATTAAATTACAAAATATTTATTAAATTAAATTTATGCTTTCAAAACAATATATAAATTAGAAGGAAAGTTTCAGGAAGAAATATTAGAGTAAATGATGCTGGTACTGTTCACCTCTACAGCACAATATGTCGGGCTCAAACAAATAAAATGATCCAGCCTTACAACAGATTGAAATTAATTCTTCCTGGGCAGCAAACAGAAGCAGCCCAGACTCTTCCAAGTATAAAATTATACTGTGACTACATAGATGAAACTGCTGCATATAATGGGATACTTTACAAGGACACTGCTTCGAAATATCATATAACACAAAATAGTGCTTTGCTGAAAAATGCTAAGTGTAGGCTGTAGTGACTGTCTATGTATGAAGCGCAGTTTGAAATGTTTTATAATATCCAGGCATGAATAGTGCAAAGAAAGGTTAAATCTCTAAACAAAATCTCATGTACTCAGACAGTAAAATGTAGAGCAAGTAAAGTCTATTATTTTCCCATTGAACTGGGACCAAATATCTCAAAAACTGATTTATTAAACAGAAAATTTTACCCATTAAGACACTAGAAATACCTCCAAACTCTAAAAGTAAATACATGAGAAGTAACACTCATCATTAAAAAGTTGCAATATAAAACACACTATAAAGAAAAAAATGGCTTATAATGAAATTTCTGATGAATTTGGTAACAGCAAGTAGCTCAGTTTAGCAAGAATCCATTTCAATATCTCTCTTAGATATGTCATTCAAGTATTTCCTGTTAATTTGCTACTGTATATAGATAAAATAATTAAGAAAAATATTAAATATAGCACTTGAAAATAGCTTAAAAGTTAGTGAATTAACAAACAATTTTTAGGCAACAGAATATTTTAGTTAGCTTTATCAAATTTGCCAAGCTTTATTACAATATTGTATGAACTATAAGGCTATAATGAACAAAGGCCAATCTAGTCTAAACTAGATACTTGGATTATTTTTTTAATTGTGTCCAGACATTTGTGGTCATATAACTTTGTAGATATACCTAGTCTAAACTTAAAATGTCAAGTGATGGCAAAGACACAATATTCCATTGCAATTTTTTTCTTCAGTCTACTCATCTCTAACAATGTGATACTGATCCACTTTTGCTACTATATGTTGGCTAAAACATATAGTAAAAGGTCCCTCTAAAACACATTGCCTATTTCCTGTATCAGTGTTTATAGACTTTATAGACACTTGACCTTATTAACCTTTCATGTCTTTGATAAGAAAAACAGATTGATCTCCTTGTATCACACAATGACAGCAATTTCTGAATATAAAATGTAATTGGTAGCTAAAATATTGTTGATGAGACTCAGCCTCAAAATTTTTTTGCCTGACATTGTTGAGGACTTTAATTCTGTAAGTCATGAGAAGAAGATTGTAGCATTCTTGATTCTTTCACTAATGCCACTTTTTCTATGATGCACATCTGCATCTTCATCAGTTTCAGAAAGAAAAAAGTCTTCACACAAAGCCTCAAGATTCACTTGCTAACCCTTTAAGATAAACTCTTGAGTACAGATTGGCCTTCATATCTGTATTCTGGATGGCTCAAAGAGAGCTTCCTGCTCTGAGTGCACTGTGGTGGCAAGCTGGCCACATATGGCTGCAGTAGCTCTTCTGCCTCTGTGCATCAAAAATGCCTGTCCTGCTCCACGCTGCTCTGTATAGTCCCACCTGGAATGTGGTGTGAATGTTGGAGCTGAGCACTGACACTGATGCAGCCTCTGTATTGGACCAGAATACAGCACAGCTTATCGATATAAGCAAGGACCCATTTGTTTTGGGAGAGTCACAGAAGAGTAACGCACAGCCTGTGCATGAGAACAGAGAGTGAGGGGGGCACTTCAACCACCTGAGAAATGCAGGAATAGGGACTGGATATGTGTATTATTGATGAAAAGCTAACTATTTTCCCATGAAAGGGAGGCACGGCACAGGAACTGACATCCATTTTCAAGTATGCTCTGTGCTGTGTTACCTCTCCACACACAGAGGTATGGATTGGAAAGCAGAATGAAGTGTGCTATGGAGAATTTTTTTTTTTTTTTGGTCAAAAAAGAGGGTTCAATGATACATTTAATCTATTGCTCTGGATGAGTCTAATTCAAAACAGAATAAAAATAAGATTAAGATATAGTGAGTAGTATTGTTAACTGAAATGTTGAAATGTTTATATTTCAACAGTGGTAGTTTTTGAACAAGGTGTCCCTATCTTACCTTGACCGTACACTTTTAATCTCTTGGGTCTGTGTGTTAAGAAGTTGACAGCTGATGAAATAGAATCATACAGCTTGACGTTGTTGTTGTTTATACTGATAAAATATTTAAATTGCCTAAAGACAAAATAAAAAAGAACTTGAGGCAGGAAGCAAAGACAGTCATGGAAGCCTCGAGTTTTGCTTCACAGAGACTCAAGGTATTTTTCCCAGAAGGTGTAATCAGACAGTTACCTACTACCATGGCAGCTGGGAGTCAGAGAGAGTGCTGGAAAGTTCAAGGTTAAATTAACCTTGGTTGCTTTGGCTAATTCTTCAAAGAAAACTTTGTGAAGTGTGAAAATAAAGGGTGGTAATTCTGCAGTGATAAAAGCACGTACTTTGAGAAAGCTTTTATAACAAGACTAAAATTTGAATGAGGATTAGGGATATAAGATTTTATGGTGAATGTTTTTTGGATAGGCTACGGAACATTTCAGTGAAAAGTACCAAACAGAGTCGCAGCAATCTGTGAGAAAATTCTGCTGTCCTAAATGAAAGAACTCATTCTGGAACACACTTTTGCCATAACTAAGACTGATCAAGTTAACTAGATGCAGAGTCTTACTTCTACATACCATGCTTTTGCAGGTATGTGAGGATACTTGCTCAAAAGTTGGTAGGGTGGCCTGACATTTGTGGCTGAAACTGTCTGTGGCTTGTCCCAGAAATGTCTACATTTATTTTTAAAAAGTACATTTGCTGCTTTTTGTAATACTTGTTATTTTGGTGGTTAGGTGATTTTTAAATCGAGTCAAAACTATGAAGCCATTGGCTTTCTCTACGGAGGACACATGTGCTGCACATTGCAACGCAGTGTGATGAGAATATGCAGTACATGAATTAAGCTTAATTTGAGGTTACTTAAATTTCATAGGTGAATTTTACATTGTGCCATCTCACCCACATTATAACTCCCTGCAGAAGAACTCTCAGAAAAAAAAATAGACTATATGAAAAACCATGCTACTTTTAACAAAATTAACAAAATGTCATTGTTATTAGTTAACTTATGAAGGATTACTCACAGAATGCTCATATTTACAGCATAAAGGATTTCCATAATATTATTGCCATTATTAATGCTGCATTGCATAGCAATTCTCATACATGTATCATTCTTAGGTGATGTATAGTGAGAGATTTTTGCCAAATTTGTGTGAATGGATCCTTAATAGGATACAAAGTAATCTTAAAACATTAGATAAAAAGGATGGAGGAGTAAACAGAGAAAAGTTGCATATTTCTCAGTAATTTCTTTGAATATAACTGTTTTCCTAACTTGTATCACTCACTCCTGACTCATTGCTGTGACTCTGTCTGGTAAGCCAAAACATTCTAAGGACACTGTGTTTCAGTTCCAGACTTGAAAATAGGTATCCTTACATGTTTCACTCCCAAGTGGAAAACTATGAAGTTAACTGCAATATACAAGTTTACAGTGCTTGTCTGTCTCAATCCTGATAAACAGAAAGGACAAGCAGTGGTGCCTCATTCTAGAACTGAGTAGCCCACATTGGCTCACTTCCATGCTGCCTGGGGCTTGCTGTCCCTAGAATGGACTGGCCATGTCCACCTGCACAACACAGAGGTGTCAGGAAGAGGCCCTGAGATGTAACTGGTATTTTGGTATGGTCTTTTTCCAGTTAATTATGTCTGAATTAATGTGACAATTTTGTTATTGCCTACCACACTGCTTCCAGCAAAACTGAGATGTGGCATGGAGACATGCAGGAGGTTTGAAGGCAGAAACTGAGAAGAACTGGAGAACTGTATGCGACAGCTGGGTGGTTCACTCCCCCTTTCCCGTCTCCCTCCAGCCACATGGTCCCGAGATGTCCCAGCAAAGAGACACACACAGACCGCAGGAGAGAGCAGAGAGAGTTTATTCACATGGCCAGTGGTATTTATAGGGCTTTAGGGGATGCTGGTCACAGCCTGTAGGATTCAAGGGTTAAGAACCAATGGGGAAAGGGTTAACAATGGACCAATAAGGGGCGGTTTCACATCGCCTGGCCAAGGTAAATTCTTGCATACTAATTAGGAAGATAAGGGTTTTCTCTCAAAGGGTTTTGGGAAGGGTGGCTCAGGGGGGAAAAAGGGCAAAGACTCCATTTTACAATACAGTAAAAGAGGCATTCTGGCTGGTTTCTTCATCTTCTTACTGTTACAACTGTACAGGTTGAAAATAGTAAAAACTTTTGTAGTTTCATTCATTCTGTTTATTGAATCAATGTTGGTGAGATTCAGAACAGAGCAAGTAAGCTGTTAATTAGGAAACAGTCAAGAATCCCTATACTTGGTCTTGTTCTTTGGTCTTCTCTTATTTAGAAAAGTACATATGTACAGGCAATCTCTGAAATGGCATCCTTTACCTAGTATGTCTCTGAGACCTTTTGTGGATTAAATTCTGTATTGTTTTGCACATTCTTTTCCATTGATTATCTCAACTTTTTCAGTTTCTGGAATTTAAAGCTTGAGTCTATTTTTTATCTCTTTTACTCTAGAATAAGTGGGACGCTGAAGGCTTACTCGTTAATTATCTTTTGTAAAATGAACCTTGCAAGAAATATCTGTCATGGGTGGTTGTTTTCTGATTGCATCCTTGGACACTGTCATATGGCTATAAATGCTTTTCATCTTTTAATGATCATAGGGTTTATTTTTTTGTTTGTTTTTTTGTTTTTGTCTTTGTTTGGGGTTTGCATTTTTATACATATACATAAATACATATATATCTATAATATATTTATATGGGGGATTTAAAATAGCCCTGTTTTAAATATTCTGGTTATTTAGTCAAGAAAAGGACTGACAGCAATGTGTTTAAAATTGTAAATTTTGCAAAACTTTTGAATTTCTTACAATCTAATTATGAACTGTGATCTCTCAGTATTGCAACTCCTATGTTCCAGCAGTGCTATTTCTTGGATAAAGAATTAATATTTTTCAATAACTATTTGATCCAAGGATCTAAAACTGTGACCTCAAATTCAGGCTGTTTATATCAGAATGTTCTTATTTCATGTTCCTTGATCTGCTATAAACTATCAGCTACAGTGAAGAGAATTTAGTTATTGGTGTAATAAGTGTTCTAATGCATCTACATCAACAACTCTTTCTTTAAAGTTTCAGAAAGGGTCAGTGTGGTTACCTTAAATGCACCTTGACTGAAGTGATGTGTGTATGTGTTTTGTTTTAATAATTTTTTAGTGCATCAGAAGCTGTATGAGTAATTCTGCTTTTCACATTAGAGAGATATTAATCAATCCTGTAGTTTCTTCCCTTTTTCTTTTTTTGAATCCTGTTTAATCAATCTAATTTGTTATTAGATTTTTTATTGCCAGCATTTTCTCAATGCCTCTGTGACAGTACATTTGAATTCTGTCAAATGAATTTTATATTCTGTTGTCAGCTTCCTTGTCAGATATCCTTTAATCAGTCTTTAGCATTTCACTGCTTTTCTATATGAATGGTCCCAGAATTAGATTTAATATTTGACATGCTTTTGACCCACTGTAAAAAATCCATTTCCTGAAAAAACTGCAAATGCCAACATTTTAGGCTTTAGCTTCACCTTTGCATGTCTCACACACCCTGCAGTGCACCCGTCAGGTGAACTGAAACTTTCCTGTGTGTTTTGGGGAAAATACTGCAATAGAACTTTGGCTATCATATTGTCTTGCAGTGACTGGTTTACAATTACTCAGAGCTCAGTTCTGCTGAATATATCGAGAATGTACCTCTATCTTGAAGATTTCTCATGAATGTTTTTCTCATTGCACACTGTATGGTGTCTGTATGACATGTTTCATTTTCAAATCTCTCAATGTTTTTCCACATGTTTTTGCAAAACCGTAAAACCTTTGCAATCTGCAGCCCTATTTCCATGGCAGAAAACTGCTCAAAACCATTAAATTTCATATAAAGAATATTTTTTTCCCCTGAAAACATAGTTTGTCTGTATTATGAAGGCACTGTGGAAACACTAATGAAATTCTTTTGTCCCTCTGTATTATTATGTATCTTCATTATTTCCATCTGATTCCAACTGGCAATTTTGTCTTCCTACCAAACATCTAATATGGCACAACACTGCTCTGGGCTTGTAAAATTTTAATTTCTTTGTTTAAAATCTTCTGGCAGTTGTCTTCTCTGTCTGACGATCCAACTTTGGATTTCAGAAGCCATGTACATACTGATGTAAATCAGAAGCCATCTACATACTGATGTGATGCTGATGTAAATAGCTGTGAAGTTTTACTCCATTTCAAAATTACAGGCAAAGTAGTATACATCAAGTCAATTTTGTTCTTTATATCTCCATAGGGCAGCCTGAAAACTGTGCCAAAAATTTTAACTTCACTTTCACTACTTTGTCAAGAAGGAGAAGAGAATAAGGTAGGCTGACAGAGATTTCTTAGAAAATGTGGAGAATAAAAAATTCAAAAGTTGAAATATATTAAAAAAAAAAGTTTTTTGCTTGAGATATTTAATTGCAGACTGTTGAATCTTGTTGAATTTTGGCCAGAAAACCAACTATGCACTTTTCCTGTGGTGATGGTTTCTTGCTGAGTTTAGTTTTTAGTGGCTTCAGATATCTATATGGATAGATTTAATGCTTAAGTAATTTTTAATAATCTGTTGAGTTCCTTGAGAGCTCCAATAGTAACTGAGTTTTGATATTTGATTTTATTACCTACAGTTCTCACCTTTTTTTTACGTGATAAATTTGTTCTTTTTCCACACGAGCTTCTGGTGATGTGCAGGTACAAGAAGTATATTCCTAGATGGTTCTTTATAGGGAGTTTGTATTTGAGCTCATGACTATCATGAGCCTTTATCTTCCAAAATCAGAAAGCTTTAAAGAAACAGACGAAACAGACAGGGAGCAAGAACTATGTGTCTCTAATAGCTTAATAACAAAATAACCAATAACCAGCATAATAACCAAAATTACCATACCAAAAGTTTTCCATGATGTGCATTTTACATTGTTGCATACAGTACACATATGACAGACATAAGTGGCTCAAAGGAAACTACTATTATGATTCAGTGTTGACAAAACTAAGTTTAAGAACATACAATTGCAACCTTTTGATGTGGGTATTTTAGTGAAAAGTAACATTAAACTCTTGCTGAGTGCTAGCATGGTCCCACAAAAAACAGCAACAGCAAGAAGTGGTTTTATGTATCAGCCATTTAGTTAAAACGCATTATAGCAGAATAGTGTTGACAAGATCCGTTTCAGCTGAGTGAAGGTATCAAGTTGCTTTTTCTGATTGATCAGTGACCTATCGTGATACAATAAATCTGTGAGCATCAGAATGGTAATGACTGACCCTACAGTATGAAAATACATAACTTATTTTCTGCATTATTAATTTGATTTGGGAAAAGCATAAAGAATGACACCAGATAGATCAGGAATTCTTTCTTAGCATTTGTCAGGAAATATAACTGGATGGAACATCTTGTGATAGGAGAGAGCAGAGAAAAATGATATATGAATTTCAGAAACAGGGTCATAAACTGTCAGGCAATGATAGCAGTGTGCAATATCAAAATATGCATCTTGCATGGGGAGGTGATAAATGAGACAGCCCTGTGACAAATTGCATAGGCATGTAATAAATAAGTTTACCACATAACTCCACAATTTATCGGATGCCTTTTGCCATTACCTGCCCAATAATCTGTCTCTCAGCAATTTATTTTCACAGTCCAGATTCCTCAGCAGCTTAAAACACTCTACTTCTCTTAAAGTTCAACCTGTCAGAAAAACAAACAAACAAACAACAAAAAAACCCAAACAACAAACCCAAAAAAACTTCTGTCCTGTCCTTCCTAGAGTGTGTGCTGTACATAATGAGCTAACCTGGATTGTTGAACATTAACAGCTTTGTTATCTATAAAGATATCCTCACAATTCTAACATATTAATTCTGAAAATTGCAGTTTCCCACATGTCACAATGGGCCATGTAAATCTTAATTATATTAAAATCTGTTGCAAATATTTTTGAAGCTATTTTAGTTTTCTAAGTGTTTTTCCTTCCTAGTGCAGTTAGCCATGCATTGCTCCAGCTGTAGTTTTGTAGATTTAAAATAAATGTAATAATCCACTTCTTAAGGAATAGGACCAATTAGTTTTGCCTGCTAAATTAATCTCCCCAACTTTATTAACACCCCATTCACATCCCAATTAGTCTGAAACACCATCTGTTTCTGATAATAAAATATACTTCCATCTTTCACCCCTGCTTTCTTTTCACTGAGGAATTGCTTCTAGAAAAGCTCAAAGCCAAAATCCTATGTGGATTACTGAGTTCAAATGTGTTAGCTCATAATTATTACATGGGAATGTCATTTAGCAGGTAAGGACATATTTGAACAGGAGCTGATTTAAAAATGCTTAGGCAAATTATAATTTTTTTTTTATTTCTAAATGATGTGACTGTGGTCTCTTGGTCATAAAACTGTAGGTCTTTTTCAAAGTGATGTTTTGAAAAAAATATGCATATTATGCGTATAAGCATAAATGCTTTTTATGCATTAAAAATTTTAATAAATGCATTTATGAAAATTCTCAAAGTATGGAATTTACTTTTTTTCTGCAATTTCTATATTTTATGCATTTTCTTATAAGATTCCTAGGAATTCTGTCGTAGTACCTTGACTGGACGCACAACAGTTGTTGGTTTGGCTTTTTTGTTTTGGTTTGGGGTTTTTTTGTTTGGTTGTTTTTTTGTTTTTGTTTTTAAATGGTACTGTGAAAATTGACTTCATTCTATAAATTTGTGATAACTGTTTCAGTGTCACATTTTAAGAATATTTTAAGTTTACTGTCTGATCAGCTCCTGTGTCTCAAAGAATTTTTTTTTATTTAGATTTGATTCTATAATTGTATTTTACCTCTTGCATTGCTATCCACACTCTGGATTAAATGAAACTTTAAAACCTGATAGGAGCTCTTGTGTCTATGAAAGAGATAAAAATTAAATTTCCATCATTTTTCTAGCCATTGAACTTGATTCTTCAAAAATGGTTAAAAACACCACAGTACTTAAAAATTCCTATGGATCTGGATATTATTGCCTTAATTTCATAAGACAGATATATATATATATATAAAGTTTTTTAAAATCACTTGTGTTTTATGTTTGTTTTTGAATCCTGTATATTTGGATTAGTAGAATTCTATTATTTTGATTTTATGCAAAAAATATCTTAAATAAAAAGGTGGATAAAAACATACCAACAAAAATAAGATTGGATACAACTGCCTTTATTACTTTTGTTGCCTAAAACTGGTCTCAAAAGAAACATCTAAGACTTGGTTTGTGCGTTTTAGAAGCCAGACATTCTTTATTACAATGCTCTGCACAGTCACAGCACACCAGGTGCCTTGAGAATCAGTTCAACAAAGTGCACACAGACATATCTCCACTACAGCTTATATGTTTGCATTACATGATTATTAATTTCTTGATCCTTACATTCCTGTTAAATACTCATGACATTTTCCAACACTTATTAGAATGTATACATATCCTTATATGGTCTCTGAGAGGCTTCATCAGGGGTCTCTGGTAGTTGTCTATGACTGGAGCCCCCAAAGTTCTAAGTGACTGTTTATGAACTTTTTTTAAGACAATACACCTGGTTATGAAGTAACTTGGTGTTGCTTGGCTGGTTTACCTCAGTTCTGTTCTTCATTATTTCTTTACTTTGCTTGCTTGGTCCTTTTAAATCACGTGGCTCTGCTATATGTAGTTTCTATGGTACATTCTGCTGCAAAAGCTATTGGTTTTTGTTACAGCTTAAAACCCAGATATCACTTTCTTTCACTATTTTAGATTTTGTGAATCCTAGCCAAATTCACAGTGATTTGTGTTTTTTTTAAATACTCTACCTGTATATTAAAGAATTAACTTTTAGATTTGTTCACTTTTCTCTATCTGAACCAATGTAGTAATTGTAAGATCTCTTTGAAGGAACTTGCCATCTCCTGGCAATATGATTTACAAATTCTAATACTTTTTAATTTACTTGGGTTGCTGTTTTAGAAACTATTTACATTTGATTTTATAGACAGCCATAAGTTGTCTTTCTGAATAACCAACACTAACTACCCAGAAACTGTGTGTCCTTGTGTTTTATGCTCATAAAGATCAAAACCTGCAATATTTGCATAACTTCTGAATTGCTTATCCTGAAAGCATTTCACCTAAGCAGTATTTAATTTAATGCAGTTTAATGTATGTTTGGTTTCTGTAATAAGTACTGTATGTTACTTCATGATGAAAGATGTATAGTGTCCAAATGATGGCCCATCACTAGAATAGGGAGGTCTCTAACGCCTTTTTGGCAGGGTTTACAGTCTAGGCATTCAGCCAGGGCCATGTTAAAAGGTCATGAAATGCAGAAAGTTTTAGTGTGAGACAGGGAGGCAATTAATGAGGTTTATCGAAGAGTGGGTAGTTCCAAATCTCTTTGCAACACAGGAGAAGTCTAAAGCTTGGCAAGATTCTTGACTTACTCTTCCTCTCTGTCTCTCTTTTGACTAGGCATTGTATTGTAGGCATTTCTCACTCATAGCAGTACAAAAATGTCCCCTTCTTGACAGATATAAACTAAATAGAACAAGTGGTTGTCTGAACTAACTCTTTCAGAGGTTTTCTTTTTGGGTACTTACATAGTTCCTTTTAATTTGCAATGTTTAGGGTCAGTATTCCAAAGGCAGTTAACTTTAGCAAGAGGTGGACTCCAGCAAGATTTTTGAATACAGTTTGTAGGGATTCAAAGCATCTGCAGCATTCATAATTTGTGAAATGTAGCTGTTGTAATTAAATTCTGTTTTTAAAGGCTAATGAACATGCATAGAGGTGTGTGCTGTGTATGATCTGCAGAAGTGACTGCTTTGTGAATTCTGCGACTGCTGGCTTCTCTCCTACCTCAAACATGGATTTTCTGCTTTGAAAATGTGTGGGAGAGGAGAGATTGATTTCATTGAAATGTAGTGGAGAAACCATCTACTTAGGGAGGAGCTACACTGTTGTGCCCCTGGTTTAGCTTAGCCAAAGAACAAGTGAGTTGCCTATTAGAGGGAATGTTAGTATGGGGAGGATCAGAAAACTAAACCTAGTTTTTGTGTTCTAGTCTGCAGTAGCAGTTCTTATTTTCCTCATTATCTCTTGTTGGTTGTAGGTAATGAAAGCTTTCTGTGTCCTAGAATACAGTTTGGGTTTCTGTCTGCTTCTGAGGATTTGTACATTTTGGGTTATATGTTGGTGAAAATTCAAATAATACGAAGCATGATCTTGACTTAAGTTATTATAGATTTCCATTAGTGCTACTAGTGTGAGGGAGGAAAGTGATGTCTTTTTCTTAGTGTGCCATTCATCAGTGAGCACAGTGGCTCAGAGCAATTCTGTGCTCTTCTCATGTCCCAGGTGTCCTCATATAGATTTTTGTTTCTGCTAGCAGGATGGAACCCTGAAATGCAACCTGATGCTTTGTCTTGGTGATGCTATATATTGACTGCATAGGTATTTGTTCTTACAGCACTAGGGTGAAGACAAAGTTATGTCCTACAAAGCTTACCCTTTTTAGTTTCTTTCATGTGCTGTGAGCAGAAGTTAAAACTTTTTGCTTAAGAACATGTCATTATCAATCACGAATCTATCTAAAGAGGTTAAGCCTTAACCATAGATTTTGCAAAGAACTTGTGATTGCTGAGAACACTGAACAGTACTAGAAAGAACTTTCTTACACACCCAGAAATTGTTGGCAAGGTTAAAGACCCTCCTCAGCTGGTTCTGTTTTAAATATAGTAAATTGTTTGGAGAACAAAACATGGAGGGTATTAATATTCAGATCCATCAAATTTTAAAATCTGTTGCAATCAGTAGAGTCTTAGTGGCATTTCAAAATATGTCAGAGACATAAGAACCTGTTGCATTGTATTGGGGTTTTCATGACATTCCAGAAATCGATACATTTTCATGTATATTTATTAGTTTTTCTGTTATTTGCAGATACTGGAAGTAGAGTAACTTTGGGAATGAAGCATGTTTGCATTGTTTAGCTGTTGCAAACACGAAGTACTTTGTGAGAAAAACAAAGCAATTTCTTCTTGGCATTTACTCTTCTCTTTAAACTACCATTATTTAAAGTGGCACACACACAGTACCTTTCTTATTTTCTTGTTAATTCTGTTGAGTTAGCAAAGTCTTAACAATTGCAGCAGACATAAAAGGGGGGGGGGGGGGGGGGAGGAAGGAAAATTCCTTTAACCAAGATACTTTCCAATTTTCTTTTTCATAGCCTTGCAACCCCAAACAAAAGATCTTTTAGCACTTTGATTCAAATTTTGTGTATCTAGGTTTATAACAAATCTGATTCATGCCATTTCATCTAAAAAAGTAGTGCATCTGATTCACTGAATAATACGTGAACATCTGTACTGTATAACTCATGTAGATTTTCTGATTTGGATTTTGGAGCATAAATTTGCATATGTTATTTATTTCCAAGGTTCTGAACTAATTTATATCCATTGAGGATTTGGATTTTTATGCAGAAAACTTTTAACTCCAGTTATTTTTTTCTGATTTGCCATCTTTTGCATTTGTGCTGTTACATGCCTTTAAAATTAATTGAAGAGTTATGAATGTCATTTGTTTAAAAAAAAATAATAAGATAAACTTGTTCAGACAGTAAAATATATCAAATGATGAAGGAGGATTTATCGATGTTGCTCTTCTGAGTTTTAATATTCCCTTGGCTTTATTTTTCACTTGGTATATATATTTTAAATTATATAGATGAAGATATTAATACCCTATTTTATGTGTTCTTACTTGTTTTGTTAGTAGTGCTATAAGAGCTGGGAAGGGAATAATTCTGATGTGTTCTGAAAGTAACTAAAGGTAAGGAAGAGTTCTGGAAAATACAAATCAATGTCTGAGTCCTTATGCATTTAAATGCTGTTTGTATGCAGCACACAATGTTAATACTGTGTTCATAACTTAAAGAAATCTCATTTTGCTGCCAGAGAGCTTGGAATCAGATTTAACATTTGTTTAAGCTACACTTCGCTTTTATGATTCGGGGAAAAGTAATGCACGTGTGCATGAATACATATGTTTTTTTGGGAGTTTGGGGAGTAGAAAAGTGGTTTGTTCAGTTCAGTTCCAAAGATGAATCATCTGTCTAGCTCTATAAAATGACAATTTTTCCTATCCAGTCACATGCATAGAAGCATTATTTGTAGTAGAGAAGAGAAAAAGATGATAACTTGTGAAGGAATACATTGACATCTCCTTTCTTCTCCTGCTAGTAACGTGGCTCTTTGTAGATGAGATTAGTGTGGTATTGAAGGCTTTCTTTGGGCGATATAAGGAGATATATCCCCTGTAGTATCTTTTTTTATCTGCTCATGGGGTAAAGTAGTAATGGCTCAGTCACACTGTCATTCCAAATACATCACTAGAAAGAATTATTTTCACAAAAGAGATTGATGGCAGCATGTGCTTCTGGAAAGGTGTGAAGATGATGTTAGCAGTGAGATAAAATGATCATGACACTTTGAAAGTGAAGCTGATATTTATTGGGTATTGGCCTATTTGAATCCATTTGAATTTGTCAAACAGGAACAAGGAGCTAGTCATAAAGTTCCCTGTGAAAGAAATGTAGCTGATTATTTATCTCATTCTCCCTTAACAAAGAATTAAAATAACCAAAAAAAAAAAAAAAAAAAACCAAACCACTGTGGTCTCTCTGCATAATGAAATGACATTAAAAAGACTTTAGACGAGGAGGTAAGTGAATTGAAGTAGAATATTTGAATCGTGAAAATATGAGTTAAATGGAAGAAAAGAGTACATGATGAGTTATTTTGCTGAATTTTTTCTCTCACTAGCTGTTGATTGAGAAAATATCTCTTTGAGCACGATAATAGTCT
Source organism: Dendrocincla tyrannina (assembly GCA_035047865.1). Taxonomy (NCBI): domain Eukaryota; kingdom Metazoa; phylum Chordata; class Aves; order Passeriformes; family Dendrocolaptidae; genus Dendrocincla; species Dendrocincla tyrannina. The sequence continues at coordinate 72,355,712 of JAWWMP010000081.1, forward strand.
TCTTATTTTTTTTTCTAGACAAGTAAAATATCATCTCTTCTTTCATAAGAGAGAAATACATTGTTACTTTTGACTGAGAAATGTCATTTAGGGATAACAGTTGTAGTTAATACAGAAATTTGGCCTAGAATCTATTAAGTAGCTATAAGGGATATAGCAGTTCTGTTCAGAACTTTGAACATGCCCTCTGTATGTATGAGGATCAACAGAAGTACAGACCTACTGTTACTTTCCACATCCATTGGAATTCTTTATAGATAATCTTCTGATCTCTCAGGGTCATCTTGTATCAACCCCTACTCAAAGCAAGACTAACTTAAAAGTAAAATCTGCTAGCTTAGGGTGTTGTTATGAAATTTTAATGTGTTTAAGTGTGGAGATACCATCACTGCACTGAACAACCATTCTGAAGAATGTGGTAAGACGTCTCCCTTACTTTTCTTTTCTTGACTGGAGAGACACAGCTCTCACTGCCTTACCTCATGTCTTCAAGTCCCTTTTTACCACATTGCTAGACCTCTGTGGTAGTCACTCCATTTTTTCAAATTCTTTTTTTTTTTTTTTTTTTTAATACTTTGGAGCCCAAAATGACATGGTACTCCCAGTATGGTCATGTGGCGTCAAACAGAGGGAAAGTGCTGGCAACACTTGTGCTGATACAGCCCAGTCTGCACTTGTATCATCATTGCAAGATACTATTTGATACCACCAAAAATTCTAAAAGTATCTGTAATTTTTAACTCTCAAGTTGTTAATTCAAAGTAGTACATTGTGCTCATCTTTCTGTAGGCAAATTAGCCATATTTCAGCATAGTCCATTCTCTTATTCCTTCAGTGCTATCTAGCCCATAGAGTTGATGCCTTGTGATGAGTTGCTGTTGTACCAGTGGAGCAAAACAAAGCTTCCTATTGTGTCTGCAAACGACCACGTATTTAAACTTGGATAATATAGGAAGAAGAAATGAAGTGACACCTGTTGTGTCCGAGGACAGCAGGACAATAAGAAGCAGTGAGTTTTATGGTAGCATGCGCTGGAAGGGGAGACGTAGAAAATGACATTGACTATAGGAACTGATGAACTCCCTTGTATGAATGTAAGCCTGTATATAAAGTAGGTCCTGCTTATGGACAACTGCTATCACTTCTAAAGAAAAAAAAAATACATTTTTTCAGTGAGAAGATTTGGTGCTGTGGCTGTTAATACCCTTCAGGTAGCACATATTATTATCTTTTGACAACATTTTCATATTGCCAAAAATATTTTTTGCAAGTTTTGTAACATATATGTTTATAACAGTTAGTTGCTGACACTTTGACAAGCTAAACACATTAGTGCTTGACTGTAGAGGAGAACAAAGTGTGAAAAAGTAAGCATGATGCTTCTAATAGTGGGTGGATTATAGTGTTAATTCTGAGACCAAGCTTTGGTACATGCTGTAAGAGAACACCCAAGGATCCTCCTAATTAGTACAGTGGGAGATCATTCCAAACCTGTCAGAAAAAGGTGCTATTGAGTCCTTTTGGTTAGTCTATTTTTTAAGGATGCTATGCTAATGGAGCAAGAGTGAGGAGAAAGCATGGAAAACATGAAAAAATCCCTACACAAGGAAAAAGAATATAGAATATTCATGGTTCTGTTTCACTGAAAGACTGTTTATTTTTTTTCTTTTCCTCCAAAAAGTGACAAAAGTTTTTTCAAGGTGCCTTTCAAGTTTCCAATAATCTTCCACTTGCAAAGAAATGCAGTTGTATTCTCTCTCTGACCCATTCAGGAAATACACTGATTCATACAAGTATTCATTCACTGTTTCCATTATTTTTCTAAGACATGCAAATATTTTGCAGTTTTCTAGTCTTCAGAATTATGGATGTTGGTTTTAAATGCAACTACTACTACTACTACTTTAAACAGTATTAGAATACTAATTTTCTGTAACAGGGGAGATACTGATTAATGTCTTTGTCTATCTTGTATATTGAACCATTGTTCTAACTACCTTTATAATATGAAATTCGTGGTGTAATTAGTGACTTTAGTAAACAGTAAATTTATTTTACCAAATTTAATGTAGTGAGTAATTATTGAATTTTAAAAAAAATATATTCTGATGATCAGCAGACACAACAAACAACTTGAGCTTGTGCAACTTTTGCTTAGTATGGTTGTCAGTAAGTAAAAAAAAAATTAAAAGTTGCATCTGCTCAGCTTTACAGTTTTGATGGATTTTGTAAATGCTATTGGCAGAATCCTAATGGCTTTCATGATTACTGAAAAGTAGAAGGGGAGAAAATCAGCTACTCCTTGTTACCAAGAGGGGTGAAAAGCTAGCATATAAATTAATTATTTGTGTGGGCTGTAGTTAGTGTGCTGGTTCCTAAAGCCAAAGCTGTAGAGAAACATCAGCAGGGTATGAAGTCCTGGCTTATTAGAAAGGGGTTATAACAGTGCAGATTGCTTTGGAAGGAAGGCAGCAAAAATAGCTTGGTGTATATTTTATTAGGTAATAACAGAAGACTGTTGAATTTTTATGACTAGCTTTATACTTTCTTAGACAATATTTGGTTAAAATAGCATAATTTGCAGTTTCTCTTACTTTAGGCTTCTACCCTTTCTCTCAGCTATTGCAGAAAAATGCGTTTATATTCCCTAACAGTATTGTAGGTTTTTTTCCCTGCTTTTTTATTGCCATGACTGTTATTTATTTGTTTGTTTGTGACATTTGCTTAGAAAAATCTTGTCATTAGGTTGTTTGTTTTGCTTGTGAATATCAAAGACCTGAAAGGAAGAACTTCATCTCTAAAGATATCAGCAGGCAATTGGGTTTTCTGTGATGCAGACAAGCTCTAGAGAATAAACTGCTTTAAAAAATAAAATCAGTGAAGATACAGACATTTGGATGATGCTTTGACCTGAGGGCTTTGGATTGTTATGAGCAGGAGCTCTAGCCAATCTTAAGGTATGGTACTTTGAGGACACAGGCCTCTGCATTGTTAATGTGAGTGATGTTTTACTGGAGAACTATTAGGCAAGTTGTAATAGAGCTGCAAACCTAGTAAGGCATGGAAAGGAAACCTGTAATTGTATTGTCATGCTCCCACTCTGCTTTAGGTAGAGTGACCTTTTATTGGACTATCATTTTCTGTTGCTTTAGAATATTTTTTTGTTCCACAGGGATTGTAAATATGTCACTCAGTTGCCACTAGTTTAGGTTTAGACTTCCACCTCCTTACCTTGAAATTCATGATTGCATCCTGATCTCCTGCCTTGATGAACGATTGGATTCCTCCCTAGACTGTGTGCTATGCAAATCACAGCCCTCCAGCTTCCTACGCAGTTAGGCTGTTAAGATTGCTTTGTGAACAGACTATTTTTTCTATTCCTGTTAACTTTTTATTGGCCCTCAGTGGCAAAAAAGGCCACAGAAGTGCCTTAGAAATCTGAAACACAGTTAAGATTTCTGCAGTGATTTTTAATGGTTGTACTCTTTTAGCATATTGAAACCAACTAAATATGTATATAAAATCTGCTCTTTTTTTTTTTTTTTTGCATTTTAACCCCACAAGAACAAAATTTTAACTGTTAGAGAAGTCATCTAGTCCATTTCTCTGCCCATAAATTTGAGCAGCTGTACATAAACTCTTTGACAGCTGTTTGTTTAACCTATTTAAAAAATTCTTTATAATTTAATTACTTTACATTATGCGTAGGTCTCTTTGGAGTTTGTTTTTTTTTTTCATTTCTGACAGCACATCTGGAAGGCCTTTCTTCTTTTTTCACTTAATTGTTTCTTTTTCTATCATTAAGCCAGATTTGAATGTCCCTTAATGATCATCAATCTAAGGGGGGGAAGCATTAATTGTTTGAATTCTTTAGAAGAGATCCACTGGGAAAAATCATATGTTTGAAATTTTCTGGAGAAGAGTAAATGGCATATAAATATGAGGAAATCTCTCTGCAAAAGACCAACAATTTACCTCTTTTTCAAAATTATTTATATAATTCTTAGCTTTAAACTTGGGCAATTAATTCAACTATACTCTTCTTTTAAAGGTTTTCAGACATGTTCTACCAGGTTTTTTTGTGTGTTTAAGGCAAGAAAACTCATGCCTTTTTTCTTTTTATGTTTTACCCAATTGGCAAAACCAGTTTTAATATTTCCTCCATTTAAGCATATCCTTCTGCCTTACTGTTTTTATTTCCAAAGTGGGAAAAAGTGGGAAGAATCCTTTATGTTGTGCCATCTCTCAGCTTTGAAACACTGCCAAACTTCTACTTCAAAGCTGTTCCAAGGCTTCAGCTTTGTCACAAAACAATTGTGTACAAAGCTTTTAGCAAGATATGTGACAGTTTGGTTTTTAAAGTATGCCTTTAACACTGAAGAAAGATTAACTCTGGTAAATCCATAAATTATCTCTGCAAGGATAAACTTTTCTTCAATATTCAGGGAACACCGTTGACTGGAAAAATGTTTCATTATTAAATTAAATTACAAAAAAGATTGAAGAAAATTATTTTTTGGTGCAATTTTCCATATGACTAGTATTCTGTTTCTAAACATCGGAAAGTGATTTTGAAGAAAACTTACCAATAGATACCCTAAAAGTTTTGTGATGTTCAGCTAAGAAATATTACTGGAATTTTTAAAGTCCTAACAATTCTTTTATATTTAGGTTCATATGTTTATAAAGAGAACACATATGGAGATTTAAAACATTCAAATTAAGTTTTATAAGCAGAACTTAGTACAGATGAAAGAAAAGGATATTCGTTTTGGTGCAGGTATATGTATGTAGATGGATGGAATGTGATCAGTTCTGGAGTAGGAATCCTCCACGAAGGAAACATTTACATTCACACAACTAAACTCAACAGAGAGCAATAAACTGAACAGGGTCTGTCTTAGAGGTCTGAATGCATTACACTGCATACCCAGGTGGCATAACCTGTACTTTGCCTCCAGCTTGGCTTTGTGAAGAAAGTCCAGCTTGGTTTTGACCACAAACAGACTTTCAGCACTCAAACCAAAAGTAAATATGATAGTCTGCAGTCTGACTGGGTCAGTAAGAGAGCTGAGAATTAAGAAAAAGTATGATTCTTTGTCAGATTTATGCTTCTTTAATGGGTTGCTTTGTTATCTTTTTAGAAATGGAATTTGATTTTTAAAATTCTAATATGAAGGTGATCTGTCTTGTGCCTTTTTTATGTAATGCAATGAAAAACAGAAAATAAAAAAAATGGTTAAAACTGCATCTTCTAGGATAATATGGTATTTTTGCAAAAGTCTTACTCCTGCTTATGGTACTTGACATAAACAATACTGGACAGGTCCATAAAGCTATTTTCTCTACCCCTGAATTAACGCATTCTGGGCTTACTACAGTGGGTATGCTAACACCAAGTGAATGAATTCTACAAAAGATTTACATGAAGTCTAGCACTACCTGTTTAATGCTGAGTGATCTTCTATGCCTGATTAACTGGGCAGATTATTGGGAAAGTAAATGGGTAATTTTCACTTTGCAATTATACTTAAGTGAATTATGCAGAGGTTAAATCACACACTAAATAGTCATTGTCTTTAACTGTCTTGATCTAGAAAGTGAACCCAAATGTCAGGTTGATATCAAGTCTCTCATAAAATTGAAAAAATTGTGCAATCCAAGTGCTGTTTAGTTTCTTTTCTCTGTCTCCCCTCCCTCGCTCTCCCCCCACCATTGGGCCTGCAGATCCTGTGACAGAGGAAGAAGAATTTGACCTTGGCCAGATTGTTGTGTACCCGTGAAGATAACAACTTGCAGAGACTGGGAGAACTCAGGAGAGACACAAGGTAAGGAACTTGGATGAGTTTGTACAAAGACAGACATTTATAACTGTGGCAAATAGATGATTGTTTGTATGCAATAAGCACCAAGAATGTTAGTGCATGTACGCTTAAGAAATATATAAAAGTAGTTGTGTGAAGAATAAAAAAAAGGATCTCACTTTCTATCTATATTGGATCTATGCCTGACCTTTGTTGTGTCCATCTCAACAATGACAATATACCTTGGTTTTCTCTTAATAAACTTGTAAAACACAATAAAAAATTTAACTAATTCCTGAAATTTAATTTGTGAACACAGGTGCCTAGGCAATGAACATATGAAGTTTTGTTATCAGATAAGCTTAGTACAAGCTCTGCCAAAGTGGCATTAAACATCATTGCAGACTTAGCTCTAGAAGCTAAATAACTGTCTAAATTGTGTGGTAAAGAAAATAATGAGGAATGCTTTCAGGTCTATTAGCAGCTAATGGGAAAATCAAAAAGCTACTTCAGTCTATGTAACTGATGTGGCAGAGGACACTAAAACATGCTGACTACTGGATCAGTGCAGAATATGAAGGATTGCTAGGTAGAAAGAAGGAAAAATTTGAGAAGGGTTCCAAATAGATTGGTTGCCAACTATTTTCATGCAACAGTGTCAGCTGAACACTCAGGACAGAGATGTGCCAAACTGGTGGTAGGTATAGATGGAAGTTTACCTGCCACCCACAAGTCAGTCAGTATTTCCAAAAGTGGAGGACTTCTACTTGACTTACATTCTCAGGAATACTAACAAAGTCTAATATTTATTTATCCAGTGTTGTTAAACTGGAAAAGTACAAATTACAAAAAAATGCCATTTTTGAATGAAAGCTGATTGCAGTGAAGTATTACCTGTTCTGATCATCTGAGATAATGGAGTTACTCAACAGTACTAGTAAATCATTAAAGGTAGGTAGAAAATAATTTCTGCCTTTTCTTTTTTGCTTTTACCATTTTCTGCAATTACCCTTAGTACAACATTTGTATTTAAAGACAAAAAGTTGCTTTGAGCAAAAATCCCACAGAACTGCTTCAAATTTAGTTCTGCATAAATTTGTCAAAAACAGGTCTTGCATATGAAAAAAATCCATTTTAAATGTGTCATACTTTTTAACTAAAAAGGTCAAAAGCAATTTTCACCATTCATATTGTATTTCTAGGAAACTATTAATTCAAAGTACAGTTCAGAATGTAAACACAACCGTAGACCTGTGAGGCTACTTTGACTTCTCACTCTTATTAGAGAACAAGAAATTCTGAAATGCAGTAATTTCCTTCAGGATATAAATATTTGTTCAACTGTCATAAAATGTAGGATAGAATATGTGTTTCCCTCATTTGTTTGATGTTTTGAAGGGCTGTTCATACTTCAGCACTATGCTGTTTGCATAATGAGTGTGAAAGGTCTCAGAAGAATTGCATTTGGCTAATGAACAAGACATGCATCTATTTACTTCAGCTTTTTTGCTTCTGTGTCCCAAAATATCTTCCTTTCTCTTCATATTTTTAACTTAATGTGAAACTCTGGGAAGTGTAACACTTCATACAGGATGCATGACAGCTTTAAATTCAATGCTGACACTTTAAGTCCTTGTTGCCCAAGAGCTACTAATTTAATTAGAGTGTGGTATGCTGGAATTAGCAGAGAAATAAAATACCCCTGCAGAGAAATTTCATTGAAGAAGATTAAGAGAACAAGTGTAAAAAAGAAAGTTACATCCACAAGCCTTTTTCTTTCCACTGACTACAAAAGGAGTGTGAGATGACTAGGAGACTTGAACATGTCTAATTGTAGAAGTCAGACGTTGGCTGAGATGTTCACCCCTTTGTGATTCAAAGGTTAACCATTGGTTAACCTCTCTAGTGGTTAGCCATTGATTTTTGATCTAGATGCTTCCAATTTTCTAGGGTTTTTTTGTTTATTTTCATTTTGTTTCTTTGATTGGTTGGTTGGTTGCTTGCTTGCTTTTAATAAAATATTATAAATGTAAGGTATATGGGAAATACTTGAATTCATTGGGGTACCTATTTTATTTTTTGTTTCCAGTTTTTTCCATCAGTAGGGAGGTCTGCCTGCATAATATCTAATTGAAAATAACCCTCAAAGTCACAGCTGTCATAGTTAGAAGTCTTTGGTCTTTGTTTTTTTAATTTGCGTATCAGAGAACTCATGCAAGAAACTGTCATGCAGTCATTCAGTTGTAGAACTAAATTACATATTTTGCAGCTCACTTTTAATGTTCCAGTTCTGAATACACTGTGACAACAGTTTATATTTGAATTGCACTGTTAAAAATAATATTGGTGAACAATACTGAATGATTAGTATGAACAAGTACAATTATGGTGATTCTTAACTTTGTAAGAACAAGGTTGCTAACTAAAAAGAAAGAAAAAAACCTCTGTTATATATGATAATTTGATTTTTACTTTATTTAAAATATTGTGAATTTGCATTAACCCCACTGAAGTACTGTACTAGGACAAAAGGATAAGACTCAATATCCTAACTTTCAAGTTCCAGGAGAACTGTTTCAGATGAGGTGAGACTTAGGCCACTTCTCTTTCTGAACTCTCTCTGAACTGTATTACTGTATTCCCTGTTTATGGAGAAGAAACCTCCTTAACTTGATAACCAAATGCTGATTTAGATTATCATATTTTTCATAAAAAGTAAATATCTACAATAACTCTGTCAAAGATAAAACCAAAACCAGTTTAAGTAGCTGAAACTGCTTTAATTTGTTTCTGATGGCCTCAGCAGATACTTGATAATTGTCCTGATGAAATTAGGTTACCCTAATTAAACCCACTATATGTATCATAGAATAATGCTTTTTGTTATGCATATGCAGAAGCTGAGTAAATTTTAATATATTTAACATTTTAATAACTAACCTTTTATTTCTCTAAATATGCAAATAAGATAGTTGAACTATCACAACCTCAATTCTCCAGCTACAGATAGTCTTAACGTTGTCAGATCGGTAGGTCAGAAACTTCTCCCCACCCCACCAATGACCTACAACTGACCTCCAGCAAATTGCTAAATCAATATGTATTTTATTGCAGGTTCACTGACGATCTCTATCTTTAGGTAAAACCTTTGCACTTCACGAATAGATTCTGAGTACCTCTTTCTTCTTGTCTCTGCTGTGACTGCAGCTATGGTAGATAATGTATAGGCTAAAGAGAAGCTGTATTCAAACCCCTCTCAAACTGCTGACATCTTGAGCATGGTAGCACAAAGCTTCTGATGGTATTGTTAGTGAATTGTTGCAGGCTGTGCTGAATCCACTGTCACTGCAGCTACACTGACAACAGCCTCGTAGCTAGTTTAAATTTAGCTGAGACCCATGCACCTGAGGTGCATACATAGTGCTAGCTGCATTACATGTATGCCTGAGTCAAGACTGTCAAACTCATGGCAGCCCACCTGCAGGATAATTTTATATATTCTTTGCCAGTGCTTTAAAGGAACTGCTGCTTTCAACATTTAAATTATGTTTAACAATGCAAAGGAAGCACAGTGTCCACTGTGTCCATACAGGACTCAATGCCAAAAGGCAGGAGTTAGCCTAGCACAGAGCCTATGGCCTATTTTTGACAATAACAGGCAACAATAGGTATAAAAGCCTGGTCGTGTGAACATCTGTTTTGCTGTGCACCATCCTGAGTGCAGCACTGACTAATAATTGTTAAAGTTCATAGAATGGTCTGGGTTGGAAGGGACCTTAAACACCATCTAGTTCCAATCCTCCTGCAAGGTGGACAGGGATACCTTCCACTAAACCAGGCTGCTCAGAGGTCCATCCAGTCTGACCCTGAATACTACCAGGGATGAGGCATCCACAACTTCTCTGTTCAATCTGTTCTGGTGTGGCAGAGGATCTGCAGTACCAAAATGGGAAAAATCATGTAAGAAATGAGTCTGTGAAGAAAATGAAGAAGCTAGCCAAAATGCCTTAAAAACTGAAGCTTTTACTGTTCTGTAAAATGGATTCCTGGTCTTTTTTCACTTAGTCATCCTTCTTCTTCCCAAAACCCTCTGAGAAACCCCTTATCTATTTAGCTAAGCCTTCTGGAATTTGGCCTAGAATGTGTCTGTTTAAGTTTCCCTTTTGGCCCTCAGTTAACCCTTTCCAATTTGTTGTTAACCCTTGATTCTTATTGGTAGTATTTAGGATTCTCCTAAAACCTATATATACCCCCAGCCATACTAATAAACTCTCTCTCTACTTCCTCTCCTGTGGTCTCTGTGTGACTGTTTCTGGAGCATCTCTGGGACCGTGAGCGGGAGGGCGAAACAGGGAGCATCTCCCACCAGCTGTCCCATTCCGGTGTCTCACCACCCTCACAGCAAAGAATTTCTTCCTAATATCTTACCTTTACCTACTCTCTTTCAGTCTGAAGTCAATCTCCTAGTACTGTCATTGCATGCCCTTGTAAACAGTCTTTCTCCATTTTTCTTGCAGGTTCCCTTGCAGGTACTGGAGGGTCATAACTAGCTGACCCATAAGCCTTCTCTTTTCCAGGCTGAACAAACCTAGTTCTCTCAGCCTTTCCTCATTGGATTTAGCAAAACGTTTATCACTGAAAGAACTAGCTTATGATAATTTTTCACTGTGTGCGTAAAAGTAACAAGACGGTATACCAAAATGCAATCAGACATATGTAGAGTGCCTCTGATTTTGTCAGCTTTCCTAAAACTTAAATGCTTCGACTTTTCTTTTTTTTTTCTTCCAGAAACCAGGATTTTTGTGCACAGAAGCACTTGCTGGATTAGAGCTTGTATTTGGATAGCACTTTAAGATTCAATTTAAAGAATGTATTTTATCAGTGTCAAGAATTGGCAATAGTATTGTTTTCAGTGGTTTCATAAAGCACCTGTCCAGCCATGAGTAGTTATATTGTGCTGGCATGGAACTATAATAGTAATTTACAGATTTTTTCTAAGAGACGTTATATAAATCAAACATAGGGAAGTTGACACAAAAAGTGATTATGACTGATCAGCTGACAGGCCCAGTGCAAAATGCAGCTAAGGGACAGCTTTAGTGCTTTATATTTTATTTTTAGGAGAGTCTGCTTTCCAGAGGATTTAAGAAGGATCGGTCCTTGCACTCTTTGAAGCCTTTAGATAGATACATAGACTGGGAGAGGGTGTTAGCTGCCTCTGAACATCTTATATTGTTGTGCTTCCGTGTATGGACTGGTTCCAACAGGAACAAAGCACAAAAATGTCCTTGAACATTTGATAATGTTGTCTAAATGGGCTCCACAAAGAAACACCATGTGCCTTTTCTGAGGGAATTCGGGGTCACTCTGAATGAATAATTGCAGAAAGGAAACACTTGGCACCTGAAGGTCACAGCTATCTATGCTTTAAGTGTAATGCAAGCATTAGCTCATTAATAATAAGAAATTTTAACATTTATTCTGTCAGCAAAGTATTTTAATGATATATGTATACAAAGATAAGAATTTTACTCCTGTTTGAAACCATGCAATATACACTGAAAGACTGAAAGGGAATAAAGCAGAGCATGGTACAGAATAGGAAAGGTGTCATGTCTAATGAAGGTTCAAAGAAATGAGAGGAAAATCAGTTTCTTAAGACCAAAGAATTTCCAGTGGTAAAGAGACTGTTTTATTCTTCTATCTTTCATATCCACATGCTGAATTGTCATAATTCTGAGGTTGATTTGTCACAAGGAACTTGAATGAAAACATAATTTTTTCCGTTAATGTGTTTCTAAGGCCAGCTCTGTTCATACTTGATTGTTGTACCCTTATCTGTAAATTTGACATGGACTGTGCTGGCAACTGCAAAATCTCTAGGGAATCTGGACAGAAAATCTCCTTGGAGAACTTCAGTTCAATTTATGCAAAATGGATTGGTTGGCACCAGCTACTGAAAATTGAGTTTAAGCACATTGTGAAAGACAGATTGTTTTCCAAAATTTTGTCTTTTGAAGCAGGGCCAGCACTTATTATTGGAACTGTTATAATTCATGAGATGATCTCAAGCAGTTTCTTCTATATGAGGAGATTTCTGAAAGGCATCTGAGAATTCATGTCCTATCCTCTCCAGTCACTGGTGAGAACAACAGAAAGTCATCCAAAGACCATTGCCATCCATTCGACTCTATTATCTTCAAAGGACACTACAAAGAGCTCTCAATCTCACATAATCTATTGCAAAGAAATTAAAAATAGGTTACTCAATTAGTGATGTTGTATAGCCATGGTAGTCTTCTTGAGTGTATTAAAAATATACAATTTACATATGCAATAAAACAATGTTCTTTGTTTTGTCTTATGCATGCAAAAATTGATTAAGTCTTGTGTAAACAATTGCTAACACTTAGTGTTAGTGCAGTGCAAAAAGAAAA
>JAWWMP010000081.1:72381356-72416697 GCA_035047865.1 Dendrocincla tyrannina
GGAAAAAAGGCAATGCAGGAAGAACCGTGCCTCACCAGTAGTGCTGATGGAGACTTTCCACTGTGCCTTTTGCAATCAGACTAGCCTATCTCTCATTGGCCTTTTTAGCCACCAGTGTGCTTGCAGCAAGCACAGGTAGAGCCCTTGTAAATCTTCGTTTGCGAAGCCTAGCCATGATGATGATGCATCTAGGTAACTCTTGGAGAACTAAGAAACAAATATTATGATAAAAAGCAGTCAGAAATACTTGCTAGATTGAGATAACAAATCTGATACATCAGAATCTAGTTTTTCAAAACTCTCTCCATGCTTGTAAAACAATCAGATGTGACACTGGTATGAGGAATGTTTATATTGGTCAAAGTTGCAATTACAAGTATATAGTATTCCCTATGATGGCCAAATTATTGAGGAACAGATACTTATTGACTTCCTGAAAATGTCTGATTTATGACTTAGGTCCTTTCAGCTATTTTGATTTTTAAATTTCATCAATGAAAAATCAGTGAGAATTAGAGTGGAACTCGGGCTTTTACTTTTGAGGATCTAGCATAAATAATCTTGTATTACTCTGTGCCTTGTAACAGGGCAAGAGGGAAAATCTGCTTATTCAAGATCATTTTCAACTTCCTTAACATACTTTTTTCCTGAAATGTTCTGCCTCACTCATTATAAACTTTTCAGTATCTACAGCATATGAAGTACACATTTAACAGACAGACAGTTTTCATGCTGGTTTTTGGTTTGTTCATTGTTTTGTTTGTTTGGTTGGTTTTGGGGGGAGGTTATGGGTTTTTTTTGGTTGTTTGGTTTGGTTTGTGTTTGTTTTTAAATGAAAGGTAGTTTAGTGAAGCAGCAGATGGTACTGGGAAATAGAAGGAAATCTGTAAATATGTGTCAACATAATATAGTCACAAACTAATGGAGATAAATACGCTTTATTTTTGGTGAACATCATCCTATTATTGCTGTTGTAACATCATCTTTCAATGTAATGTATGTGTTAATGCTCTTTTATTCCAAGATTTATTATTTGGACTACAACAGTACAATAAAACATGAAGCACGAGATCTGCAGTGATTAAGATTTCTGAAGAGAGAATCAGGGCAAGGCTTAATATATAAAAACTAATTTTCAGTGTCTGTTCTTTATAGAGAATGAGTTAAAAATTATTCTTCTGGCCCAGTTTTTAAGGAGTGCCATACTCCTTTCTTTGTGCTTAATATCCACTTACACTGTTATTTCTTTGGAGAGATGAAAGTTGAAAGAGATAAAAGAGTCAGTGGGATGGAAATAATATTCTGGAAAACTGGAATTTGTGACTTGAAGAGATAAAGTGACTGTTTTAGGTTTTTAGAAGAAAACTGTTATAATGCCAGAAACAGAAAATCAGATCCATTGAGTTCCAAGATGCAAGAATCCCAACTACACACTACAACTATCATTATCATGCTTTACATGGCATGAATTCTTCATTTTCTACAGAAATATTAGAATATTTTTTTTTCATTTTTGCATTTCTTAAGAGAAACTTAAATTTTCCATAAGTGTGAGGGTTTCATATTCTTGGTGAGAGACAAGATTAGATGTGGAATCTTTTGTGATATTTGTTCAAGCGCTCCTGCAATTCCAGTGAATTCACAGCAACTGTGGTAGAAAATTAATGAGTGCCCTTATATTCACTGATAGAAACTTTCTTTTTCAAAGAGTTATAAAAAATCCACACCCCAAAACCTGAAAATCTACCTGCATATGTTACAAATCTATATGCACATTTGGAGCCCACAATCTTTGAGCATCATTCTCCAACTTGACCAAAACTAATGACAGCAAAGAGTTAGTTGTTCTTAGAGTGAGCAAAGAGCATGAAGAGGATGGGATGCCCCTCTGAGCACACAGTTTAAGTGTCATGAGACAAGCAAGACACTCTAGAAAGCATGATTATGACTTTTTTGTTCCTTGTGCTAGAGAGAGAAAAACTGTTTATTATACCCTGTACAAAACCTTCTATTAGTGCATTCAGCTCTGCTCAGTTGTTTGTAAGTGGCATGAACAAGTGCATAACTTGTTGCATTCAGCCTCAAAGTCACTGCGGATTCGTTCATACCTCTATTACACTTTCTAAAAGAGAAAGATACAATATTTGCCATCTTCTTAACACAGCTCTGTGAAATTTTGTTGTGCAATACAGCGAAGAGAATTATGTCAGAAAGCTCCCTCTACTTCTCAGCCCCAGGTGTTGTTATTTCTGCCTACCAATCTACTTCTGAGAATACAAAAAATATTGCATATTTTCTTATAATCAGATTCCTATTGACATCAGCTGAAACTAGTGATTTTTCCCCAGAGACTTCACAGAATCAATTGGATTGGAAAAGACCTCTGAGATCATCCAGTCCAACCTATGATCTAACCTTATCAACTAGACCGTGACACTAAGTGCCACATCCAATCTTTCCTTAAACACCTATAGGGATGATGATTCCACCAGCTACCTGGGCAATCCATTTTGATATCAAATCACCCTTTCTGTGAAGAATTTCTTCTTAATGTCCATCCTAAACCTCTCCTGGTACAGCTTAAGATTGTCCTCTTGTCTTATCACTAGTTGCATGGAGAAGAGGCCAACTTTTACCTTGTTTTTCCTACAGCCTTGCTTTAGGCAGTTGTAGAGAGTGATAAGTTCAGCCCTGAGCCTCCTCTTCTCCAGGCTAAACAATTCCAGCTCCTTCAGCTGTTCTTCACAGGACATGTGCTCAGGACCCTTCATCAGCTTCATTGCCTTTCACTGGACTCAGTCCAGGACCTCAACATTCTTCTTAAAATTAGAGGCCCAGAACTGGACACAGTATTTAAGGTGCAGCCTCACCAGTGCTGAGTATAGGAGGATGATCACTGCCTTAGTGTCGGTGGCCACACTACTGCTGATACAGGCCAGGATTCCATTGACCTTCTTGGACACTGCTGATTCATGTTCAGCCAGCTGTCGACCAGCTGCCTCAGATCATTTACTAGCCAGTCTTTCTCCAGCCTGTAGCACTGCATTGGGTTATTGTGCCCAAAATGCAGGACCTGCCACTTTGAATCTCATGTTGTTTATCTCAACCCCTTGATCCAGGTCCTTGATCCAGCCTGTCCGGCTCCCTTTACAGGGCCTTCCTCTCTCCAGCAGATCAACTTTCCAACCTAGCTTGGTTGTCTTCAAATTTGCTAATGGTAGATGCAATTCTCTTATTCAGATCATAGGTGAATATACTAAACAGTACTGGGCCCAACACTGATCCCCTGGAGACATCACTGATGACCAGCCACCAACTGGATGTGGCACCACTCACCACCACTCTCTGGGCCTGGCCATCCATCCACTTCTTAACCCAGTCAAGAGTGCACCTGTCCAAGCTGGGCTGCCAGCTTTTCCAGGAGTATGCTATGGGACACAGGCTTTGCTGAAGTCCAGGTAGATTACATTCAATTGTACATAAATGTAATAAGTTTAGGTGTGTGTTTCTTCTCCTCAAGGAAATGTGGTGTCTACAGAATCATTACTTCTCTTTCCTGATCATCCTATATTTGGTGGTTTCATCTTCTATATTCTATTTCTATTCTGTTCACTTTATGAACAATATTTTTAAAGAAAATGGCAGAACATAGCAGCCTTATCTAATATATAAGATTTTCAAAATTGAACTGGTAGAGGAACAGGTAGAAAAAAAAACTTATGGGTCAGGAAAGGAAGAATAGGAACATCATATTTTCAAAAAGTGATGCTGGTATTGGATGGATTTTCTTGTCATTCTTTCATACTGATTAATTCCATGATACACAAATGAAATTTTGGGACACACTTTCAACTACCTAATGTGACACATATTAGGTTTCACTGAAAATTGGTGGTACAGAGTAAAAATCCTTAAGTGCTTAACCTAAGTTTTGGCAAGTGTAACAGGTACATAAACTTATGTATTTTTTAAAATGTTGCACCTTTAGCAGAAAAAAAAATATGCAAAAAAAGTGATATTCAAATTTGCAAGGTTACTATTCAGAGTTCTACTAACATGATAAGATATTCACAGAATTTTGTGTTTATCAGGGAATGAATCACATAACAGAAATAAAAAACCAGAAACTGACTCACTGTGGATGTGACTGGGAGCATACTGAAATATTTGTTCTCTTGATTATGTGAACAACTCAGTTAATTTCAATTATACTACTAATGGAAATAAAATGTGCGTGTTTAAGTATTTGTATGATTTTGTTCTATAATAATAGAGAACCTCATATGAAAAAAATGGGGAAAATTTTGAAATGGTTTGAGTTATTTCTGGATGTTTATGAAAAATGTAGCAAATAATGGGATCAGAAAAACTTTTTGATGTACAGAACTGTATATCTAGCCATGAGATAAATTTTTCTTAGCATCTACCTGTGGAGTTGTCCCACTGAAGTGAATGAATTTGCTCTGCTGTGAAATTACTAAAGACATAGAGAGAATAAAGCCCTATTCCTGTCATTGAAATATCTGATAAGTATGCTGTTCAGCATACTTGTTATTTGATTTGCCCAACCCTAATAAAAAGCCCCATCTGTTTTGTAAGGCCTATGAGTCATAGTGTCTCCTGCATAAGTCATCTCTCTGAATGTCTCTCATGATTTTTATTTTTAACTATAAAAGAAGCCACAGTAATAAAATGCAATAAATGTGTTTTGTGCTTCTTGTTTATTGTAGTTGCCTGAAAATACTTTTTATATCATAAAAATGGAGTAATTTCTCATACTATTTTATTATATTGAAAGAGTAATCAGATAATGTGCACAAATTGCCATTAGACCTTAAAACGCCCATGCCACCTTTTTCTCCTACATAAAATAGATTAGATCAATGTCTCCCTAGCCTTTTGATTATTCAGCTGTGAATATAGTTAAGAAAATCTATGTTGCAGAAATGTTGCTTTTCTGGGGTGACTGGATGTTTATATTAGTAGTATCCTCATTTCTAGGTGGGTTGTCATTTGTCAGATGTTTGTCATTCTGTGGTGAAAAAACCTGGTGATTCATCCAATATAGAAACTTTCAAGTTGTTGCCAAACCTTTTGCTGAAACTGAAAAGCCAGTTAAGAGGATGCATTTGAAATCCCAGAAAGGGGCCCAGGTACTTCCATGAATATGTCATTGCCCTTGAAATGATAAACTAAAGGCAACCCACACAGCCAAATAACAAGGAGGAGCAGAAAGAGGCAGATTACGTACATTGAAGCAACTTTGAGTATATACAATTTCCACCTGTAAATGTTAATGGAGCAGAAAGGGCAAAGGTTTCTTTCAGAGACAATTAAACAATTTGCCAGAGCCCCAAAAGAGGCTGCGTGATGGGGAAGGGGAGGAAGTGCTCGCAATACATGAGTAGATAGGTAAAGGCTACTTCATATTTTCCTCCTCTTTCCCTCAAGCAAAATGTTCCACTTTCTCAGACACTAATGGGAAGAAGAATAGACAATATTCCACCAATGTTTTTTAGTGTGTGATAGTTTAGAAAGTGCTAGAGCACAGTCTTGTACATCTTTTAACTGGTTTGTTTGTGGTGTGTTTGTTTGTTTGTTTGTTTGTTTCATTTCATATTTTTTGTTTGTTTGGGTGGTTTCTATTTGGTTTTTTTGTAGGGTTTTTTAAAGGTTTTTAAAGGTGTTGTTTTTTTTTTCTAAGAATGCAAACATGTCTGTAACTTAGGACAGATAATACGTGTTCGAAGTGTTAATGTGTGCTTGTATTTATGTTTCATGTAGGCTCCTGTCTTTCCGATCACATGTATCTGTAATATGAAGAATAAATGTAAAAACCCCATCCTATTTATCTAATTAATAAGATGACTTTACATTTGTCACCAAGACCTGTTAGGGGCAAAATCTGTTTATATCTTCCATATGTTTGCTTTAAGAGAAAACAGATTGCAACATCCTATGGGTAGGATTTTCTGAGTCCCTTCTTACAATCTCTAAAGCTTCCATCTCTTGAGGTAAAATTTCTGAGGTTTGATTTCTGCCAAAATTCAGAGCTCATTTTCCTTTTTGTCTTTTGGAAAGAAAAAAAAATTAGTATTTTTGCTATCTTTTGTGAGCTGTTATGGATCTCAGTCAGCTTAGCTCATGTGTGCCCAAAGTCACAGAAAACAGCTTGATAAACTGCATATACTCTCTCTAAGAAAAAGTAAGGAATGGCTGTTGAAACTGCACCTGCCTTTGCATGTCTGTCTGAGAGCCCAAAACTACTGTTTCTGCCAGAAACCAAGAAAGAAGAGAGGTAAAATATATACTTCTTGCCTGTGTGTACGAATCTGTCATAGGAGCTGTTGCATCTGGTGAAGAAGGGAAAGAGGAAAGAGTATTCTAACTAAAGCATGCTTGCTTCTTTTAGCATATTTATGTGCACACAGATGTGGAGAATTGGATAATGAGGGAAGGAAAAAGTTTTCTATTCATGCATAGTCTAATAGAGCCCAAACAGATGCTGCTGCTGCTGAGATTTACCAGTATAAGATTTGCTGTATAAATATTTAATACTGTATACCATATTAAAAGTATGCGGTTGTTATATTTTCCAGTACTGCTGTACAATTCTATTACTGTTTTTCATAGAATCATAGAATGGTCTGGGTTGGAAGAGACCTTAAAGATCATCTAGTTCAAACCACCCTGCTGTGGTCAAAAGCACCTTCTAGTAAATCAAATTGCCCCATCCAGGCTGGTTTTGAGCAGGCTAATGGCTTAAACACAGACAATCCACTAACATAATTTTACTTTTTTTCAAAGCCTGTAATCAAAAGGCAACAGTCTTAAACTGAAGAGGGTAGATTTAGATTGGACATAAGGAAGAATTTTTTTTTTTTTTTGTGATGGTGGTGATGAGAGACTAAAACACGTTGTCCAGAGTTGTGAATGCCCCCTCATTGGAAGTCTTCAAGGCCAGGTTTGTTAGGACTTGGATCAATGTGATAGGTAGTGATAAATGTCCCTATTCCTTGCAGAAAAGTAGACTACATGACCTTTAGAAGTCAATTCTTACCCAAATCATTCAGTAATTTAAATTTTTATGGTTTGTCATTTCAATAGTCTAAAATACACTGTGAAGAGAAGGGAAGAAGCATAGGGAACTTTAGAAATTTGGAAACTGAAGTGTGTACAGTCCACAAACGCCTAAAGTGTGGAACCCCTCCCCATAGCTCTCTTGGATAAACTTGCATAGGGAATTTGTGATCTAAAAGCAAAACCAAGCATCATTATGATAACAAATGCATGTTTTTTCAAATAAGATTGCCAGAGAAAATGCATTGAATGAAATTAGCTGTGACTTCCTGAAAATTAGTTTATATGTATTTACCCTTTTATCACTCTATAAAGATTTTAATGTGAAAAAAAATCTAAGCCATACCTGTATTTCAGAGTTCTGAGAAACAAAGGTCTTTGGTTCTGAGCAAAAAGAAAGTTGTTCATTTGAGCTGAATGTTTATTTATGCTATGTCTATGCTAAAGATAAAAAAAAAAAAATACAAAAGATTTTTTTTTTGATTTTTCACTCTACATGTACTGTTTTCTGAATGTTTGCAGATAGCAGTCCTATTACATAGCCATTGCATCTCTTATGGCTTTAGATAACAGGAGAAAAAAATTATTCTGATTTAGTACATGCTCATGTTTATTGATGAGGTGTACTTTCTTGCCCCTAGTTTCAAAATTGCTCATAATTTTTTTAGACAGGGATAATCCAACAAAATTTTTGAGTGAAACATACCCAATTTTAGTTAACTGATGCATTACAATGTTTGTTTAGATTCCTACAATAATTACTGCAATGAAACTGAAAAACAGATCAAATGTACCTAATAAATACTTTTAAAAATATATTTGTACACTGTACCATTGAATACAACAAATAACAAAGATCATTAGGGTCAAAACTAACAGCTATTTAAGCTTAATTGCATTTTTGCTCTCATTGGTTGCCAATGCCCTCTCTGCCTGAGATTTGTTTTATATTCACATTGTGCACATTTTAAAATAAATATAGCTTGAGACAGTTTTTTATCATTGCTTATTGCAGAACATAGAAATGATTTAAGCCAAAAGATTTGCATTTCAGATTTGGCTTTCAAACACTTCTTATAGTCTCAATGCAATCAGATTTGGAACCATAACTTTGCTTTCCTTTCTGCTCACATTCAGTGCTAAAATATAGGCTATAGGCTCAATAGTAAAAAGAAGAGCTACAAACCTCTAGGTGTATATGACTCCCATTTTTGCACCTCCCTGCCTGCCCAATCAGTGAAGTTTCTAAAAAAATGGGCCCTCTCTTCCTCTCCACACTTGTATCTTCTGCTGTCAGCCTTCAAGTCTGACCCAGGTAGGCTGGCATTTATACAGTTCTTGGTTTTGTCAGCTTAAGATCCTGCTCCTCCTCTGCCTGTTTGTTTCTGCCACAACAGTTGTGTTAGTGTTACTGTGTATAGGCTGTGTTATACACCATCACTAGAAGGGTTCACCTTAAATATAACTCCAGGAGTGAGTTGTTTTAATAGCTAAAAGTTTGGCTGGGTTTTTGGTTGGTTGGTTGGTTGGTTGGTTGTTGGTTTTTTCATAGTATGGCCTCAAAATAGTAGAGCAAAAAATGTGGGATGAATAGAGATAGTAGGGGGCTGTTTTTTTCGGCTGTGTATCACTAATGTGAAACCCAAAGAAGCTGTCAAATAAACTCAATTTTAACCACTTGCAAAATCCAAAAAGTATTGAAAAGATTTACACTGAAAATTATTTTGAAAGTAACATAATATGCACAGATTTATTAATTGGGAAAAATACAATTTAAACACTAATCCTTGAGAGCAGATTGCTGTGACATTTTGGGGCACCTAAGTATTTTCATGGGAACTGCCATTTTAAACCAGACCTATTCCCTATGAGTAATTCCCCTTTTGTTTCCAACTACTCATTCAGTGAGTAGCACTTTTGATCTTCCTGTTGGATAACCAGCAGTGTGTTACAGCAAAGGTTTTTCAAGCAGGGTAAAAATCACTAACCGCTGAATTGTAACAGAGAATCTGACTGCTGGGGCAAAAAACCCCAACCATTAAAACCTGCCACTAATGTGATTCCAGAGATGCTAAAAATCTAAGGTACAGGAAAATTGCCTAATAAAGCCCAGAAATACGATCAGTCATTTTAGTGGATAAAAAGAATAGTGAAGTAAGTAAATATTAATTATTCTTATGAAGATATTATCATTCACTTTATAAATTAACTCCAGCCATCTCTTTATAGCTTTAGCTTTGTAGCTGCAAAAATATGCATTTTGGCACTTTTCCAATAATAACTGTACTTCTTGAGTATATGTTTACATATTGTGTGACTTTGCATACTAAAATCTATAAATTTTCAAAGGAACTAAAAAAATAAATACATGAAAACATGAATAAAGCAATTTCGAATAAGCAAAGAGTATTATAACAATCCCGACAAATAGAAACTGTATCTGTTAGAAAAAAACCAAAGCTACTCTCTGGAAAAAAAAAATAAATTATAAAAGTTAACCATGAACCAGTACTGGTTTAAATCACATGAACAAAAATAGTCATAAGTGTCCTTTCAAATCATACATTGACAAATTTATGTCTAGGAGAAAAATTTTTAGTTTTTCTTTGAGGAATAACCTATGAAGTAAGTAGTTTAAACAGAGGAAGACATCCTAGAAATAATAATTTTACTTTAATGAGAGAATTTTTTTTTTAATTACAGGAAAAATTGTTGCAAATTATCACTGTAGTTTTAGATGTTGCAAATTATGTTCTTATGTCACTGATTCACTTCTGTTTAAGACAGCTTCTTTAGTATTACCTAGTGCCAGTAAAGGATTACAATTTCAATCTATTTCCACAACTGCAGGATCCCTTAATATACAGATTAGTTTCTGAGTAAATCAGTAAATTCAAACCTATATTGTTTTGATATTGCACATCACAATATTAGTTTTATATTTTTTCTTATTTCTTTGGCTGTGTCCAGTAGGCAGCAACAGCAGATCTCAGAACTATTTTACTAGACTCCTTTCCCCAACAGTGCAAGTTGTCATTTCCTTTTAGACTGTTGACATATGTTCTGTTTTCATAAAACCTGCTAACATGACAATCTATAACCTGAGTATTCTTTTTACCAGTGTAGGGCTTTTTCCCAGCTGCTTCCACTCATCTGGGTCAATCTCTGAACAGTGATTCTAAACACTTCTTCATATTCAGCAGTATAGAGTGGTTTTAGATATGAGAGAGGATGGGATTAAGTCCTTAGTGTACTCTCCATTTCTTTTCTTTCTTTGAAAAACAATAAAAGTCTGCAATTTGGGTTCAAATCATCCTCAAATACATAGTCTGGTCTAATAGAGGCTGAGTGTAAAGAAGGTGGCTTGATGTCTAGAGGGATTTTTTTTGCTTATGTATTTATTCATGTTAGAAGAGCTTTTTGAAATATGCTGTCTAGTGCTTTGCTGTCAACATGTCCATGAGTAGCAAGCACTCAGATTTTTGTATCTCGGTAGTTCAAAAGACAGTAGAGGTAATATTCCAATGACTTTTTTGATTTTGTCACTCAGAAGACAAGATCTCTCCACTGTTTAGGTAACTGTGACAGAATATAATCAGTTGATAAGGGCTGTCTCTTTAAGCAGTCAGGCCAAGTATTTTTTATTTTTATTCTATGCCTGGCAAATTGCAAAGCATCAAGCGAAAAACAGTGTAAAAAGTACTCTCTGGCCACCAAGAATACTGTCATTGTTAAATTCATCTGTTCTAGTGCTTGGTCTTAGAAACAAAGAGCAGAATTCACTATTAATCTGATACATATGTTATCATTATGATTATTAAGGAATGTATTGACTAAATAGACAATGTGAGTGTCAGGTCAGAGAACAACTAAGATATCTATGTTGGCCAAGAGAAAAAAAGGAAAAGTCTTCTTCCCTCAAGAAGGTCAGACAAAAAAAAATAAAAATAGCCCCACTCTTTTAAATTTAGGACAAAATTTTAACTTAAAAAATATATAGAAATGGATAACAGTTCTTAACCACAATCTATCTATCTATCTATCTATCTATCTATCTATCTATCTATCTATCTATCTATCTATCTATCTATCTATCTAATCTATCTATCTATCTCTCTCTCTATCTCCAGAAAAAGGACCAAACAAACAGTTTGTAATAAGCCCTCTGAACGAAAAAAGAAAGTCAGTTTTCTCCTCCCCTAAGGGTGCAATTATATTTATGGACAGCAGGTGGCGATGTCGCGCCTCAGTCAGCTGCGGGTCCTCTGTCTGGCCGTGGTCCCTTTCTCTCTTGCTGTCACTGGGCAGAGAATGGTTGTAGTTACCAATGGGCAACGCAGCAGTCTCGATTCAGTTCCCGCAGGATCGATGGGCAAGGGGACGATGGGGGAGCCCCCTCTCCGTGGTGCAGACCAGGTGCATTCCCATCCTCTGCTCGACAGAAGAGGTGTTGAGCCGGGCAGGACGGCAGAAACGGCAGCATCTTCCTTACCGGTGTTCGCGCCGTCCCGAAGCAGGTGCGGAAGGAGGAAAAAAAGTCCCTGCCAAATCCCAGGCACTAGAGGGGGAAGGGGGTGAAGCAGAGCCAAAAAAAACCCAAAGAGCCACTCCCTCCCAAAAACTACCCCCCACGCCTCGAAGCCTGGGAGAAAAGAACAAAGGTTTTCACCTGACAATTAAATTAAAATGCAAGTATTCATTGCCCCTTTTGTCGGTTACCAGCAGGACACCGGGGCATTAGCTCCGAACTCTGGGAGGAATTCCAATGAGATTCTGAAACTATAACAGTGAGTTAAATAACATTACAGATTTGACCTATCCTCTTCCTGTCCCCTAAATATGATGTTGCAATAACATGGTCTTTATTACAAACCACCTCATTCCATGATGCAGCTCAACAACTATTTTACTATACAGAACATTATTTAGTAAAGGTCCCATATCTTGTTTGGCAAATTCTATGAATATCTATCATTTTTAGAATTTAGTGAAGTTTCTGGATATGTACCTAACAGAGAACCAATATTTCTGTAATTTTTTGTTTACCAGGACTTATCAAACTACCTGAAACAGTGACAATGTTTTGTCACTGAAAACCCTGAAGATATTTTTTTCTCCGTTACAATACCATGAGTATTGTAAAAGTTTTGTTACTGTTCAGTTCAAAGGTAAAGATGCTATTATAAATGCCTTGGTTTTCCCTTCAGTCCATCCCTAGTATATCATACTTTAAAGTCTGTAGAAGTGTCTCCATAATGTCTCTGCTGCTGAGGAAATTTCAAAATACTTTTGAAGGAAAAGGCAGCTTTAAGATCGAGCAAATGTGTGTTATGGATATTAGATTCTCTGAAAATTTTGCGATAATGGCATTGCCCAAATTATAACTGTGCCCATTCAGATTAAGAGCTGGTGGTTAAAAAACTAACTAGCATCTAAGAAACCCTAATTTAGTTCATTGTTAGTACATAGATTTTCTGCATGACTGAGTATGAGTACTTAAAACAGCCTTGTGAAAGTATTCAAGGCAGCTAGGGGAAGTTTCACAAATGCAAAGATGATCATATTTTCATAATTTAGAAAGTAAACTTTAACTCTCAGTTTTATTAGCACACAGTTCCAGTAAAAGTGCCTCTTTTAACCTCTTTTTTTACTGTGTATAAGTATTACACTTGCACTTTGGTTATTAGCTATTTGAAGACTTCAAAGGATTCTTGTATATACTCACCCAATCTGGAAAATTGCTTGGCTTTCCCCTCAGTGAATGTACTCTCTTCAAACTTTTTCTACTCAGTCTTTCTTTAGTGGTTCTCAGTTTCTCTGGCTGGAAGTTCTCCAAAGTCAAGAGATGTCCCTTTTGGGCTCTTCGTATAATGAATATTGAGGCTGAAAAAATCATAAAAATTCACTTTCAGTCCAAAAGTCATTGAAAATCCCACTGACATCCATTGAGTGCTATCAAACACAGAGATATCACCTTTGTAGGAATGCCCCCCAACCTATAAAATGTTGCAGACCAGGGGTAATTCGTTTATATAATGATAACTAAGCATGTAAGTGTTTCATTAGTTGCTTCTCAAGATATCCAGCCTGAATGTTAGGCAGAGCTCCAGCCTATTAATGTGAAAGGAGTATGTCCAAATATTCATTATATCAGTCAGACAATTACAAGTGCTGAAAGTCCTGGACTACCTGAAACTTCTTTCCCTGGATTGTCACTTCTTCAGCATCACACAGGTTTTCCAAACATTATATTTACAGATTTAAAGAAGGAGGGGTGGGGGAATCTGCATATTTCTTTGCCTTGACTCAGTATTCCTGCTTTCATGTTCTTAAATCAATTTCTTAAATCATCTTCTGCTAGGTTGGTATCCAAATGTTGGCAGACATCTAAGAGGGAAGAATGGTTGGGGAGTGTATATCTTCTGGTTGCCTGTAGTCCTGGGTTTTTTTTTTCATTTTTTTTTTTTCTGTCACAAGATAAGATCATCATCTATAATCTTGACTTTCTGAGATTCCTGTGTTTCTTAGAAAACTTTTACAAGTGTATTCCTGTCCTGTGACACCTACTAAGAAGACATGAGGAAAATTGACTCATGGTGTGTAAAATCCCTGAACACATTTAGTGTCACAAGCACTGTGACTGATGTTGACATGGTTAAATCAGGAAGTATGTGTCAGTGTAGATCCTCTGTTTACTTAACAGTTGTCTTTCTATTACATGTCTGCAGATGAGTGTTGTACTAGTCTCAAGGGATGAAATGTGCTTCTTCCTCACAGGGTTACTAACTTTTCTTCACTGGTTTGTCTTTGCATTTTTGTTGATTTACACAATGTGGCTTGCTCTCCATGTGAATTCACTGAAAGGATGTATTCTCTTCATATTCTATTAGAAAGCTGAACAGAAGACAGTGATGTCTTCCCTCTTTGAGCACCTTGGTGTCAGCTGTTGTAAACTCAATGCAGAAACATATCTTCTTCTGTGAGTTTTTTACTGAGGGCCTGAATTTATCCACCCACCACAGAAAGGTTTTATTGTATGTCCCTAACCTTTACTCACAATCTTCCAGGCTGTTAGAGCTTTGTACTGTTGGGATTACATTGCTGCTGACTTTACAATGCAGCTGAAATGGGTCATTGATCCAATAGCATGATTGTAAATATGGTAGCTGGCTGCTTGTCAGTTTCTTTACTGCACAGTGTGCATATGGGAGATGTCTGTTTCTGAGTCTCAGTGTAGATGATCTGTTACAGGTGTGTATTTATTCCACAAGTTGATTTTTTTTTTCTTTCCCCCCCTCCCCCTTTTTTTCTGTCTTGCTCAGTTATTGGGCATTTTTCCTTTATGTTTTGTATTTCCTTCTGTGTTCTTGAATGAGTTATCCATCCTGCCCCTCATATTTTATTTTATAAGTGTCACCTTAACTTTATATCAGTTGCTACAAAACCTTATGCTTAGGCAGTAGTGTAGTGCAGATACTGTTGAACTATCACTAAACATGCAACCAGCAAAGCTGAATAGGATAGAGGTTATACAGGCCTGAAAAATTACCCAGATTCTCATGACATTTCTCAAGAATACATTAAGCTTTATATTTCCTTGTCTTTATTGATATGTCTCTCACTTAAAAGTAACTTTAATGCCTTTTTTCTTTCTTTTTTTTTTTTTTTCACAATGTTTCAGTTGCCTTGTCTTTTTGGAAGAAGTTTCCTTGTTGTATGTAACTGTTCTGTTTGATTTCTTTCTCAAAGCCATTGGTCCTGTTAGATGATGAGTCTGCCTCTAATTAAGGAACTTGTACCATTCCAAAACTTTTATATGAAGGTCGGCTTTAATTTGACTGTTTTCCTT
Organism: Dendrocincla tyrannina; assembly: GCA_035047865.1. Classification (NCBI taxonomy): domain Eukaryota; kingdom Metazoa; phylum Chordata; class Aves; order Passeriformes; family Dendrocolaptidae; genus Dendrocincla; species Dendrocincla tyrannina. Next base: position 72,396,286 of record JAWWMP010000081.1, read on the forward strand.
TTGATTCTTCATTTCAAGTGAAAAATTCCATCTCATTCTCTGGAGAGTTGCATCACTCATTATACACCTTTACCAGCTGTAAATATGATTTTCAGGCTTATTTCTAGCATCAGTCTTACCCACTTCTCATTGCTTCTTCAGTGAAATAGCAAAGACTCCACTATCAGCAGCTTATCTTTATCTTCCATGCAGACCCATTTCTTGGCACTGTTTACAATATTTTCTTTTCCTTTCCATCTTAATTTTGAAATCTAGTTTAGCATCTAGGCTGAGTTTTTCTGTTCTGAAGTCTGACTTTGTAAAGGCTGTGTAGTTTGACTGTTAATTGTTTTTTTACTTTTAGTGGATCTCATTATTCATGGCTTTCAATACCATGTCTCACACACTGTGTACTGGTTAATAACTACACCAAACTAGAAGCTTTAGTTTACTTTATTTTTAGAGCTTCTTTTGCTAAAATACGGCTATTACAAGCAGAACAGTAGATACACTCAGTTTGACTCTCTAGCAATCTCTGCTCTTCCATGCAAATTCCGTACTGATAAGAAAGAGAGTAATTGACTCTATAGAGTGAGTATTTATGGATTTTTACTTACCACTTAGGACTCTTGGTACCAAGGTTTCAAAAGATGGGAACAGGAATAAGCCTTTTTCATTAAGAAGATGACTGAAGTACTTGCTTACATAAAACAGAACTTCACATAACACCCCATATCTGGAAAAGACAAAAAATCTATTTTATTAGAATGTTTAGTTTACAGATTAAAAATAAGGTCAGAAACATAGTATTTTCTTGATAACTTTCTAGCTCAGAATATTTCATGGTAAGAGGAGCTACTTTTTATACTGTTTTTCCTAAGGTATAATCAGAAACAGAAACATTATGTGGAAAATTTGGGGGAAGAGAAAGAAAAACACAAACTAAATTAATGCCTCATTGCTCAAGGTTTAAGGCATTGTTTAAGCCTTAATTCAGAGCTGAGCACCAGGTTCATTCCACTTTTTTCCCCCTTATCTTTCCATTAATGGGGGAATTACTCTACTTTATTGCAGAGATAAGGTGTATCTAGCACCCCACTTACAATATATTTAATTACAGGGAGAGAGAATCAAAGTGATTTAGAATGAAAACTGATATTGAAACTGGAACACAGCCAGCATATCTGTTCCTGTTGTATCCTGAATAAAAAAATGTTTGATATGTATCTTTCTCTCATTCTTTTTATTTTATCATTTTCTGGTAATTGCTTTTGATTCTTTCAAGATCAGTGCAAACATGGATTCCGTAAATCCATCCAAAGACTTGTTTTTAACCAGTGTTAAAAGAAATAAATAGGCAAGTGACTTTTCCTATCTCAAAAGAGGAACTCAGTGCAATATATCTAACATTCATATTGAGTTTCCTTTATACTGAATTCTCATAGAGTTTATGTAGAACTGGTTCTTTTTGTGCTCAACGGTATTTGCATGGCATTAATTTAGAGAGAGAAAATTGTTATCTCCATCTGCAGTGGCCCTGTGGTGCAAGGTATTACAGTGCATGCTTCTTTTCACCAGGTTTGTCTGATGGCACCTGCAGTATTTAGCACAAAAGACAACAAAGAGAAAACAAAACAAAATATGCATTTTGAATGCCTTTCCTTTTGTGCATATAAGCACAGTCTTTAAGCAATATTTATAAGAACCTATTTTGCTTTCATTTCATCATTTTTGATGAATCATTTTAAAAATAATGTAAGAATAGACCTTTAAAATAGTGCTCATATTTAGAATCCATCCTTATGTTAAGCTCTTTTTAGGCTTTGGCAGTGTTGATTTCCTTCCTGCTTTACAGCTTGAATTGGAAATGCTGAAATACCATAAAACATGCTTGGACAAATTTGATAGATTCATATCCAGACCTAGAGCTTCACTGCACTATAGACTGTAAACATACCTCTCACTGTTCCAAATTACTGCCATTTTGTTTATGTACTGAAAAGGAGGAGAATTCTTATTCTATATCTCATTAAAGACTTCATTCTCTAGCTTTCCACTTTTTTTCCCATTATGCTGCATTGTCATATTATTTGACATCTGTCTTTTGTCTCTGCTATGCCAGCATTGGTTGTTTCCACACCATCTTACTATGTGTCCTGTGTTCAAAGGGCTATGTACACACAATGTTCTAGTCATTATCTCTTAAAAGAAAAGCTTCCTCAGCACATTATTCACAGTTACATGAAAGGGATTGCAGAATCCTATATTATATATTGTATACACTACAAAATATTACAATGATTGAATCTTATTAGGAATGTCAGAGATACATGGAAGCTATTCTATTAATGTTTCTATTTGGAAGTGTTACAGGAAATATTAAGAGAATCCTCAATTTATTTCCTATTTAGGTATGCATATATACTTCTTCAGCTGAATATGAAGTATTCTGGTGGCCTACCATTTTCTTTCCAGGACTGCTTTTCATTTTTCTCAAATGAAAAATTTACTACTAAGGGGGTCACAAAAAGATGGATGCCATTCCATGTAAGTATTGACAACTAATTAAATTGTACATTATTGAAACTGAAAATTCTAGTGAAACAGTGGGGGGGGTTGCATTGTTTGGTTTGGGGGTTTGTTTGTTTGTTTGTTTTTAATCTGCCTGGACCTCTTCTAAAGAGTCATGAAACTTATTAAGAAAAATAATCATAATACTCATAATTCAATCCTTCTGTGACAAAATAAGCCACTTAGTAGATGAGGAAAAGTCTGTGGACATTGTTTACCTGGACTTCGGAAAAGTCCTTGACATCATTTGCCTCTAAATTCTTCCAGAGACACTGTCTGCTGTAGCTTGGGCAAGTGTCCTGTTTGTTGGGTAAAAAGCTAACTGGATGGCTGAGCCCAAAGAATGGTAGTGAATGGAGTTACATCCAGCAGGTGGCTGTCACCCAGTGGTGTTCCCCAAGGCTCAGCATTTGCATTAGCCTTGTTTAATATCTTTACAATGATCTGGACAAGTAGATCAAGTGCACCTTCAGTCAGTTCAGAGACGACACCAAGTTGGGCAGGAATGTTGATCTGATGGAGAGCAGGAAGGCTCTTCAGAGGGAGAGCCTAATTGGATTGATAAAACGAGACAAATGACAATGAGTTTCTTCACAGAAAGAGTTGTTAAGTCTTGCAATAGGCTGCCCAGGGAAATGAGTCACCATTCCTGGAGGTTTTTAAAAGACCCCCAGATGTTGTGCTTTGGGTCATGATTTAGTGGTGGCCTTGGAAGTACTAGGTTCATGGTTGGACATGATGATCTCAAAGGTCTTTTCCAGCTTAAATGATTCTATGATTCTATGAAGCAGTGTTCTAAAAGCAGTATTCCAGTGTAACCAATTCACTACAAGCATGCACTGCAATAATAATAATAATACAATAAATAATAAATATATATATTATATATATAATATATATAAATAATAAAAAATAAAAATGCACAGCAGGGCCTACTTCCCCTTTGGTTCCTGAATTGGTAGTTTTGCTCTTCCACTGTAACTCATAGTACACAAAAAAACACTGTCTCAGTAACACTGTGTATCGTTTATGACTCCCCTTTATTTTTTCAAAAATAGAATTTCTTGGGTTTTGTTTTCTCCACTCATTTTGTTTGATTATTTTTATTGTAAAATATTTATTTTTATTTTGTACATACTTCACATAAAGGTGTTTGCAAAAGAAGAAACACATGACTTGGACTAAATAATATTCCCATTAACTCATTTCTACATTCCCAGGTCCTGCTAACACCTAGTCGTGCTGTGAAATGATATTCAGCATATTGATCTTCACTTCCCCTCTGCTCTTTCCAATAACAAAATTAATACCGTATCAAATCAAACCAGCATGACACCTGTAATGACAAAGTATTGCTTTTTGTTTCTCTTACCTTACAGGATCTGAGAATATGAGATGCCTAGGTTTTCAGAAACTTTTACTAAAAGACTGCTCAGTATCATAGGGCAGATAGGATGCTGAATCAAGAGGAGGTGAAATACCTTTAGGTATAGGAAAAAGACTCAGACCTTAATATTAGAAGAGAAGCAATAAGAAAGGATGGAAGGCCATGCTGGTACCACAGGAAAAGTGAAGAAAAAGGGGCTTGTGATGACTGAGCAGAATGCGATTCATGGATATAAGAACAGACAGGTTTTATTGTTGGATGACATTCACTTTTTACTTCTCATACATTCTAAAACCCTCCTGCAAATACAGTATCTGCAAGGTTTTGACAATCTCAGTGCTATGGATACCTCACAAATGCCTTTCTAGGATCAAATAATTATTATTTGAGTGTCTATTTGAGGCTCAGTATGAATAGGACCTCCTGTGGCAATGTGGCTCCTTTGAACTCAAACACAGGGTTGTCATGACATCCTAACTCCAAAGAAAAAACATTTGCTCAATGACGCTCTGATCTGCTTCCTCTAAATTCTAAAGCTAAATTTGAATAATATATCTGAGTTGGCTGAGAAAGTGTTTTTCTTTACTGATAGATTACAATAGTGTTTGTTAAATGTAGAACAGACCTTCATTTACCTATAACTGAATTTACGAAAGAGCTAAATTAGAAAACCATAATGTTCATTTCAGGAAATCAATAAGAAAAGAATATAGATTTCTGAATAACTGAATTTCAAACTTGAACTACATATAGAGCATATGTGTTTAGCCTTAGTTTGATTTTAGTTTCTCCTGATGTTTTTGTCTTTTGCCTTTGACTCCAGAGATTTACAGTGTCTGTCATGTCTTTGAGAAGGAAGTTGTACACTGTAACCTAATTACTTTTCGATTTTTATCTATTTTTATTTTGTAGTAAGCCACATATACTGAGTTTTCCTACATAATACTTTCTTATTCCTGGCAACCCATAAAATATGGTTTTAAGCTTTTTCTGTTACATTCTCATATTTCTGACATATCAGTTGGGAAAGTAAGCAACAACATCATAGTCAAAATTACCTTTACTGATATTGCAGACGTAAAAATACTTCTTTACTTAATCTCTTTACTTGGACTTCAGACAAGTGTTCAGTACTGTTCCCTACAACCTCCCCTCAGCAAACTGGAAAGACACAGATTGAATGGGGAGTATGTGAGGTGTATAGGAAATTAACAGTTCACACCCAGAAGATGGTAATCAAGTGGGTTTTACTCAGCTTGGCAACCTCTCATAAGGCAGCTTCCCCAAGGATTGATACTGGGCCCCATGATGTTCCACATAATCACAGATTACATGGATGATGGGATTGAAAGCACCCTCACCAAGTTTGCTGATTATTGTCGTGATCCGCTGAGGGTTAAAAGAAATGGTCCACACCAGTGTGGTGTAGGAACAGGAGTGAACGTTTATTCAGGGGAGCATGGGACTTTTATAAGGTCGGGATGGAGGGTTCTGGAACTCGGGAGGGGTTAGGGACAGAGCGCGACAAGAAAGGGAAAATTGGGGACGGGGCACAACGAGAAAGGGAAAGGGAAGGAGGGGTTTCAATGAATAAGGGAGAACTGGGGGGTGGTCAGCCTTATATAGTGGTGCTGCATTGCACCACCAGCTGACCAATGAGTGAAGATACAGAAAACTTTTACAAAAAACCAGCAGCCTCGTGGTGCGGGGTGATCAGCAGTTCATCGGCTTGCATTCAGGTCCGGGACAGTTCCACCCACTCGTTAAACAAATCTTCTTTCGAGTTTGGATTCGTCGGCTGGCTTTTCCATTCTTCTACAGGTGGTTCCCCCACAGATTATATGGAACTGGGTGGTGAGGTGAACACATCAAAGGACAAGCCATCCCACAGGGGGGTGACCTTGCCAGGCTGGAAAATGAGATAACAAGAACGGTATGGAGTTTATAAAAGACAATTGCAGATTCCTGTGCCTGGAATGACCAAAATAACAAAAGAAATCCACTATGGGCAAGAATATGTGTGGCTGGGGAGCAGTACTACTGAAAGGCAGCTTGGGGTCCCGGTGGGCAACGAGCTGAACGTGAGTCAATGTGCCACTGCAGCAACAAAGGCAGGTCTGTTCCTGGGCTGCATCTACCCCGGGATTGGACTTCTTTTAAAATTACTCCATGTGGTCTATTTTCCTATTGTTCAATTTGTGTTTTGGGTGGGATTTCTTTCAACATTTTTGCTGCATATACATAAAAGAATTTTTTTTTACAAAAATCTCAAAGTTCTTCATCTGTACTACAATAATGCTATTTGCAGAAGGAATAGGGATCAGAGGGAACAGTAATATGCAACTGCTTAAATTCCTACCAATAAACAAGAAGATGAAAAGGACAAAAAGATTTTTGCAGCTCTTTGCAGCATAGGCAATCTACCAAGTGTTTGCCTATACACAGAAAACGTAGAGATATACTTCAATGCATATCATGGAAATGGCCCCCAGGGAGTCCTACTAATGTAACAGAGACACAAGTGCAAGGATCTGTCAGGACTACTTCCAGATCTGGAGTTTACTTTGTAGGTTTATATAGATAATGACTTGGTAAAATATAACTTAGTTATTATATTGTGATCTCTTTTAAGGAAATGGTAAAATTTGGTATGTTATAAAAAATGATGAAACGTTTGTATTTAAGTTAATGCCGAAGATCACCAGCATTACAGCATTAGGTGCTAGCAAACCTCATCAGTTGCAATAATCCATTACTCTTGTGCCTTGGTGCAGCACAATATGTATCATGACCAGTGTAAATACCTGCTGGTCAGAGGGACTTTTTCTCCATATGATTTTGCACATTTTAAACAATATGAAGAAAGTAAAGTCTTACCAGAGTTTCTCATAAGGAGAAAAAAAAAAGTTTTACTTTTTCTTTCCAAGGCTCACAGGCATTTCTAAAATGCAACAAGATTTCAAGGTTAACTGTCATTCCCACCCCCCAGTTCCTTACATTTAAAATGAGTAATTATAGACTATCCATCAACATGAGACTGTATGAGGTAAGGAAGTATAATGACATGATGTAAATTTTTCCATTAATAATCTCAGCACAGTGACTTTAATGGATGGGTTTTTTGCATTTAGTACTATTTCCGTGATACAGCTGAAGAGCAGCCACTGTTAGGAATTCTGGGAACTGCAGTGATTTTACAGTGGAACTAAACAAATGCTTTCCCCCAGTGTGATTCCAAGGAAACTGTACAAACCTTGTCACAGGGAAGCTGTACTATTTTTGCTCAGCACAGCACTCTGAAAATTTCTAAGATGCAGGGTATCTCACACATATATAAACTGTGAAGTGTATTCAAAAATACCTCTTTTTCTGTGAAATTCAGCATTTTGAGCATTATCTTTTTGGCTACCACTATATTCTTTTCTTGAACTGTGATTTTGACAGCCTTCCTGTGAATGAGCATCTAAACAGTGGCACATGCAGAGGAGGAAATGATAGAGCATTGCATGTTGAAATCTACTGCATGAAAGAGTGTAAGAGCCTTCCTGTTATGTACAGTGACCCATAGTCATCCTACTGGAGACTTGGGTTGCCACCATTGTCTTAGCTTTCCATCAGTTATTCACACTGCATTTTTAGCAGCTCTCTCCTGCCTCTTCCTGACCAATGCAAACAGAACACTAGCTGGTACCTTTCCTTTGTCTCTCCCCCTCACACTGAGTCCTCAGTAGGGTCTAGGGGTAAAAGAGAGAAGGGAAATGAATATGTGGAAGAACTAGTAATGGTCTTCAGAATGCATAAATCCTTAAATGGCACAGGGAAAGCGAGCAGGCTGTAACAGCTCTTGAGACAATCTGAGATGTTGATACGGTGCTCTACTTTCCAGCACCTCATTTAACAGCAGCACATCTTCTGTGATACATCAACTGAATATGGAAAAAAATGGCTCAATAAGATATATGCAAAGCTTCAGACTGAACTTATTTACAGTCTTCCTATAGGCTTGAGAGCACTCAACGGTATGAGAGTCAGAGATTATCCAATGGGGTGAGTGGAAATAATGATATAAGAATGTGTCTCAATGCACAATTTCATGATTTTCTAAAAAAACAAGGCTAAGTCATGACTAAAGTGGTAGTCTCAGGAAAGTACTTACTAAAACTTGCGTAAATATTTTCAAAAGAATAAAAAAGGATCCCATATACTTTAATATCTCACATTGATGAGACAGCTTGGCATACCCAAGTAATGATGCTGAGCAGAAAGATTTGTATACACAAGCCACTTCCACGTTCTGAACACTATAACTTTAAACGATACTTTAATCTTGCTGGAATCCACTCCAGGTTACAGTTTGTAGATGCCTTTTCAAGGCTTCGTTTAAGTTACTTTAACTGAAGTAATCACCTCTTAATTTTATTGTACTCCACTATTTCCTTTGCATGTTACGGAGTTTAGCATTATGTATTTCTACTGAAGTAACCTCCTTCAAAATAAACCCATCTCCCAGCCATTTGTCCTCTCATGTTCTAACTTCTTCTTTTTTAGAGAAGTTAACTTTTCCCTACAGCCTTTGTGAGACAGATTACTTGATAATGCAAAGGCCTCCTAGTTACAGCACAGAAAAAAAAAATATTTGTAAAATGCTCTGCATACCAGTGACTTACAGACCTCTAAACCTTACAAAAGAGTTCACCATGTGTCAATGGAAAGAAGGAAACCAAATACTTCAGTCTTCACTTTTCACTGTCACCTTCCTTATATTTTAATTCAAACTTATTTGTGTGAGTTTTTCCTAGTTTTTCAAAAAGCCAAATTCAATAAAGAAGAAGAACATTTAAGTGTCTTGCAGAATAGTTAAAGGCCATCACAGATACACATAAGATGCCCTTCAGTTCTTTCTGTTTGGAACAAACCCCTTGATCATTGCTCACAGAGCATTGCCTCTCATTCCCTTAACAGGACAGTATTCAAGAAAACTTTTTTTTTTTTTTCAACCTCAGTTTTCCTAGAGTCACTCATTGTATTATAAGGGTTAAGTAATGTCCAGTACTTTCCTTTTGTACATCATTTATTGTTTTTATCAAGTATATCATAAGTGTGAATACTTGAAGAATTAAATGCCCATCTGCCTTTAATGTAAGTTTTGTTTCCTTACTGCATATTTTGAGTAATTCAACTCCAGATTATTTCCTAAAAGTCTCCAACTAGAACTTTTTTCCACATACTCACAAAAACTTTTGATTCTTATTATTTCCTTTTGTGAAAGATTTCTTAAATTGTGTTTATTCTTGTGTTACTTCTTCTAGCTTAATAAATGCTTCTGAAGAGCTCTAGGTGCTGTACAAACACATGCAACATTTCTGTTGAATTAGTTACTGTCCCTAGGGACTCCTCAAAAAGGACAAATAAAGGTTTCCATGTTATATATTAAATCAAAGTTTACAAATCATCTCTGTCTAATGAAAATATTAGTTGCTGCAAGGCATACCTTCTTCATAAATAACCCCTAAAAATTAACACAACATGACATTTTTTTCAGAAGAATTGATTGCTTAAAATTTTTCATTGCTGTCTGTTGTCTATAATGTAACTACTCATCTGTAGTCTATGATATCAATACTGGTATAAATATAAGCATAATCATATCTACTTTGTAATGTACTTCTTGAATAAAGAGTGACACTACTGAGAACAATGCTCTTATTTGTCAAGGTCCCTGTCACTTTATGTAAACTTAAAATGCTACAAAATCTGAAAGACAATGATTTAGACAAAAATTGATAACCCTAAATGACAAAAAAATAAGTGTGTCTAATTTTTTTTTTCACTAATCATGCAAACAAAATTGAGGAGAGAACACAGGTATATAATACTAAGATATGAATTATTAAAATATTATTTTCCATTTGTGCAAATATATATAACCCTCACTTCCTTTGCATGTTACAAAGCATTTAGTCACAAATACTTGAAAAATTTGCGTCATCAACTCCATCAGAGGTCAGAAGTGACACACATATTAATTACATCCAAGTTTTCCAGTAAAACGCTTCCAGGTGGCATCTTCTTCTCCAAAGACAGGATCATTTAAGTGATTTTGAAAACAATGCACCACCAAAAAACCCCACAGCAAACTCACCTTTCTAAAAGATTTAATTGACCAGCATTTAAGAGACAAGCAAATTCTTATCTAAAAAGAAGGAAGACTTCAGGATTCTCTCCCTAGTATGTAAAAGCAACTCCTTTTTTGTGTTATTAATGAGATCAATATGTTCATTGTTCATATGTTCTCAAAATGCAAGGCAGTTTCCAAGAAATCATAAGGGTACAACTAGTCTCCATTTTTCTTCAAAGGCAATGAGAAAACAGAGCACAGTTTTGCCTTTTTTGTGGTGTGTTCAGAGGTTGTCATGCCTAGAAATTACTCAAAACTCCCTCCAACAACAACAAAATAACAAAACCTCCCACCAAATATCTGGGAAGTGACCACATATTGTCACTGTAAGCCAATCTAAAATTGTCCTGTATTTCAGACTTTGGTTACACTTACCTTTGCTCCTCCCCTGAATCAACATGAAGCCTAGGCACAGTTAATACTGTATTTGGAAAGCAAAACGGGATTTCAGTGAATCACACAGTACTAATGAAATCACTATACAGTCTCCAACTTCACTGACAGTTTGTTCTAAGAGATTATACTAAACATGGATCCTGATAGCTACTGTCTGTGGATTTGCTGTAAATTATCCTAGCTGGTAAGCCTATCTACAAAAGAAAGGGAAAGAGGAAATAAGCTGCCAACACTTTTCACCAGGAAAAGTAATTTTTCTTTGTAAAGCAATTACTGAAGTTCCTGCTAATTTTTGTGATGTAGCAGAAATAAACCTATTATGTTCATACTGTGCCCTATTCAGCCTTACAATTTTTTAAAAGGATGTGAATTAATCTTTTGCGCTTTATAATATTGGGTGTTTCATTTTACATTTTGATTTGTTAGTGTCTGTAATCCGTTGTCTTAAGCTTTAATTGTAACAGCTTCAGTGTAAGGATTCTTCTGAACTGCGTAAGACCTTGGCTACCAGATAGGGCTTCTATATGCAACTTGTAAAACACTAACAGTTCTAACAATTTAAAGGAAAGGAAGGTTCCTGAAGTCTGGCCTTTGCTGCTCTAGTCAAATATTTGATCTGGGATATACCACATGGTCAAACAGACTTTCTCTCTTGGAAGTACTTCTTTCTCTGTTAGGGAAATAATTACAGAAAAAAAATTACTTAAGTTGAATTTAAATACAAAGCCAACATTATTATTATTTAAAAGAAAAAAAAAATACCAAAAACGGACCAACCAAAAAAAAACACACAAAAAACAAAACCAAGGAAAACCAACCAACCAACCAACAACAGCAACAAAAAAAAAAAAAAACCAAACAACCATAATAGCAAGTTTAGAACATATTTATTATGGTGTGTACTGAAGAAAAATATTCAGGTAGAAATTCAGTCAATTTTTTCCATAATTTAAAATTCCAGAATAAAAGGATAATTATTTTAGGAATTACAAACACCTAAAAATTCTGTTTGCACATATTTATGCACATCCACACAAAAGGAAAGCTGAAATACCAGACATAGATAAATTGATTTTTCCTTTGTTAAACTGGAATTATTAAGTCATCACAGAACTAAGACTGTGCTAATTTGAAGGAGTGAGGAGTCAGCTAAGGCAGTTGATTTAATATTTGTCAGTACAATTGCTCTCCCTTTGACAGCACAGTTTTTAGCAGTTTAATATTTTTCCTGTATTAAAGTCAAGATACCTTATTTGGTTGGCATATGCATAAAAGATTTTCGGGAACCATAACTCAGTTTTTGTTTCTGCTATTTCTGTTGGATATCATGCCTTCAATGCCTTTTGCCCCTGAGTATAATTAGTTTCCTAATTCTCAAATCCCTCTTCTCACAATGTGTCTAATAGATGACAAACCTTTGAATTCTTTTATAATTTCAAACTCTGACTTCCCCGCCCCCCCCCAATAAATAAATACTGGGGAAGTTTTATTAAGTAAAGACAGTTATGAAAAATGGCTTACAGGGACTTACTTCTTCATAGTAGATGGAGTTCCATTATAAAAACCTAGTCACCAAATCTAGAAAATCCTAGACTTTGTGTAGGGAGGATTCACTAATAACAATTACTTATTTTCTCCTCAACTTAGTTCTTAATATCAAACAATAGCAAAAGAACAATAGTAGTGAATGCAGTAAATACAAAATTCAGATTAGAAAAGCAAAGTTAGTGATTCAGACCTAGCTCACAGCATTAGTGACTCAAAAAGGTATCTGCCTTGGTAAGTTCTTTATATGTTCAAAATACTACAATTACAAACATTTCCTGAAGCACATTTATTTTCTTTAGATTAATTCGTTTTAGCACAAACTGAGGATGCTTGCAGGTCCTCAGATGTAGTTCCATCTGCCCTGGGAATGTCTTCCTGGAAGCTACATACTTATGACTTCAATATGAAAGCATTAATGCAAATGAATTCTACTTCCTCTCCCTTTATATCCATAGTTAATACACATTTCTGTATTTCTTAGTATATGAATCAGTGAAATGAATGGACAGCTAATGCAAGCTGTATTCATACCTTACTACCCATCTGCACAGATATTTCTCCACCAGTTGTCTCCAGAACTATAACTAATATGAAGTAATTTAATTAAAAGAAAAATACCCACAACAATAATACAACAACCCAAAACCAAAACCAAAACCTAACATTTAGATTCTTAAGAACAGGACACCAGTCCCTGTAAGATGAAGAAAGACTGTATTGCCAAGTGCTAACAGAAATCTGATATATATCATTTAAGTCAAGAGGTCCATATATCAAGAGATCAAAGAAGGTGATTCTCCCTCTCCACGTGGCTCAAACGAGACCCCACCTGGTGTACTGCATCCAATTTTGGTGTCCTCAGCACAAGAAAGGCAAGGACCTGTTGGACTGAGTCCACAGGAGGGCCAGGAAGAGGATGAGAAGGATGGAGCACCTGTCCTACAAAGGCAGGATGAGAGAGTTGGGGTTGTTCATCCTAAAGAAGAGAAGATTGAGGAAACCTTATAGCAGCCTTCCAGTACTTAAGGGGGGCTTATAAAAAAGAAAGAAAATGACTTTTTACATGGGTAGATGTCTTATTGTTCATTAGTCGTATGTTGGTGCTTCTCTATTTTTCCCCTTAGAACAGATCATTAGAAAAGAGGAATTATACAGATAATTTTTACAACAAAATATCAACAGTTTGACACTGCTAATATGCTGGATTTAATCTCATGGTTTTATGCTATGATTTGAGAGGTAGACCTTGGACCAGCACAAGAACTTAAAGCTTTCTAATTTAGTCTGATTGAAAGCTGTCAATACTCGAAATCTTTTCATGTGGACAAAGAGGAAACACACTCTATAAATGAAATAATTTATTGGTAGCATAATAGAAATCTTAACATTGTAATCTAAGACTTGTTATTAGACCAGATCTAATTGTTTTTGAAAGACAAAGAATACTTGCACGCAGTAAAAATATTTAATAATAATAGTTCATTGAGAACTTTTATATATATAATACCTAATTTGTACCCATTTTCCTCATTTTATGCTCATCTTTCCATGACCCTTCTGCATCACAAAAGCTATGCCTTGATTCTGATGTTGGTGGTGGTCTTTTACAAGTCATTAGTATCTGGGGTTCTCACAGGGAAGAATCTAAAGCTGATACTGTTTTTCTGCCTCTTCCTTGCTCCTTTCTCCTTCTTTCTTACATGCCTTAGATTCATGTGGGTGCCTTCCCAAATGTTTTCTAACATGCTTATTAAGCTTTGCTTTTTCCATTATTCTGCACGTTACATCTCTAAATATATATGTTGCCTTTTGTGGATGTTTGATTCTGTTAAATATCCAAGTTCTCTTGCTCCTCCTACAACCTAAACCAGCCATTTTTGTCTGTGGCTGGAGTGTGGGTGTATGTCCTGGCTCTCTAGACAAACTGAAAGATCACTAAACCATGAGATACCTCACAACTAGTGGAGCAATGGTTTGTAGGCTGCTCTCACCTGGGATGACAAAGGAAAAGTGTGCTATGATGCAGGGCTTTAGTGCCCCTTTCCAGTGGTCACAGCAGTATTTTCTGCTTTTCACATGTGGCTGTGTGATGGCCATTTATACCAGGATAAAACAACACTCACTCCCCCTGCCTGTGCTCTCGTTCTCCCTGTGGGGAGGGAGAGAAGGCCCTGCCTAAGTGGGGCCACCATTATGAGTGGTGGGGAAGATGATGGTACACAGCTCATTCAGGGGTTTTGGAATTCTCTCTTGAAGTTCTGCCAGGCATCCCTCCAGGGTGGCATGCACGCCTGAGAGCCACCACACATTCCTGTGCTCTGAGGCAGTTTCCAGCAAGGCCTCTCCTGGCTGCCTCTCATACACAGCCTGGGTGCCATTGCAACACGCCCCAGGCCGGGGGAGCACAAGGCGCAGTCCCCATCCCACAGTGAGAATCCAGGGCCCTCTGGTGCCCTCAGGGCTCCAGCAGTTGTCTGGGAGGGGAAAAACAATGATCAGTCAAAAGGGGAGAAATGTATAAAATAAATTCACATGACAAAAGTGTTTGCAGAGATCCTGATTTTGATGTAAGATGTTTACCTTCGTGTGAGGCAATTTGGAATGTTAAGCTGTGTAAACTTTCTATCTTCCAAAAATAATTAATTTCTTCAGGTTTTTTCATAGCACTTAATCATAGGTTCATCTTTTTCCATGTTCATTTCAAACCTGAAAAATGTGTTTACTTTTGTAACGACTCTATTGAGTAAGTTGCATGAATCCTTATAATATATGAATGATACAGTATTATAGTGATTGTATCACTTTGCTTTTAATTTTTAAAAAGAAAATTACCTCCCAGTGTTAGTCTTATTTTTCCTAAAGGAAGCACAGATGAAACTTTTGCTATTAACCAGAAATTTTTGATTGATGGATGGTTGGGGTGATGGCTGTAATTGCACATGAGTTGAAAAAAATTAATGTCTTATGTCTTCAATTACACACTTTCAAATAGTAAGCGAAGTATAACCACTATTTAGCTTTCTGCTTGATGTGAAAGAGATTGTGTGTTCATTCTTTATTCTTTGTATCCTATTTTTGTTTCCTGCTTTTCACATTTTATTTTGTATTGAGTGACATTTGAATGCAAGACAGTATGGCATGTTAAAAGACTCTGAGTTGGTAAAAGTTAATGCAAATCATAGGCCAAATTTATTCATACTTTTCCATTTAATTTTTTGAAATTTTTAGATCCATTCCACCGCATTAGATAACTTGCAATCTTCAGTTTGTAAGTCCTTGATCAAACTATTTCAGAATAAGCTTGATGTTTAGATCTCATTAAATTCTATATATTTCCTCAAGTACTTAAGAATAGTAGCTAAACACATGCTGAACTATTGCAATAACATGAGATTATGGATTCTTCTAGGATCAATTTATATTTGAAAACAAAATCCATGAAGTTTATTATTTTTAATCACTTTCCGAAGTTTTCATGAAAATGATGGAACATTTATTAAAATTTTGTGTCATATTTAAATTTAGTGTGCTATTAATAGAAAAAAATGTGTACCTAAGTACGACTTGAACGAAAGGAGCACTATCTCATTGTTCCTTGCTATTAATATTTCTTTCTCCCTGTGATTCTAAGACTGCAAACATCATATATTCTTAGTAGGTCCCTAGCTAGTTTGCTGAACATTGAAAATTTCCATTTCCAAGCAAGTTTCAAGGCATTTTTATTGTTAGAATCAAGAAGCAGCATACAACAGGTTTTGTATCTTCTGTAAGACATAACTCTACATCCAGGCTTCTGCACTGATAAATAGTGTCCTAAGTGTTGCATAGTTTCAAAGAAACATATATGTCCTATGAAATCATACCTATCACCTTGCCGTCTTGCTACTACTGGTAAAACTAAGTTCAGATAACTCAATTATCTCAGTATGTCCACCAGCAAAATTCCTGTGTGAGATGCTAGGAGACATCTAATGGTTTAAAGGGCTTTCAGCATCAACTGTGGCTTTAGTAGGAAAATGCGTTTTATTTCATCATCCCTGCTACGTAGAAGGCAAGCCAATGCAATGAATTTGCATTCATCTCCTTGACCTCCCCTTGCATAGAAGAAATCAGGAGAATATATCACCAATACAATTTGGTTTTGCAACAGTTTTTTCTGGATGTTATTTGGCCTCCATAACAGAGGTGGGGGGTTTTTTTCCCCCTTTTTGCATATTCAGTCATGTTCTCAGTGAAATGGCATTGCACCTAATTTACATTGGCTAATCAGAAGATTTTTGCAGTTTCGACTACCATGCATAATACAACAGGCAAGATACTTACCATATCTCTACTAAAAGGCCTGTACCATGAGTTTAATCATGCTATTTAATTGCTAGGCTTAATTTGAAAATAATTGTTCAAAGCAATTAAGTAAATGCCCCAATTTCATTAACAGACTTCCTAATTAGAAAGTACAACATAAAAGTGCTAATGTTGCTTCATTAAGCTTAAATTACTGGTTCTAAAACCACTTTTTTACTATCAATACAATTTCTTTCTGCAGTAGAATATCAGCGTAATAACTGGTACTAGATTAGTAACAAATTTTCTGTTGCAGTACATTCATGGCCCAGCCAAATGTGCAATGATTTATTGCAAAAGAGATTCAAGTCTATATTTTAAATTTTTAGCCTGAAATTTAAAGAAATCTGAGATAGAGCAATATCTAATAAAGTATGTAGGAGTTAATTGTTTTAATGAATAATAAAACAGGGGTTTTTTTCAAAATTTGATGTCTCTATATGTGTTTGCCACTTGCTATATAAGAAACTGCATATGAAAATAAATGCAACTTAAAGATACAGTAAATGTGGTTGCTAATAGGATATAGTGATGACCAAAATAATTATAGTAGTCACAAGATGTCATTATAAATGTCATGTAAAATGTGTCATTTAATTAACATTGAACTGTCAGTTATTGTTTCTTTAGAACATTGAAGGATCATTTCACTTTTTTACCTTATTAATATAACTGTGTGCAATATGAAGAAGGATATTTCTATTTCAATCAAGATGATTCTTTCCCTGCATATAAAAAAAAATCAGTATTCAGTAGCTTCATCATGCCATGTAGTGGGAGAAAGGAAATTGTAGGAAAAAAAGTTGCATAAAAGCAACAAGGAGAAAATTAAAGGGATGTAACAGTACATAAAAGCAAGAAATAAAATAGCCCCTGCTTGCATTTAATTTACCTTCAAGCTTTCCCTCAATTTGCTTTATTTCTTGTACTGTGTCTTGCTTAAAATATAAGGATGGTTAAAAATAAGTTAGTAAGAAAAATATTTCATGTATTTCTTGTGAAGTCCAGCCAGCTGTCTCATGTGCTGATCCTTAGTAGATAAATGCAGTATTGGCAGCTTTTATGTAATTATGGATGTTATTATTTGTAAAAAATATGTGTACAGTTAGAATTTGGGGGTTTTGGTTTGGTTTGGTTGGGGTTTTTTTTGGGATTGCAACATCACTGGATACCAGGAAAGAGAGATCAGCACCTCCCTCTCCCCCTCTTCAGGAAGCCGAGAGAGAGGTGAGGCTGCCCCTCCCTCAACCTTCTGTTATCCAAATTAGACAAGAAGAATTATGGTCTTGAGTAATATGAAAACAGGAAAAATTCTGAGGTTCATATGACTATGAAGCACACAGAGAATCCTGGTAATAACACCATACTACATTTCATTCAGACACTGTCCTTGCTTCATTATACTTTATGAATGAATTAAGGGCTGACCAAATTTTTCTCCATCTTCTTAATGAGGCTGACAGTTTTTTCCTTGTTTGTTATTTCAGGGAACTGTCTTGATTAATATTTCCCTGATTATGCAATATAGCTTGACATTTTAGTAGCCATAAATGGCTTAATCACTTATAAAGCCATAGAGCTTTTGCAGCATATCTTCTGTGTGGCAGAAGAAAATCAGTTTTAGAACTACTGTTGCTATTTTAGAACTCATCTCTTTATTCTCAGAGGATAATGGCTGTTAGGCTGGGCTGCTGCTGTAGCTATAAAACCTATAAGCATTTTCAGAGATGTGCTCTGCCAAAATTTTATTTCAGATGGAATTGCAGTAAAAAATGCACCTAAAATTAAGGCCCCTAATTCCTTAAAAGGTAAAGAGCTGCATTTACTTCAGTAGGTCATTTAACCTCTTATTGTTATTCCTCTACGGAAAGAAGAAAAAAGAAAAAGAAAAAAAATATTTTGGAAGCATTTAAACACTAACTGTACCCAAGGGTAGCCTCCTTTCATGCAGCTAGGCCTCATTACTGCTGTGTATGAATATCTATTTCTTTCAGTTACTTAAGAATATTCACAAAATTTTCTCCAAACTGCTCTTCTACTTAGTTCTTTTAATCCATGATTCTGTGTGAACAGTCCAGCATATGTATAATCCATCACTATTTATTATCTTAACTACATACAGACTGTATCATAGACTATTTACAAGTGTCTTATCTGTGCTAAATTTGATCACTTCACCAGTGGGAACTACCTGGTAAGCTCTGGGTCACACTGCTCAGGATGTTAACACTTAAGCACACAGTTGGACTAGTTGAAATTTCCTGAAGAAATCTCCAGAACTATTCAGAATTCATCACAAAGTGCTTATGTAATTGTCAGTCAAATAGATCTACTTTGTGAAAGTGGCTTGGAATTCAGTCAATCACCTACTTTCAGGTCGGATTCATTGTTTCGAAGGACTCCCTTGTTTTCTCTATGCTGAAGATTAGCTACATGACCCAGGATATTAATTACTTAATTCCACTGGGAATACACAGTAGCACAGCCCTGGTACCCTGCTACACATATTCAGATCACAGCAGAAATTTGTTCTTCATACTAATGATTCATTTGTAGTTTAAATTCCACAGGTCCATTTATAGTTGCCACAACTATAAATACTGGTGAAATTGGATACCACAGTTGGGTCCTAAGTGAAATTCATAAGGTGCTACAAATTATATTAAAAATAGGTTCATAATCTATCCTTATATCTTAGGCCCAGAAAGATGGGTCAGAGTAAAACACTTTTTGTAACTCCATTGCTTTAAAAGCTAAGAGTAAAGTGTACAGCACATTCTTTGAACATCTTCATTGAAGATATGCAGAAAAAGTCAGTAGGGATGGATCTCGCCTCATGTCTTGACTATCTTTTGCCCACCTAAATTAAGAAAAGCCTAAGAAGAGCTGTAGCATCAGTTGATGAGGACCTGTGAAGATGAAAGTAAAAAAGGTCTATAAAAGCAGGAGATATTTACCTTTATTTACCTATTTATTTATTTAGGGATGCTAATGGGATGATGTAATTGGTTTGAGAGGTGTGGCAGATGTTATGTGCTTTGTGTTTTCTCACTTTACATATTTTAGAAAAGCCCTAATTGACTATGTTAAAAGGAAAGGAGAGATTGTAGCTTTCCTTGCATGTATTTGAGCAATCTCAGAAAAGAAAAGCTGTCAGATTAATTGACTGAGGAAAAGAAAAGAGCATTCAGATTAACAGAAAATCAAGAAATCGCAGAGCAGACACATTTTTAGGACTCCATAGTGATGGAAAGAGAAAGTTTCTGTGGATCCATGAGAACAGAAGGGTTTGTCACAAACCAGAATGCATTATCTTGACTCAAACCAGCGATGGAAGCAAAAATATAAGGTGAGAAAACTCATTCATAAGGCCTATTTTTTCCATTTCCATTTCCATTCTTTGTATATATGGATATTCTGCCTTATGTAGTAATTTTTAATAATTTTGAGTTTATATTTTAATAAAACAAGTTTTTTGCACTTAGAAATCCTTTTGGTCTTCTTGAAGAAGTCTAGATAGAGACACTCAAACTACTGGCTAGTTTGGGTACAATAACAAGAAATGTATCCTGTCCTGTGTCTAAACACATACAATTCCTGTTATTAGTCCCCAGTTATGTTTATTAGGCTCCAAGAATTTTTACAAATGTGTTCCCTGATAGTCTAAGACCAAAACAAAAGGAATTATTCTAGCTCAGATTTTACTCAGTTCTTGTGATAACCCACTTTGGCGGTATTTAAAATATGGGCTGATGTTTATATTGGCATTAAAATCAGTATATACTTTTCTTTGCCTCCAAGATTTCTTATTAGCTCAATGTATGTAATTATATATTAATTTATTCCAGTGTCTCTAGGCTTGAGAGAAATGCATCATAGTCATTACTTTTGTTAATTTCCTTTAACTGTTGTTAATTAATACTGCTCCGTGCTGTGGGAATCAGGGTTAACTACGTCTCGTGGAAAGCAGAAAGATCACGACAGAGGCACCGGATGGCTGAAACTCACC
>JAWWMP010000081.1:72416797-72433429 GCA_035047865.1 Dendrocincla tyrannina
CCTCACAATAAACGGCCATTTTGCTTCACCCCTCATGCGGAGTGGCTCGTCCTTCTGTCCCTCACAGGTCTGCGTCACCGTGCAACACCAAATATCAGCTGGGGTGCACACATTATTGCAGTGAGAAAGAAAGTTTACTTTTATCCTTTGCTTCTGGTGAAATGCTACCTGCTCAGCAGCAGCTTGTTTTGCTGCTGTTTGTAGTTAATAACTTGCACTATTAAAAATATAAAGTATGGAGCATTATTCAACTTATCCTTTTCTCTTCCAGGCTAGATCAAGAAAATGTTTACATGCTAAAACAAGTTTCCAATGCTACGGTCCATCTTCTGTAACATATAAGAGGAAAACCAGAAAGCTGCACAATTTATTCTTCTCATGCTGTTGAATTTTAACAGCCTTCAAGGTCTGACCTTTCTGGAGGTCCTGCGGTGTTGTTAATCTTTTGTTTCTGTTTGCTGCTATCCATATCAAGCAAAGAATTTCTTTTAGAAGTCCATCAGCCAGAGTTTTGTTTTATCCATATATTTGTTGAAATTTTTATGTTATGACAGAAAACTTATAATTAGCATGGATAAAAGTGTCTGTCTTTCTGCCCCCATGTCTGTGCATTTTCATTTACTTACCCATTATTTCCTCATCTTGAAACTTTAAAAATATGAGTCTTACTGTGTCTCTGTAGTTGGTTTGTGATTGCAGCTAAGGTTCCATGTAAACAGACACCACTGTACTAAACCTTTCAGTGACCCTCACAGAACTAAGATTACAGCTTTTATCTTTATTTTAGACAGTTTACAGTGTTGTTTTCTTCCTTAGCACTGAGTCTAGTTAGTTGTGTAAGAGGGAAGTTGCAGAACCAGACCTTATATCTGTGTACATGCATGTACACACTGAGTTTTAATTGCTGTGTTCTCTGTATTTGTTGATAATTCAGCCAAGGTGAGCAACACTACAAGACAAAGAAAAGGAAATAGTAAAAATAAGCCAGGTGTTACTTCAATGCACAGTTTAATGTTTTCCTCTGTTCACAAATAAAAGAGAAAAAATAGTAGAAGCTTTCCTGGACAAAAAGGATTCCAGTAGAATATTATGTAATATTTAAACATATATTCATAAGAAATGGATCAGAATGTAATCAACTTTTACTACTTCACTTATTATTACTTTTCAATTCCAGTGCCAGAAAGATATTTTATGATTACAATTTTTTATGGTACATCTTATTTGTCATCTGTTTTATAGAGAGTTCTTTTTTTTTTCCCTCATTGAAATGTGATATTTTTATATGAGAAATTTTTAAGGGAAGGACAACACATTAATCTTTTGGCAAGTGACAAAGTTGATAATTTAAAATTTTTCTTTGGAATAGGATTGAGAACTAAATTAAAAATAATGTGTCTTCCCAGGCAAATCAGCGAAAAGACATTGAACATGATGATGTTTTCTTCCTTAGGGGGGACTTTCACATGGCTTATAAGTTCAATTGGAAGTCAGTCAGTTCTCTTTGACCCTTCTCCCTCATAACCATATCCCATGAAATTCCTTCAATGAGGTCCCTGAACAGGCCAAAGTCTGCTCCTGTGAAATCTAGGATTGTGATCTTGCTTTTTGTCATTTTCACTTCTCTTGGGATCTTAAACTCCACAATGTCACTGCTGTCAAAACTGTTACTGATCTTTACACCCCCAGCCAATACCTTCTTGTTTGTAAGTATCAGGTCCAGCAGAGCATCTCTGTTTATCAGCTTCTCAGTCATCTATGTCACAATGTCATCACCAGTGCATGCAGGAATCTCACTTATGACTGCTGTGTTGCCACTTCAACAGATACTGGAGTAATATAGCTGATTTGATTTCAGAATTAGATATTTTGGCAGTCTGATAAAATTTAAGATTTTGTCATTTTCTTTCTTGTTGTGCACCATGGGAAGCATAATGGGAGCCAGACAGTTATGTGACTTTTCAGTCACGTATTTCATCAACAGCTCAGCAGGCAGAAGGTGCTACTTGGAAATTATGACTATCCAAGCTGAAGAAAAAGTAATGGTCACTAGGTGAAGCAGTTCATGAAAACATATTAATTATGGCAACTTCAGTTGCCCTCACATTGCAAATTACAATAGTGCTATCAAGTAGTTTTAGAAGCAGCTTCAGTAGATGTTCTAGTAACTGACCTGTGAGTATGACTAGTAGCAGGATATGAAGAACATGCTCTTCATGTGTTGAATTTCTTTATATTCAGTGCTTTAGGTGTGAGAAGACTGCTGCAGAGTTTGGTTATCCAACAATTGCTGTGGAGTGCCAGGATGCAGACAGATTACTTGAGACTTTATCCAATGCATCAATGGCAAACCAGTATTAAATTTTCTGTTCCCCTGTTTACTTGCATGCAGAAACATGATCTGATTTTACTATACAGATTAGTGGCCCTGAAATGATGAGAGAATCATCAGTTTTTCAAAAAATGCTGAGGGGCCAATTACAAAATTTGCCATGCTTGAATTGTACAATACTTTGCTCACATAGGTTTCCCAGCTACACAGAAAGGAGAAAACCTGCTTTCTATTTTTCATGCTTTGCTTTGGCAGTGTTTGTAAACTGTTTTCTCTGATTATGGATACATTGTGGAACACGCATCTTTACATTTATTTGATTCTCTGTTTAGTCCTATCAGTATTAAGTGTTGGTACTCTGCAGCTTTGGCTCAAGAAATCTTTCCCTGAACACTAAGCATTTCTGCAAATATTATTCAATTGGCTGGAAAAAGCTGAATGCTTGTCTTTGGAAGAAGTTATGTGGCATTGCCATGTATGAAGCCAGAATTTTCTGTGCAGTCTGTACCCTGAATTATAGTTGAATATTATGTTTTCTACACTACCATCAAGATGAAAGACTTCATGAGAAATCTGAGATCTCTCTGAAGTTCTCTGTGTGCAGAACTTCAGGATGGGCAGCTGGATGTCACCTCAAGATCTTACTAGTTATGAGTGCTAGTATTCCTACCTTCAAGATAGGCTGCACTGTTGGTATTTTTATCTTACATCCTAATGAACTTGCAAAGTATGGTATTTTGCATGTAGGAGATTTGACTTTGTACAATTTTAAATAAACTTTTCTTACCACAATTCTTTTAAATTTAAATGAATTCAAGAGAAAAAAAAATGCATTTTACAGGAAAATGTGAATGATTTAAAAGACTAAATTTTTATAACAGAATTTGTTGAAAAAATGCTTAAAGTGTAAATTATACAAATTTTGAAACCTGTCTTGCCTCTAAAGTTTTTTTCTTTTTGATTGATTATGTAAATATGTACATGTGGCTTTCTGCATGGTTACTCTTTTAATGAGTAGATTAATACGCCAGTTTCAAAAGACTCTGGGAGTTTGATGGTAAACTCTCTGTTTGCTCTTACAGGTCACTGTAGTGGATGGGGGATATCCAATGGTAATTTACACAGGTTGTTTTTAATGGATAGTTTTTGTGTGTTGTAAAAGCTTTGCTGAGTTGGGCTTTTGAGTAATTTTTCCTACCAAGTCATGCCAGGATTTTATTCAGTCATAAGCTTCAGAACATGTAATTTCTCTGTCCTTATTTTCAGACCAAAGAAACCCCTTCCAACCCTTCTTAGCCTCACTTTAAATTCTCCAAACATAACCTCTTTTTCTTTCCTATTATCTTTTCATATTTGGCAGGTGTTGAAAGACTGCTCATGAATGTTCTTCATGACCACTCTGGCAAACAGGCTGTGCCTGTAACAAGTATGGGGAAAAAAGAGAAGCTATTGAAGTTTTTTGTTTATTTTCCTTAACAAATTAAAGAAAAAAATCAATTTTGTTTTTCTTTCCTTCTGCCTTTTCCCCACTACTTGGAAATCTGAATGCATATCACCCCTTTTACTTCTGCATTCTGCATACCTGTTTGTCTAATGCTAGAGTTAACTCTGAGGACTTTGCCTGGAGAGCTTGGCCGCAGAGCTTCTTTGAATGTTGCAGACGTGCACTGACTGCAGGGAGCTTGGATAACTAAGGATAATGACTGAACTTCTGAAGAACTGTCTTATGTCAGAGGACTTGTGATTGATTTGTGAGAAGAGGAAGCAGAAAAATATGAAAGAGTGAGAATACTTTATCAGGATATACAGAGATATTATAAGTACTACTGGACTGGTAACACACCTGTGAGAGGGCAGCTCTATCATGTAAACACCAAAGCAGAAAACCTCCGCCTGAAATCCTATATTACATTTTCTTATACAGAAATATATACTGAACACTAAGTTGAGTTTTGCAATTATTTTCTTCAGAATAATAAGAGTTAGCATTGGTCTTCACATCTTCTATCTGTTTCTGTGTTTTTATATTTGTAGGCAACTGCATGCCATGAAATGTGCCCTAAAAGTTTATTGCTAAAATGCTATTCATGCTATCTGGTAAAGTGGCTACATAAAATGCTATCAAGTATATCTTATAAAACACCATGATAAAATGCTGTGGAATATACCTCATACAGTGATGATACAATACTATAAAGTGTACCTCATAAAGTGCTATGAAACCTACATCTAGGGCACTGATCAAACTGTGAAGCAAATTAATTTGAACGGGACCTAGCTTTGCAGTACTCAAATATATTTACTTAGAAACTAGTGGAATTCTGATCTCCCAGGCAGAAGTGAAAGAGGAAGGACAGCTCAAAGTCATCTTTTTGAGCACATTAAGAGAAGGCATGACAGGGTGATTGTCTAGAAGTGAGCTGGATCAGGAACTATAAATAGATAGGCTAAGTTAGACAACACTATAAAACACATTGTTCCTGTGACAATATAAATCAGTTCCTTAGACTGATCTAAATGCATTTTATCCTGATCAGGCAGAAGGAGAATAACCTTAAAAATACCAGTGTATATCAGCACATCATGGATGTTTCATTTGGTCAAAAAGCACACTTTAACCATAACATAAACAGTAAAAATTAGGTTTAACAACTCAGGGGACACTGATTCAGACTTTCTTCAGAAAACACAATGCCTGTGCCTTGTCACTTCCTTAGAGTGCTTTTGGAATCTAAAGTTGAGGAAAAAATTAAGGCTTTTAAGAGAGATCTCATTGCCAGAATGGTAATGGCCTTGTCTGTGGGTTTTATTATTCCTCTGTGCACTGCTCACAGTAAAATACAGCTTGGTGATTGCATTCCTGGTCAAAATTTATCCTTGCTTCCTTTTCTATAGATGTGATACAAGCATTTCCCCGAGGTTCAGATTTATTGCTGTGTTCTGAGGAGCTTTGTCTCCTTTGCTCTTGTTCGAGCACTGTCAGGTGTCCTAGGTGTCATTCCTCTGTATCCTTCCACTCTATGTGGCTTCATTATTCCAGCAGTTACTTACAAAGATGTTCTTAATGCAGCTTTGCAGGGTAGAAGAGGCACGGTACACTCTGGTAGGGGTGAAGGCAGAATGGCGTTTATTGAGAGGGTCGAAAGACTTACATATGGCCTGGGCAGAACATTCTAGAACCGGGGCAGAACCAAGGTGGAGCGTGCAAATCCACTTACAAATATGGAAAACAGGGGTGTAACATAACGATACATGGGAAGACAAGAGTGGGGATAACCATATAAGGAACATCTGCATTGCAGCAACTGTCATCCAATTAGAATACGAGTCTATCATGAGGGGAATAATCATCAACTGTTAAACATTTCTATTATTCAATATTAAACATATTATTCTAACATAAACTGGGACGTAAAACTGGGAGTCCAAGTGTATGGTAAAATCCATTATCGGCTGTATTTCGCACATGTCTCTTCTTTCAAGGAAGCTGCATTATTATCCTCGAGATTTTCCCTTCCAATTTTGGTAGGAGTGTGTCCCAACATGTTCTAAATATTTTCCTCTCCCCAGAAATAAAGGTGATCCAGGACCTCTGCTGATCTCCAAGGAGTTGCATAAAACTCAGCACTACAATTCTCACGGGGAAAAAATTCTCTGTTCACTTTATCTGAGCTAAATCAGGGTTGAAGAATTTGTGGGCAATAAGTAATTAATCAATAATGAGAGAACTACACCTTCAGGATCAGTGTCAGGAATATAACAGATAGACCACAAAAGTAGATATTTAAGAGGTGTTTGAAAAAAACCTACAGAACTGTAAACACACTTAGCTAAATAATAGCTAAATCCCCACAAACTGTCACATGCAGAGGGCATTGTAGGAATATGTCATGGTGGATAATGAACATAAAGTGGCCTCACTATTAATTGATTCCATGAGCCTGTGTACTACCACAGGAGTGCTGAACATCAGTTGGGGCACCACTTAGGTCAGCAGATAGAGCTCCCCATGTTAGTCCTTTGTTGTATGTGGATTCCCATAAGAATATATAAACTGTAGTAGTCTTTAAACCTGTTAGCCAAAGTAAGCAAATCTCAGTTGTCTGTCTGCATTAACTCAGTAATTAACCTTCAGCCAAGAAACCTTTTAGGCTAAAAGCCTATCCTGCCTAACCTAGTCAAATTCCCTGAGCTTTGAAGATGAAGAAGAAAGTATGGATTTGCAGTATTTTATACTGAAGACAAAAAGAATATAATCTGTAGAGAACTAGGAGGCTAATAGGCAATATCATGGAATATATCTTGTCAAATACCAAGAATGCATTTACATAATACTTAGATTTAATTTGATGATTGTCTGGGTTATCTCAGGAAGGTTTATATGCTTTGTTTTCTGTTCATTGAACTTACTGTTTCAAAAGAAGCAGCTTTGGGAAAGCTGCAGAATTAAATCCCTTTATCTGTCGACTGATTTAGTTCAACTCTGGGAACAGTTGTACTTATCTGTTGGCCTTTAACCAAAAGCTATTCAAGACAGAAGAAGGTGCTTCTGTCTGCTGAGACCACTGACAAGAATACCAACAGAGATGCAACTTTCTGAGTCAGTAACTTCAAAGAGAGCTGTGCTTTCATTAAAGCACAAGTTAAGGATGTATAGCCAGCAATTTTGCAAAAAGCCCATGCCTTAGTGTTACTTTAAACTAGCTTCTGTCAAATGTTGTCAGCAGCAAAAGGGTTATAACACTTAAGGTGTTTTTTTAAACAATAAAGTGATGTTTCTGACACAGATTCCCACCCATAAATCTGAAAAAACCCCTGGTTGCTTCCCTTGACGGTCCTTATAAGACTAGTCTTCTAAACTCAAAAGTGCTGAATCAATATACAAAACCAAAAATCAACTGTCAGGAAAA
This sequence comes from Dendrocincla tyrannina, assembly GCA_035047865.1. Taxonomy (NCBI): domain Eukaryota; kingdom Metazoa; phylum Chordata; class Aves; order Passeriformes; family Dendrocolaptidae; genus Dendrocincla; species Dendrocincla tyrannina. The sequence continues at coordinate 72,424,040 of JAWWMP010000081.1, forward strand.
ACACAAAATAGACATGTGTAAGCTCGTAAGTTACATCAAACTGTCATCTAAAGACAAGGGAGCATATGATAACAGCGAAATGTGCACTTGATTTGTGGCAACATGGTATGGAATTGCAATCCTTCTAAAAGAATAGATGACATAGATTTAAGGCTGTCTAGTCTGAATGAAAGATCAAATGATATCAGGCAATGAAATGTGTCTGTGCAGTTAATTTCTTTGGTGGATGAAGTTCTCTAAAATACTACTGTCCCCAACCTCTATCTGTTATTTATTAAGTTTTTTACCTGAAGATAAAGGTGGACTGTGAAAAGCTTTTGTCCTTGAAATTTTATGTCTTTTTTTCCCCCTAACTATACCAGTGTGTCTATCTGAAACATACTTGTATCCCAATACTTGTATCCCAAACAACCTTGTCCTTTGTATCACCATAATACTTAAATACTCAATCAGCAATCAAGACACCATTGTGCCAGGCAAAAAATGGAAGAAAATCTATTCCATGAAGAGCAATTCTCTGGATACAGCCATGATCTTATTCTGTGTCAGGACATGCAAAATCATTATTCATTATTATAAATATTATCTACAGTAGATGTCGGGGTACGGGCAGTTGAATATCAGAAGTGGAGAAAAGATCATAAAGAGAAGAAGAAAAAATCCAAACCTGAACCATCATTGTGGATTGAAGGCTGCCCGACCATCGAGTGAAGAGAGAGAGTTGAAAGTTTTAAAATTTGCAGTTAGTTAGTAGTTCTCTGTATTAGAGTAGTTATAATTACATTTCTATTGTTCATTTGTTCCTATTGGTTAATGTACCCTAGTTACAACTCTATGATTGGCCACCCTTTTCCTTTTTTCCTATTGGCCAGCCTGTGGTGGTGTACCTCCACCATATATGGCTGTCCTCTCCTTTGCCCCTCTTATTCCTTGCCTTATATGGTGAAGCCTATCCCATTTTTCCCTTATATGTCGCAGACCTATGAAGCTCCTCCCTGAACCATGCCCACTTTCTAGCACCTTCCCCGACCTACCCTATATAAGCCCGTGCTCCCCTCAAATAAACAGCCATTTTGCTCCAACCCTCATGCAGAGGGGTCCACTCCTTCTTACCTATCAGGTCTGCGACAAGCCAACATTGAAAACTCTGTTCTAACCATGACCAAACTTTTTACCTTCTTGCCTTCTCTCCTCAAGTGACATGAAATTTCTATCAGACAATCCATACAGGCTGTGCCTGCACCCTCAGGAGATGATCTATGGGTGTGAAAAATCCAAGAGAAGAGACGCATAAGCAGAAGAGTAACAGTTTTGCTATATGTATAAATGAGATGCTTTAAAAGTGCTGAATGAATATATAAAGATATGATAAATGCTTAAACATTAAAACACACTTTAAGCTATGGAACTAGTATTCCAATTTAAAAATGTATTTTATAATATAGCACTGAAAAAAAAAAAACAACAGTATATTTAAATAGAGATAGTTATGCTGTTAGTTTTCATGTTTCTACATGACCAAAATTCATAAATATTAATGTCTAAAAAAATTATATTCTACTGATTAGTAGCAGAATATGTTTGACACAATGGAGAATAAGAACTGAAAGTGTAACAATTAACATTGCTTAATGCTTTATTAATCATAATGTATTCTTTTATTGAACTAGCTTAAAAAAATTCAGTATCAAAAACTTGGCATGAAATTTAGTGATTTTTAAAAAAAAATTACAGATATTTATATTAACTTCTCAATTCTTATAATAGGGAATGACAAACTATAATTTTGTGGCCTACTGTCTTATCTCAATAAATTGCCTGAAATCTGAATGGTCTTCTTCTGAGGAGCCATGTCAAGAGTGTCTGTATGATTCTGGAACTCTTACACAAATTTGTAATGAAAACAAACTCAACAGAGTATAGCCTAAAAATCTCAACTGTAGTAGACCAAATGCACCAGGATAAGTACACTGCCAGTGGTTTGTATGGCAGAAGATGAAATTTAAATACGTGATAAAAACCAATTTGTCTCTGTCAAAGACATCATTCAGGTTCCTCGATAAGTTTACTGGGTATTACTCAAATAATTTCATTTATATATAATCTAGTATGAAAGGAGATCATGGCTTGCCCCACCTGAAAGTGAAATCTATGTCTGGACAGTGATTTAACTTTTTTTGTGAGAAGATTTTTGTATTAGTTAAATAAATGCATGTACTTTGTATTGACTCATAGGAGTGAGTGAAGACTCACTGTAATACTTTAGTATAACAGGGAAAGCTTGTGACTTTACAAGTTGCTATGGCACTCAGGCAGCAATGAGTAATAAAAAGAATGTACACAAAAACAGTTATGTTGATTTCAGGAAAAATGCTGAATTGTCATCAAGGAAATATGGATCTTGTCAAAGGAGCTGTGGCAAATCAATTTTATTCAATAAGGTTTTTAGAATGCAAACATAATAAAACCAAGAAAACTACCATGAGTGCTACACTGTTTAAAACTATATAGCAGGAAAACCACAATTTTTCTTGGAGAACAAATTCTATTTCTGCTACAGAAAATGTGTCGTTCTTACAGATGTTGGAAACTTAGGAGTGCTGATTCAATAAAAACCCTTCTTGACTTGTCCATGCTGCGTCACCACACATTCACCAACTCACCCAAGCTGAGTGAGGAGTGCCACATAACATCAGGCATTAGGTGGCTGTCATGGAAGATTCTAATGCTCGTGTGGCCTTGTGCAGTCCTCCTAAGTTTGGAGTGAAAGGAAGGGGTGGTTTTTTGACTCATCATGCAGGGACAGCTGTTGGATAGACAAAACCAGAACCAAAGCATTAGTAAACTGTAGCAGATTATGAAATAGTAAAAGCTGAAATAATTGTGAATGGTGGCTGATTCTGTGAGAAACAATTAAGAAAATCAAAGTTGTCATCAGTCCATTCAAGCTTGATATTAAACATACAACCACCTGTATACCATCAAAAAAATGGTCTGCCCATCCTAGTTTGGAATGGTAAAGGTTAATAGAAAAACATATAACATTCGATTTGTCCAAGCATCCATGACCGGAATAATCCTAAGATCCTTGAGAGCATTCAAGTCTGACATCAATGAAAGGTAGATCATAGCATACCACAGCCACACTGTGTTGTGGGGGATCCACCCTTTTTTTTTGTGCACCCATACCCCAAAAATTCCAGCCACTCAAAATTTCATTGCTCTTGTTCTTCCTAAAGCCATGACAAGACTGTCAGAATTAGAAGGAAATACTGAGTCTCTCTGCCTAGAACAAGGAGATGTATTTGGAAAGGGAAAGCACATAAACAAGATAGTGTTAAACAGGAAGATTTTGGTGAATTACATAAAAAAACATTGGAGACAAAAGAAAACCATGTGGCTGAGATATATTGGAAGCCGGATGATTCTGGAGCCAGTAAGTTTTGCTGATTTTGAGGGAAATACAGCTTTTATTTTTATTTTTATTTTCATTTTAAGAATATAAAATCTGACCATCTAATATTTGAGTGAGGACTCCTGCTTAAAGAACTGTGACCTTCCTTAAAAGTCACTATGATTATAAAATTGAAGATCTGAGTCCAAGAAACCCAGAAAACATATATTTGGATACATATTATCTATGTTAAAAGTAATAACACATACACAAATTTTCATCAAGAAAAAACAGGCAGATAAGTCAAAACGTGCCGTGGCCTCTGGGAAAGTGGAACATGCTCAGAGCTCTAATAAAAGTGTCTTCAAACACTTCTCCTAATAAAATAGTCTTCAAAGCTGCAAGCAAGAGTCCATGCATAGTCATTGATGGTATTATAATTGTGTTGAATAATTTTTACAATACTAGCATTCATTTAAATAAATAACAAACTAAGGGATGTGGTGACTAAATTTTTTTAAAGGACTGAGCTGTAACATCAGCTTTTAAAATCAAATGTTAATCCTGATTTTCACCATATGTCCATTATTAAAACATCAGAGCGTTATTAAAATGGCTATGTCAATTTTCATCTTTTTTTGTTTGAATCTGGAAATCTTGCCCCATTCTTTCACAGTCAGTGCCTGCATAAGTGATTTAGGTGCTTTCTGTCTTTTTTTTATTTTTTTCCTGTCTTTTCTTCAGAAGGGCCTACTGCGTTTTTTACTCTGTTTCACTCTGTGAGTTTCCCATACATCACCATTTGCCTCCACCTTTTTCATCTGCATTTCTTTGATCCTCTATTAACTTCTTTTAGGAATAAATCTTAATTATGGAGTGAATTGATGCTTGCACATGTCAGAAATTGAGACTGCAGATTTGTCCAAGCCTACAGTTTTTAAGGCACACCTGTTTTTGTAGTCATATCAAGTGGGAAGCAGAATACTCAGATTTATAGCCGCTGGCCTTAAATACTCCAGACTAATAATTAAATACCCTGCTGGATGTGGATCCACTGAAGATAACCTTCAACACATGCACAGAGTAGAGACTGATATGCTTTCTCATTAGACTGCTGTGGGAATTTACACTATGGTTGCGCTTCTAGTGGTGTATATATTTTATTTTAATGGAAATAAAAGTTATGTTAGAGAACTGAGGCTTCTGTTGTGCATCCTCGGTAAAACACAGCAAACACATACATTCGACTTTGCAGTGAGGTGAAAAGTAAGTAAAGAATGGGCCAAATAAGGATTTTCAACTAGTCCAGAGGTATATAGCAGAGAAACAGCTAGGCCAACTCCATTCTCTTTTGTTTATCAGGTAGCATATCACTTCATATAACCAAAAGATTAACATATTTCTGGAAGAAAGTAACACTTTATACACCAGGCTATTAACTGCACTTTATTATGAAACTACTCCTCTTACTTCCTCAAATGCCATTTCTATAGCAGCATGCAGAGACCGACAAATATCAGCAGCCAGGGCACCAGTTATTGCCTCAGATTTCATGCAGCTGTACAGGGTGAGGTACTGACACACAGCTGTGCCCTATCAGACATATTTAGGGAAATCAGTCAACTCCATGAAATGTGTTTCAGGAAAGGCATAGGAGAGCAAAATGTTTCTGTGAAAGGGAGAGGTTTTACTCCTCTAGGAAGCTGTTAATTTTTTTCTTTTTTAGTGTTTGCCTGGTGCTATCAGTTTGGGTTTTTTTAGTCTGATGACATTTATTGTCTGTCTGTCCCGATAAGGCAACCTATATTTCTGTTTTCAGTTTAAAATTTGGTTCTGCTGCAGAAAGCAGTTAAGGGTAATGCATGTTTGTGGTGACTTGGTTTTAGTTGGTGGGGGGGGGTGTGTTTTTTGGGTATTTTGTTTGGGGTTTTTGTTTGTTTGGTTTTTTTCATTGTTCAGCAAAGAAAGCTTTTTTATCTGTTAATGTCCTAAAATCTTTCTGTAGTCTGGTAGGTTAGTAACTGGATGCAGTTATGTGGCCCAAATAGTTCTCCTGGTGAAAATGGTTAATTCTTAGTAAGAAGACAATTACTTACATTAAGGAGCTATATAAAATAAGGCTTTTGCTGGAAAAGGAATTTATCTTATGACCAGAGGTATCAAAGATTTTAACTACAAAATCTAGGGAAGTAGAGGAGACAAATAGGCTTTTGCATGAAGTTGAACTTGTAGCCTATGTTGGGTGTACCTAATCTGAAAGATAAGACAATGGATGCCTGAATTTCCTTTTCAGAATTACCAACTTGCTGCAAAGCCTAATCTTGCTAAAAATATGAAAATATGCCAAAAATTGTCGTATGAAATAGCATGTTCTTTCTAATATATTTACTTATCATGTTGAAGAGTTGAAGACCCTTTGAAACTTATCTATATTACAATTTTAAAAAATATTCGATGTTGTTTCTGGCACTACACAGTATTACTATAGGTGATGAGACTGAAGTACTAAACATGCAAGAAACTTCTGTTGACCTATACAACCAAATTCCTGAAAACTTTAAAGAAGCAAAGGTAAACGAGAAATTTCCACACACGTGTTGTTTTGTTTCACTGCTTCTCTGTGCGGTGCTTTTAGTTAGCTGATGCTCTCTGTATTAAATTCTGTGAAAGATGTGCTAGGGTTTCTAAGAGATAGGTTGATAGAGTTATGTGGATTATACTGACTGGTTTGTGGACACTTTTTATTAGGTTATTTAGATACCTGAAAACTGTGTGTTTTTTTTCTTTTGTTTACTTTTTTAAAAACATATCTGGATATCTATATGGAATTAAGGTTTTTAGATGCTTTTCAGTATTTCCTTGTTATTGGCAATGAAGCGATGAGTGATATAGCAATTAATTTTATTTATTTATATAAAACAAGTATTAATTTTATTTAAAAAAAAAAACAGTGAGTGAACTTTGTTAGGAAAAAAAGCAATGAATGATTTCAGCTCAGTGATTCCAGCTCCATACGCCAGTGATATTAACTCTTTTTGTAGGTAAGCCCCAGAAGGCAACAGCACGAATGCCGAGCTACGTGGCCAGGCTAGGCTGATCCACGTACGCAACTGGCACTGGGCCAGTGCTCGGCTTTTATTCACTTTTGGCTGCGTAAGCCACGCCCCTTTTGTGCATGCTCTGTTCGGGCTTAGGTATTGCAAAATACTCTGCATTGCGAAAGTTTTTGGGTATTGCGTAACCACCGTCCATGCAGTACAAGGCTTCAACACGGTCCGAGAGATCCCAGGATGGAGGGCTCCTGCTCCCAAGGCAGCTACGGGGTCCCGGCGGATGCTGGAGGCTTGGAGAAGCGGCGTCTGTCTCTGTGATGCTGAGTCGCCGTTAGCAGGCTGTGCAGTGACTCTTTTAAGACGGCTGTGCAGTGGCAGGAAACCGTAGCGACAGCGACCAGGGTGCTCCCGCAGTGCCAGCCACTCCAGGGACCAGGCTGTCTCAGGCGTGCCCCTGCTCCACCGCCGGCACAGATCACAGGAGCCAGCAAGCCGCTGCCGTGATGGAGCTCGGGGAGTGTGTGGGGAGACATTGGATGCGCCCCAGAATGGGATATGGGGCATAGACGGCTTTTGGGGGTGCGGGGAGGGAGAGCCCGGGGCTGTTTCGGTATGTGGGAAAGGACTGGGAATGGGGACAGCTGGAGAACCAGTTCTACTGGGCGGGCTCTGCTGGAAACCACTCTGACTACAATAAGGGGAGGACTTGGCCATGCAAAAGGCATAGAAGAGGTACTGGGGGTAGCACCACCGGGAATTTGGGGGATTTGGGAGGTTTTGGGGGGTCAGAGTGGTCTCAGATGGGGGTCAGGACACTCTAAGCTGGGAGCAGTGCGGATGGGGGAAGGGAACATGGCTGCCGGGAGGTTTGCTGGCCACGTGGAGAAGAGGGGAGTGGTGCTGCCTTGTCCCGATGTGGCACAGCTTCAAAGAAGGGTTATGCCATGCCGTTCAGCTGGTGTTGGGGTTCAGGGGTGTGTGGAAGGGCTTGGGGGCCCGCCCAATACAGGAGTGGGGAGCGGAACCATGAGGAACTGAGGGGGGTAGGAGGGGGGAGAAGGGAACATGGCTGCCGTGCCCATAATCGGACCGGGACCATGGAGGGCGGCGTAGGGAGAGATGGAAGAGGTGAGCAGAGCCTGGGGCAGGGGTGTCGCTCCGCAGTTTCGTGGTCCTGAACCGGGGCCACACTGACTCGGCTCTCACTAGCGTGACTGCTCCTGGCGTTGGGCTTGCATGCTGCACCGGGCTAAGGGGGGGCTGGGGGAAGGGAGGGTTGCCCTGTTCCAGGCCGAGCGGGCTTCACGGGGGGAGCTGGGGAGATCGCACGGGCAGCTGGGGCCAGGGGTAGTGTGGAGGGAAAGGGAGAAGGCGGCTGCCTGCACATGCAAGGGGTGAAGCTGCCATGGGGGAAAGATAACCTGAGGGTTTAAACTATTCTAAAACTTCTATTTCAACATTTAGTCAAATAAAAATATTAAAAAATACTTACTTTGTTTGATTTTGACAAATTATAAATTCATCTATAACATTCCTTAGGCCTTGTTTGTATGCGTAACTAGCAAAATCTGGTTTTAGTCCTCTCTGAGTATCTCTTTGTGTTTTTTTCCCTCCATCTTTTTTCTGCAGGTGTATGAGATGTGTTCTCTTCCTATGTCATTGTAGACCCCTTTCACTGTGGAGTCCTAACTAGCCTAAATATAGTTGTTGCCTGGAAACCCCATTAGACTCAGGTAATAGATGGAACTCAGCAGAAAACCTGAGTTCCATCTGACACTAGTGTAATCATGTCTGCCCTGTGCATACACATGAAAACTGAAATATGCTAGTGTTTGAAGTATGTAATGTCTGTTATATCTGTACTTTCAACATGTGTTGAAAGTGTTCACAGTGTAAATTATAACAACTCTACAATTAGTTTCTATGTACTTGAAATATCCTTGTTGAAACATCTTATTTCTGCCTTTGATTTATATTGTCTGTAATAGTAATTTTCCATTAAAAAAATAGAAAAAAAAAACAATAAAAAAGTGATATTGTTTTCTTTCTTACACTCAAGAAGTTACTTATGCTTTGCATTTTTTTTTATTTTTGAAGCAGAAAAGGCATGAAAATGTATTTGCAATTGTCCAGAGGGCAAGGTGGGAAATAAGGGAAATGCTGAGGCAGGAAGAATTCTTGCACTGTTTGTTATCTGATCTTTAATAAGGAAGAGTGCTCCTTTGCTATAGAACCTTGCCTAGGAACTTTGTTATATAATGACAGGACACAATTATTACCTAACATAGTCTGTGTCTTAAACACAGACAATCAAAAAAAAGGTATACTGTTTTACTGTGTCATAATAGAAAATACTTTGTATGTAGTGTTTTGTGTGTTTTTTAAACAAACTGCTTAGCATGCTTATTAGAATAAGGTGTCTAAAATTTTCACTGCGCTTATTAATCAGCTTTTACATATTTATTTAGTACTTACAGGATCTTAAGAAGTCTATTCTTGCATGGCTTGCTTTTTTCTGGGATAGACAGCTAGTCACTTCAATGTCATGATGTCTTTTCACTATTAAGTGGCTGATATCTTCAGCAGAGAGGATTTTGCTGGTTGAATAGTAATGTTGTTGTATATACAGAAAAAAAAAAAAATAAGCATGGAGACCAGACACAAAACCTTGACTGAAAAGTCAGTTGAAAGCAAACATGAATACTCTGTCCTAAGCACAACTACTCTAGACAGCTTACAGAACAGAATTTTTAGAATGCAGATTCTGTGGTATTTTTACTGTTAAATCTGGAACACAGTCTGGACTATCTGGATTCCATTCTCTCTTGCTAGATAAATGCATGGGGGTTTTTTTCTAAAGTGTTATTGTGGTTACATAATGTATTTTTTGGTGGTGTGGGTTTTTTATTTGGTTTTGTTTCCCCCCCCCCCCCCACTGTGCTA
>JAWWMP010000081.1:72433529-72444241 GCA_035047865.1 Dendrocincla tyrannina
ACCATAATATATTTCTTGCTTTTATGTTTGTAGCTAATTAGGGCTTTAACCATGCAGTCTATCTTTGCAAGCTTTAGAAAAAGCCCCTACAATTATTTCTATTAACCTTCTCAGTGTTAGTTCCCTATTGATACCTTATATCAGTTCCCTCTGTTAGTTCCTTATATCAGTTATTGATACATTATATCAGTTATTGATACATTATATCAGTCCCCTTCAAGTGTTAGTTCCGTATATCGCCACAATCTGGCTACTGGGTAAGCAGGGACCAAGGTCAGTTCCTGTAGGGATCCACTGTGGGTGGGGATATTGTAGGAAGTACACTCTTTATCAGGAGTTGGAGGGGTGCTAGAGGCTCAGGCTCATAGGTCCAGGTGCCAGCAGATGGGGCAGATAGACTTGTCTAAGCCCAGCTCTGGAGGGATGCACTGTGTGTGTGTGTCTGTGCATGTGTTCACTAATGGACTTTTATCCCCAATCAGTCAGAGAAGGAACAGATGAAATCACTGGTGCATGAGAGCTGAGTGTTTACCTGAGTAGCCAACCATGTGTATATACTGTGTACATATGTTTGAGTCTGTGTGCTCTCGCTATGGGTTGGACTTGGGCTTTGGGAGCTGCAGTAACCTTGTTTCTATCGAGCTGTCAGATTTGGCAATCTCTAAAAATCAAAAGCTAAATGGTTGTTGTGTGTATTGACAGTCTAGTTCCTTGCCCCATGCTAAGAAGTTGTGTAGGTGAAGAGGTGAAATTGCATCTCTGCCTGGAAGGAAGTGTAAAAATGTGAATGCTGAAAGGCTAAAACCTGGAAGACATATTTAAATGGAATTTGGATCAAAATATGTTTTTGACGCTCTGTTACTCTAGAGTGGGTGTAGGGTTTTGGTGATTTGGGGGGGTGGGTGGGTGGGGTGTTTTTGATGAACTTGTGTTACTTTCAAATATTTGCACCATTTTTTGACAGATGTGTGATCTTGTGGCACTTGTAATATTCAGTGATTTTTATCGGCTTTACAACAACTTCTTTTTCTCTAAATGGATTCCTCAGTGCAGTATATAGCCTTCTAGAAGTAAAAAGAGGTAGCCAGGCAATAGTAATGGAACTTCAAAGAAAGTAATGGAGTGTCCAGGCTGGGAAAAGCAGTCAAATCTTAACCAAGTGCTTGGCTGCTCTTGACTTTCTTTGAGGGTGTTTTCTGTAACATACGTTGAATTTGTTTAATGGGCTTTTTCACCTTGCATTAATGTAACTTTTTTCAGATTTATTTTAAATGTGTGATTTTTCTTTTAGTTGTTTGCCTGTTCTTTTAACATAGATATGTTTATATTCTTATTTTTGCTAGTTTACAACACCTTGTAAGGCAAAAAGCTAATTATAATAGTTATTATAATATGAAAAAAATAACCTTAATGACTAAAAATGTTAATCAGTTTGGCAAACAGAAATAAAGCAGTTAAAAAGATTTAGACATAGGGTTACTCAAGTTTACTGCCATGTATATCTTCAGGGAAATAATGTTTTTTTGGGAGAGTATCAGAAGAAAAAAAATAACAGGAAAACAAAACACAGAAAATTGAATTATAGATTATGGTCTTCAGTTGAAACAACAGCTGGCAGATCTATTGATTAGATAGAGTTGTGACTTCAAGGATGAGTTTTAGAAGAAATATGGGCAGTTTGAAAAGGATATCAGAAAGACAGCCTCCATGGTCTCTAAATTGTTGCATATGTAAACACTCAGTATGTAAAGCATAGGGGTTTGGGTTTTTTTTTCCCAAATATAAAGCCTTTCTTGAAAAAAAAAAAAATCTTCGTTAACATTTTAGAATTGCTTGAAAGCTATGGCAAATATGTATAAGCTTATATGAGGCATCTTGCAATAAACCTCTGGAAACAGCCTTACACTACTGGTCAGTAATCTGATTTGATTGATAGACTCTTGATAACTTCATTAGCACTTATTTTGAGATAGGAAGAGTAAGATTTTTTTTTCTTCACAATTCTCAGGAAAATAATAGAACATAAACCTGTAATTGGATGACAGTGAGATGCACTAAATGTACACTGTTTTCCTATACAACTCATTCTGCTAGATAGTTCCCTACCTCTTACAGTGATTTTTACTCCAAACACTTGTTACTAAATATTCACCTGAAACTGTGGAGCAAAACATATCTGCAGAAAGAAGACATCTTGAATTAACCTATCAATATTAGTCAGTTAGAGGTTGAAGGCAGATAACTAGGATGACATAAAATTAATTCTTATCATGACTATTTTGGCATCAAGAAATCTTTATTGTTTTTACATCTCAGTCACTGGGGAGAGAGGAATGCTACTTTAAAGGACTGGTTTTAGCACCTAGGTTAATGCACTGCACTGCTTCAACTGGAAGACATTAGATAAAGGTGTAAATATTTTTTAATGGAGCATTAAAAAAATCACTGAAACCAATAAGGAGCAGTTTCCTATTTCCACTTTCAGGAGGCTTCCAGAAAGGGAATAATACAGCTCCAAATTGTTCCAAAAAGGGAAGAGACTTATTAGTATTTAGGCTGGTTGGCCTATGTTACTTAAACACTGTTCTTCTTGGAAGTCTCAGCATTATGGAAGTAGTCAATATTTGAAGATTCTTTAGGGTCTATGTTTAGGTAGATTTCTCAACTTCTTTAAAAAAAAAGTCTTTATGCAAGGGTATCTTTAAGCAGCTAGGTCCCTTTAAAATTTATTGTTCAGTAAAGTGGATTTCTCCTATTCAGTCTACTTCTATCATCTGTCCTAAAATGACTGTGCTGACATTCTTTGGGAATAATCAATATGTATCTTATACAGTTGTAAAGGGCCACCTTTTTGCTATATGAAATTTTGCTAGAATGAAATATGACTCTTCCAAACACTTATAGCTTTTTTTTTCCCTTGTGCTGCAGATGAAAAATAAGGACAAATCTAAAATTGAGATTCTGTTCAAGCAGTAGAAAAGGTTTACATTTCTGGCCTCTGTCTTTCCTTGCTTAACCTTTTTATAAAGACTCTTAGAAGACTTGGGGTTTTCTGATCCTTATATTATATAAAAGATTTATTTTAGTCATCTGGGTGATGCCAAACTTTCTGGCACCTGAGTTTTGTGGTGTTTGTGCTTTGAGAAGTATTGGTTTTGTTGTGCCTTGGGATGTTATGCCTATACTGGGAAATTAAGTCTAAGGGTACATCATGAATACAGCTGTACTGTGTCAGCCAGCCTTAATGCCAGAACATTAAACCCTTAGTCTTTAAAAATATAACTACTGTTTCTACATTGGCTTTTGGGATTAGTTTCTGAATATTGCCAACTCCTGAATCATGCCCAGAAACAGTTTGGGAGAGCACTGTTTAGACCAGGCCAAGAACCGTGCCATACAGGGCTGTTGCAACAATTAAAAAGACACATAATTGAATTCCAATACTGTGGAACAATTCCTAGCACTTCTAATGGAATAGTATATGTCTACCCAATGTAGTAAGCTAAAAATTGTTTTGGCTTTGTTAATAAAATTGTTTGGTTTTGTTAACTAAATTTCAACTTGTCAGTTAACATTAAAATTGGCACTTAGGGACACATACACATAAACTATGCTTTAAAAGAGAAACATATAATGAGTTTGCCTTAGATTGCAGAGAGAATAATTAATTGACACAGCTTTGAATAGTTCAGTAGGTCTCTTCAGTGGCAAGTGAACTCATGATGTTGCAAAATAACATATTTTCTTTGTTTTCATTTGTCTTTTATTTGTTTTCTATTAATGCTCTGTTTCATTGCCTTAGCTGTTGGTTGAGAGTGTTTGGAGAAAATTGCATTTAGACTCAGGGTTAATCAGAGGAGATGGTATTGCAGGTAAAATCTTCTATTTGTTGGTCCTCCCCACTTTTGTTAAGGCTATAGATCTTTTGAGAATCTTCAGTGGGAGCAGAAATCAGAACTTCTGGCTTTCAGCTACCTACATACGACAACAGACATCCTCTCTAAATTAGTGATCAAATATGTTTCCCCATTATTATAGAAATTTTAAGTTTTTATATAGCATGCATTCATGTTCTGTCCTTAAATGATCATCATTGTTTGTTGAACACCTGATTAGTGCAATTATAGGAAGAATTTTGTAACAAATAGTCTAGAAAAAGAGCTGCAGTAAAAACTTCACTGTACTATGAAATTATAGAGGAGAGCTGGTATAACTGATATACTGTTAGCATATGGACTTTGTAAAAATGAAATAGAAAATATTATTATTGCTGTGGGACTTGTTTTTTACCAGTTTGCTCCACAGAAGCTTGTCATTCCTCATCTGTATATTATACAGACATTCAGTTTTCTGGTTTTAAGGGGAAAACATAATATTATTCTGATGAATTTTACTGAATATTTGATATACATTAGAGTCCCAATATTTTTGTGGAGAGCTCATAAACAAGGATGGTCTAAAGGCAATACAGGCTGATAAATTTCTGGCTTTCAATTAGCTCTTCAGTGGATCATCAACTAAGAGAAGCAGAATATTTTGAGGGAGGGTAGATTTGCATTGCAATGAAAACCTGAGCTGCCAATATTCTTTTCTAACAAAGGATTTTGGAAGTGACAAAGAACCACCATTTGGGGAAAAAAAGCTATTCAAAAATACAGTAGAGAAATATTTGGGTATGGTTTTATGAATGATTTAAATATGCTGTTACAAGATGCAATCACATTTCTAGTACCAGCAGTACTAGCACTCCTTGATCTGACTGCAAGCTAGCTGTGTAAAATAAACAAAGATTGAGCTGTTTCTCTTGACCAAAAGCAATTGTACAAGGAATAGTACTGGGGACCCCCTTTGCACCATCAAGAAGACAGAAAAAAATGGACTATTGGTGAGCTTGAGAAGAAAGCTGGGAGCTTCTATTTCTAACAGCAATCCTAATTACTTTGTGCAACTGCACTGTTTTGACATTGCTTTCTTAAATGTGAAATCTGCCACAAATAGGCTGCAGAGCTGGGCTGTTTTTTTTGTTTTGTTTTGTTTTTCTTTAAGATAAAGCAAAGAAAAACAAACCAAAAAAACCCCTCAGGCACTGAGGTTATTTTGCATGTGCAAAGGAATCCATATATCTGCAAGAGCTCTCTATTAGAGACTTAGGTATGCACTTGTCATGTATCAGTGCTTCCCTGGTTGCTGTCAAAATGTTTTTAAACTTCCCCTGGATGGCTTGACCACAGAATGCTTGCCTTCTGTATTCCAAATGCATAGATATTGCCTAACCACAGCTGATTTCCTCCCCAGAGACTGATAGAAAGGTGAGGGAAGGGAGGGCAATGCTAGATAACAAGCAGATCTGTTGGACACCCAGGATTCACAGCTTAATACTACATGAAAGCTGCATCAGGGACTACCTGGAAGGAGTATTCAAGAAGATACTCATAGCAAGGGTCTGAAGCAATAACTTCTTAACCTGTCCCCTCAAAGGAGTTGTAGTGTTTCACTAATATCCCATGGAAAAGTATAGGAACAGTCCAGAGAAATTACTTTAGGATTTTTGCATTTAAAATAGCTTATATACAACTATGGGGCATAAATGCTCACTTATTTTACAGATAATGGGTTTTTATTTAGCAGAATTTGGCTGTCACTTTGGTTGTCACTTCAAATTGATGAAGCAGGAAAGAGATGACAAAGGAAATTATATTTTCCAGGATTGTTGTATTCAAACTTGAAAATGCATGCAGTAGTGAAATAGAAAGTTGTTATATATTGACAAAGGAGTACCACAGTTTATTACTGTATATCCTGTTTAAAACATATTGGCAGTTCCCTAGTCAGACATGGCAGCAAGATAGTCAACACTTTATGTGAAGGCTTCCTTTTATCAGAGTAAAACATAATGATTTAAGGAGTAGTGGCCCTCAGCATCACTGATTGTCTGATCACTTTAATAATTCTCTTTATGTCATGGCAGGAAATTTGTTAACTTTATTAATATCTTATCTTGTAGGTCCTTCCTGACGAGTGGACATTTTATGCAAAGTAATCCATTAAAATTGCCCATTTTCATTTTTTTCCCCTTCTGGGTGCATATTAGATATAAACTTTAAAAATCACATTTTAACAGTGGAAGTTAGTTAAATGAGAACTGTTTTCAAGACTCTATTCATTTTGTATCTTAATAGCATACAGGTATTTTTTCAGGTAACTCTGTCATCTTCCAGCAGTCAGTAGATGGGGATAAATAGACTGTAACTCCAACAGGATAAATGATGTTCAAATGAAATAATCCCGTGTCAGAAGAATGAATGGTGGTGTCTTGAATTATAACATGAATTCTTTCTTTTTGAGTGTGAGTTGACAGATATATGGTATTTGATAAATCAGACTGGTTTTGATTTGTAATGGTGTCATGTATGACCTCAGCCAGCACCGAAGAACCATGCAGATGTTCAGTCACTCCTACTGGGATGGGGTAGAAAATCACACAAGTAACTGAAAAGTTGTGGTTTGAGATAAAGACAGTTTAATAGGGAAAGCTAAAGCCAACACACAAGGAAGGCAAAATAAGAAATTCATCACCAGTTGAAATGGGCAGGCAGGTGTTCAGCTGTTTCCAGAAGAGCAGGGCTCCATCACATCTAAGGGTGACTTGGGAAGACAAAAGTCATCACTTCAAATGTCCCACTTTCCCTCTTCTCTCAACTTTATATACTGAACATGATGTCTTATGGTATGGAATATCCCTTTGATAACTTCGGATCACCTGTTCCATCTGTATCATCTCCAAAACCCTCATGTACTCTCAGCCCCCTTGCTAGTGTGGCAGTACTAAGAGCAGGAAAGGCCTTGTCCCTGTGTATGCACTGCTCAGCAATAACACTTTCCAGCACAAATCTAAAACACAGCCCCATACTAGCTGTGATGAAGAAAATTAACTGTACCCCAGCCAAAACAAGGACGAATTCCTAGCTTTAGGCCCACTCAGATTTCTTATCTAATATAGGATGATATGATGGTGTTTTTCCTAGAGATGCATTACCTACAACCCCATGTGGAACAGGTCAGATAAATTATATAGACTATTTCATCATCAATTTGAAATAACTGAGAAGCCATTCACACTTCATTTTTTGAATAATGAAGCATAGTGTATTACTTCAATAAGATAAAAGTTAAGTGTCTACCCATTCCATTACAATCTGGGGCTTTATTAAGGAATGAAAGAACACAGAATAGTATACACATCAAACTTGGTAAAATGCACTGACTCTCCTTCAGCCTCTTGTTCTTCATGGGATGTGAAGTGGGCGGGGAAGGGATGGGGAGCTGGAAATGCTTTCATACATGATGGTGTTTGACTGAAATTTATCATAATACTTTATCCCAATTTAAGACCTCATATTTATTGTGTATTGTGCTACTGTACCTGCAGCTGTTTCTGGCTCATTAAGAGCAGAGATCCTGTGCACTTTCTCAGGGAGCAGAGGGCAAATGGTGACTATATCTTGCCAGTTACAACAGCTCTTGTAAGAGGGAAAAAGTATCTCATCTTTGAAGTTTGTAATAGTAAAATTTTTCTTGCATGCCAGTCTTGTCAGTTTTCCCCCTTCTGCAGTAAGAAATGAGCTTGTAGAAAATTGTCTTTGCTGTGGAGACACAAGCATGTGTGTCTAAGGGGTAAAGAAGTGAAGCAAAGAGAAAACATAACATAAAAGCATCACTTAACTTGAAACATCTTGCCCTTCCCTCATGTTACAATATTACATTGTAACCACAAGTGCTACAAGTCATGCTACAAGCATGACAAGTGATGCAACCCAAAATGTGACAATAAAAACTTGCTTTACAGTTGAAGGAGCACGTGTGTTCTTAAAAATAATCAAAGTTATCCACAGTATTCAGAAAATGCACAAAATTGACTCAGTCATTCTGTCTTTCTTGCTTTTTTTGAAGATCTTGCTCATGATAAATGTATTTGGTTCATTAATTTTTCCTTGCAACAGAATTGCTGTCTTCTGTTCTTTACCTGTAACATCATTTTGAGATTTAGGACTAACTCTGAAGAAAGCAATTTGCTTTCCTGTATTCTATATAATCCAGTGGGAGTAGAAATGCTACTGGTATTACTAAATGCTTGTAACTTGGAGAGTGGAGAAAGAATGTGGAGAAAAAAATGAACTGTCTACTACCATAGGCTGGAAAGAATGCAGGAAGCCTGTCTTTGAAAAGCCCTTACTAATTCTTTCTACAGTTACCAGCCCATACTTTTAATTGCCAACTCAAAAGGAGGAGGAGGTGACTCCAAAGCCAGGAATTGGCTTTTTCAAACAGTATACCTTGCTAGAACAGCTGGCTGCTCTCTCCTTTGATGTGGGTAAAAGAGATGGTCTGCAGCCTTAGCAGTCTTTTAGTTTTTTTTTATTTTAAATAAAAAGAAAAATCTAAATACACTGTAATCGGCATGTTGTAAGATTTGTCACATATGTCAGTCCAGTTTCTATTCAGACCACCATTGTGGAACAGGAAACACAGGAGTACAAATGGTTTGACATGTTAAACTGCGAAGCCTGCAGGAATTCAAACATGACAACACTACTAAAATTATTACCTACCACAGAATCAAACCCTTAGCCGGATGGGCCTCTCTTGTAATGTCTGTCAGGGAATTATTTTGGCCCTTACAGCAAGAGTGGAAATCTTCCTTAGGACAGAATTAGAATTGTCTGCACATATGTTCCCCTAACCCTGTAGTCTCACAGAATTGATTAGGTTGGAAAAGTCCTCTGAGATCATGGTGTACAACCTATGACTGAGCACCACCTTACCAACCAGACCATGGCACTAAGTGCCACATCTAGTCTTTCTTTCAATGCCTCCAGGCATAGTGACTCCAGCACCTCCCTGGGCAGTCCACTCTGATATCTGATGACTGCTTCTTTGAAGAACTTCTTCTTAATGTCGAATCCAAACCTCCCCTGGTGCAGCTTAAAACTGTCCTCTTGTCCTATCACTAGTTGCCTGGGAGAAGAGGCCAACTCCCACCTGGCTACAACCTCCTTTCAGGTAGTTGAAGTGTGAGATAAAGTCTCTCTTGAGCCTCCTCTTCTCCAGGCTAAACAACTCCAGCTCCTTTAGCTACTCCTCATTAGACTTGTGCTGAAGACCCTTCATCAGTTTTGTTGTCCTTCTCTGGACCTGCTCAAGAACCTTAATGTTCTTCCTGAATTGAGGGGCTCAGAGATGAATGTTTGGAGCTCTACTCAAGGTGCAACCTCCCCAATGCTGAGTACAGGGGAAGAATCTTTTCCCTGGTGTTGGTGACCACCCTATTGCTGATACAGATCAGGATGCCTTTGACCTTCTTGGCTACCTGGGCACACTGCTGGTTAATGAGTCCGGTAAATATTCAATCTGTCTTCCTGAAATTCTGCAGTTTAAGTAATGACTCAAACATTTTCCATTATTTTCACTGAATTATTCTTGGAAGTAAACTAATTTTGTTTCTGATTAGTTTTGTCTGTCTTTCCCATTCCTATCCAGTAAAGCTGATATATGACAAAAGCAAAAGTCCATGTCAGCATGTAGAGGTATCAGTCTGATTAGGTGTTACACAAAGATTTGAAAAAAAAATAATAGGAAAATAATACGCTAGCTGGCACTTGAGACCAGTCCCTAATGGTCTGAGATACAGAGGCAACCATATACACTCGATTTAAGATCATCAAGGAAGGGGTGCACTTGGCTCTCTCCTGGAATCAACTTTACAAAGGTCAGAAATAGTTAACTAACTGGAGAAAACATTAGTCACTCTGTAAAATAGCATATAATGCACTGACTTTAAAAATACTCTGAAGCAGTATCGATGATTGTCTTTGTGGAGTGGTTTTTACATCTTTAAACTGAATGTGGATCTGAATTTACCACAACAAAAGGAGAAGAGGGGAAACTGAAGGTAGTAAAATATCAAATTGTGTAAAGGACTAAAACATCTCAATGGCACCTTCTTTTCCTGGTATGATGTGGCTGTCCTAGGCATGTAACCAAGTTGCTTGCCTGTTATACAAATCCCTCTCCTACTCCCATTCACAGCATGTATGAATTAGAACTTGGATCTGATATTTGTTTGTTTCACCTTGTTTAAATGTAACCTTTGCAGGAAGGTATTCTTTCTAACTGAATTTCCCTGATGCTCACCACTCTTCCTTTGGTATCTTTGTCTTCATGGTAATGGTGGCTGGAGGGTGGTGTTGCCTTAAGGGAAGGGGAAAAAAACTTTCCAAGACAACTTTATGTGGGTAAAGCAGAGAAGAGTTCTTTTACTTACAGGGTTTTGGAGGTACAGAATATAAAGGAGTATAAAAGAGTATATAAAGTATAACAGAGTACAACACGTGTTGATAAGTAACAGATAGAAAAGACCGGGGCTAGGATGAACTCATAGGCCTCAGGAATACCATATGAGTTCTTTTCCAAGCACCACCGCTTCAAAACATGCAGAGTAATCCGAAAGGTGTCCCTTTAATTTAATTCCCAGCTGTTTCCAGACAAACCCCCTGAGCCACTCTGCTATATCTTACCGAAGCAAACAAGGGACAACAACCCGTCCCTCACAGGTGAAAAAAACCCCTCTCACCTACAGCTGGGAACATGACTCTTGCAACATCTGGGCCCAAGTCAGCTCACCTCCCAACCCACTATAAACCAGGGAGAAACTC
>JAWWMP010000081.1:72444341-72459484 GCA_035047865.1 Dendrocincla tyrannina
TACAAGCTATGCTATATGTGAGAAACTACCTAGAAGTATAAAAATCTACAAATTCATGAAAACCCTAAGGCATCAGTGGAGAAACATTATATTGACTTAAACCTAAAAACTGAGGAAAATCAGAAATCTTCAAGAAGAAATCTGAAAATCTGACATAAAATCTGTTATTTGCTAGTTATGATGCATCAAGCAAAACTCTGAGAATATTTACTGCATGAGAAAGGGGAGAAGAAAGAAAAAAAGTATTAATTAGAATAATAGGAATAGAGAGAGTTATGTGCTACACTTAAACTTTGTGTTTCTTAGTGGGTGATCTCTCTCTATTTAACATATAAAGCTTTATTGTTCCAGTTTGGGTCATTTCTCATGAAGATTTTTATAACAAGATCTTCATTAAAAAATAAGAAATTGTATGAAAGGAGTGTTTCTGTTATACCATTGGTCTTACTATACATCTGCAGGGAATTTCTATTTACAGGAAGAATAGTTCAATGAAAGTGGATAAATTACCACAATCATTTAGGAATAATCTAGAGACGATCAGTATGACACAGGCCAGTGTTTTCACAAACTTTTTTCCACACGTTGCTGCTTTTCACAGATTCTTTAACTTCATGTATCTGGTCCATGCTGCAGCTGAGATCTCATTGTTCTCCACTCGTGGTAGTCTATGAATCTTACAAAAATTCTTAGTTTTTGGGATATTGAACTCTAGAGAAATCTTTTCTGGGCATCTTGGAGGGGTAACTTCTCAAATCCACTTCAGACATTTTCTATCAGATAACTAGACATCTGTTACAAGGCAGAAGAAGTGCCTTTGTGAACACAAGCCATTGTGAATACAGGCAGTGTCTGAAGAAAACAATAAATAAATCAGACAATGTTTAGTGCATTTGGAATATGTTTTGAAAATGTTCAGATGCTCTTCTCGCTAGAAAAGGTGATGCCTTTTATACTTGTCATTTCAATCACTAAGGGAAAGAAATACACTCCAAATACACTTGCCTTGCAAGTACACTTGCCTTGTTTTGACACTGCAGCTTTAAGATACTGAGGTTTGAGATTTATTCTCTAACATTAAATTGTTATTGGTAACCAATCATAAAAAAATCCTTGAACTATTCAATTGAAAACTGTGTGGTGCAATATTCTGAATATTTCCTATACTTGCAGTGAAGTTATAGGTTGATCCACAGAACACTTGTCAGAAAATATTTACCACAGAGTACATTCTTACACTCCTGCAAATATATTACTACATCAGATTTCTGTGACTTGATTATGTAATACATGAACAGTGTCTTCATTACTAGATAACACAAGGAAATTGAAGTATTTGACAGTGGACTGTTCTTTCTAGAACAAGGATTGTATAATGTCTTGTGACAGAAGTAATGCTACTTTGAAGTATTTCAGTTGCAATAGAGGCTTGTGAAAATGAGTTCTAGCCCTTCATTTCAGGTAGGCAGTGATCAAAACTTCACTTACTCTGTTCAGTTGAGTAGCTTTAAGCCTCTTGATTATTCTTGCAAGTTACTACTTATTTTACTGAATATAAGAATTTAGATTTTTGTGTACTTTATATTCATAGTTTAAAAAATCTACTGTGTCCTGAGATGAAGGTAAATTTATGAAATATTTAGGCACTCTAGTGAGAAAAAATACTCAAGTACACAAACCAGAAATAATAGTTTTTACATAGAAAAGAACCAGGTCATTAATTCATATTGTTTAGTCTAAGAAATACTGATTAATCTATAGTCTCCTAGAGGGAGAAGGAGAGAAAAAGAATGTTTATTGAATAATAAAGGGAATATTTCTCTTCCTGTTTTGTAAGAAGAATTTCTTAACTTTTGAGTTGACCAATTTACCTTTCTGGCTCATAAATTACATTATCTTCCAAAGTTGTCATGTTCTGTTTAGTCAGGAGAGAGGAAATGAAGTCCTGGTGATCTAAGTAAGAAAGAAAAAACATTTTAGTATAGAAGGGAAAGATTAAAGAAGAAAACATTCCTACCCAGTGGTCATCAATTTAATCTGATGCATAGTCATTTCATTTGACTGTTCATTTCATTTAACTGGAAGATAATTTGTTTGATGTAAAGTTTAGGCATAGTAAGAAGCGACTGAAGTAGTTAAAAAAGAAAAAGCTAGACAGATAAAGCTAGAGAAAAGGTAGACATTATTTAGAAAACTTACAAACAAATTAAAACCTCAACAACAATGACAAAAGAAAAAACACATACAACCCCTCCCAAAAGAGAGACTGTTTCATGCAGAGCAACAAGACTGTGAGGCAGATGGTCAGCTTTGTGTGTCACCTATCTCCTAGGAAAATCAGTATTGAAAATGTTGTATTGGCTGTACTTGAACAGCATCTTGAACTTGTACTGTGGTCAAAATATTAGCATTGAACATTTAATTTTTTTCCAGTTTGTGTATTGGCAATAAACAGCCAAATATCTCTGAGATTTTATATTAACAAGAAAAGATATGTGGAATTTAGTCAGATGAAGGTAATTAGCCATCCT
Organism: Dendrocincla tyrannina; assembly: GCA_035047865.1. Lineage (NCBI taxonomy): Eukaryota > Metazoa > Chordata > Aves > Passeriformes > Dendrocolaptidae > Dendrocincla > Dendrocincla tyrannina. Next base: position 72,446,873 of record JAWWMP010000081.1, read on the forward strand.
ATCCAGCCTGGTGACTGACATGAGAATTACACTTCAGAGGTTATGTGTTCTATTAGCTGTATAGTATTGTCTAAGATAAACCTAGATTATTAGTTCCCCATACGCACCCGAAGAAGCTCAAGTGAGAAATACTTATTTACATGTTTCACTATTACTGCTTATGCAGAACTCTTTAGAGGAGCACAGGCACACAAGAAAACTGTTCTGAGGTGACAATAAGCTCAGTTAAAACTACCCATGTGCATGCTACGACAAAATAGAAGTTACAAAACTACCCAAGCTAACTTAGCTTAGGTTCTGAAAAAAGAGAACTAACCCAAATGTCTTTCAACAGAAATGCCTCTATTTTATATTAGAGGGGTAATTTATTGTGTTTGAACTCATAATTATATTGCCAAAAAGAGGAAACTAGGCAATGCTTTAGCAAGATGGACAGTTGTGTACAATGCTTTGAAATTTCCAAATACTTTGATATCTTCAAAGAGTAAATTATGATGCATTTTAGAGGTAGGTAGAACAAAAGAGATAAATTTAAAAATCCTACTTATGCTTATCACATTTTTTTAAAAAAATATGTTTCAGTTTTACTTTAGAATCTATTTTTAGATTTCTTTTTTTCTTTTGATTTCAAGCTTTTTCTTTTTTGGCCCAGCTTTTTTGGACAATGCTTGTTCACACTAATGTAACATGTTAGTCATGTTAGTCAGAAGATCAGAGACAGCATTGTCTTGATAAAACTATGTTATATTGTTATTAAGCACAGATTATGTTTAAGATGAATTCTTTCACTGTTTTAAGTTCAATGTCTTTGCCACTAACTATGGAAAAGGATGATCTTTAGTCATATCACATATATATTAACATGCATGCATCACATTACCTTTACAAACCATGGCTCTAAAATGATCAAATGAATTACGGTCAGTATCCTGATCTTTGAATATGAAGGAAAAGTTCTCATTTTAGTGCTGGCATTCCTCAATTACTGAACTCTTGAACACTAGTACTAATAAATAAATAAATAAACAAATAAACAAGCACTTCTTGGGCATTTTTTAAATTTATGACTCCTTAATTATTTACCAAAGATAAATTTTCAAATTGGAGTAAGTCACACAATCTTAAATTATGATACAGGTGCATATTGCTTGTCCCTGGACAGATAGTTCATGGAACATTTTTCCCTAGAAAATCCTGTTATTTGCCAAAAAGTGAAATAGCAGAATAAAAAGTAGATACTTGCACTGCTGCTGAGACTGGAACCTATTCAGAACTCTTTTTAAACATTAAGGTTTGAGGATTGATGCAACTTCAAATTCTCTCATGCTTTTATTCCTTCAGTGCTTTGCTAGTGGTCTGGGTGTTTGGATGCAGAATAAAATGTAATATAACTGAACTGACAAAGACTGCACACTTGAGAATTAAAAATGTTGAAACTGCAGTTACTTGAAAAAAAATCAGGACACAAAATTTGTGACAAAATATATTTAAGCGGGAATTAAAAAAAGTGTAGGATGTCAAACAAATGTTAAGGTGGCAGCTACACCGAAAAGCTCAATAATGGATCTCTAGCAGAACCATAACTCAGGGATACCCTGCTGTTCTGAAAAAAAAAGTAAATACTATATTCTTGTATAAGTGAATCTACATTCTGTAAGGCCTTTAGAAGTAATCCTTCTCTACTGAATACTAGCAAAATCTTGGCTTCTGTCCAGTTCTGAGCTTTGCACAGCATAATTGGAGAAAGCTCAGAGGGGATAATAAAGGTGATCACAAGTCTACTAAACGTGGCTTACAACAAAAGTATGATTCAATTCATGTTATTCTGTTTAAGAAGAGAGTCTTAAATATGTAGAACACTATTGCAAAGAGAGCTGAAATAATTCTTTGCCATGTCCATGGAAAGATGAAAGATAATTAATTCATGAAATGGTAAGGAAGATTAACTGTAGATACTTTAATTTTTCTCAAAATGCTTAAGTAGGGAATCACTGGAATAAATTGTATTGTAAAGATAGATAAGCAGGTCACAGAAATGATGTAGATAAAATGATGCCTTAATGTCAGGGAATAGAGTTAAGTGATAATGCAACATGTCTTTAAACCCTATCATTCCATGGTAAATGAGGAAAAAAGTATGTCAGTCCTCTAGCTTTAAATAATGGGAAATCTTCCTGTCACAATTTTTTCAAGGGTATAGAATCCTGCACCTTTCTTTCTTCTCTATCTGTAGCTGCTTGTAACCTTCTCTGGCTGTTCTTGCAGCCTCAAGCTCCTATCTATATTCCCTGTCTATAACAAGGTAGCAGTCACAATACTTCTGTCTTGCTCCTGTTTTTCATCTTGGGATTCAGGCATTAGCAATGCTATCCCTTGTAATCACAGTGGAGAATTTCCCCTTGACTTTCCCCACTGAAGAAGGTAAGGTTGTTGGTTTTTGTTGAATTTTCTGTTTGCTTTTCCCCCTGAATAGTTTTGTTTTCTCCCTGACCATGAAGTTACAATGAACATTCATATATGGTAGTCATTCATTTGGTTCACCCAACTCTATTTTTGACTCACTCTTAAATGTTTCTGTGACAGGCTATAATGATTTCTGTGGGTTTTAACTTCAGGCCATCACCTTTCCTATTCGGAAATTGTTCTTTGCCAGTAATAAAGAATGTCCATCCTACTGATTGGAGAAATTCATCTGGAATGTGCAGAAGACAAGTGAATTTCCAAAGTTTCTATGGCATTTATTGTACATAATGTTACCAGTCCAGAGGATCTAATTTATGTCCTGTTTTTCAAGAAAACTGATTGTGTTGACCAGGCTAAGGTTCAGCTACTTTTCAATTGGCATATGTGTTGCTGCATTTGTTCTTTTAATTCAGTACTGCTTTGGACTGTATCATAGAGCTGTATACTAGAAACACACAAATCTTCATAAGATCTGTAGACCATTAAAGGCTCAATATATATGCGATATAAGAGGTGAAGGAAACAAATGTTACACTTCCTAAGGATCTGATGGCTCAGATATTGACCAGTTACAACTTCTGCTGTCTTTAAATAACAAAGGTTCCAATTCTGACACTAATAGGTATTGAGTCATGCCTTATTCTGCAAATATTTCTGCTTATTTTCTCAGAATTCCTTTGGTTTGTAAAATTCATATAATATGAGATTCTCTTATGCTCCGTTGTCTTCTGTTACTTTTATAAAACTTAGTTCAGTTTAGCCACTTCAACTCATTAGACTCTTGAATGAATAATGAGCACAATATTCTTTCATACCTACTTACTGTGAAATGAGGCTTAAAAAAAGGATGCTTACTTTCTAGTAGACTTGGGGTAACTCATAATATTTGTAAAGCATGTTAAGTCTTGAGATGAGGGTAATCATGAGCAGTCATCATGATTATTGAGGATCTATGCTCCTTTGTTAAAGTATGTGTATGCTAGGGAAATTTGATTCCAGTCCCCCTCCTAGTTCTCAAAAATATATTGTCCCTCTAAATTTAACTTGCCTGTGGCTCTGCCCCAAAAAACTGATTGAATTTTAAAATTTTTATTATACTGAGTTTGTCTAAGTATAGCTTATATTTTTAGGAACTTGTTAGAAAGTCTAGCTGCTGTGGTTTTAATTAGCTTGGCAGCACATTAATGTTTTACTCTCTACTTCCTTATTTCACTGAGAAGAGTACTACCAATTTTTGAGTTCAGCCTGACAGTCATGCATTCTTATTTGCAGCAGTAACTTTTATATTTTAGGCAGTGTGTGTGACACATTATTTGTAAATGGGTCTAATTAACTTATTCTCCAGCTTCAGGATCATATTAAGTAAACAAAAACTAATTATCAGCTTGTTTTAATGGAATTAATCTCACTTCTTTCATTGAGTTACTCTGAAGGTAGAACACTTGGGGTTTTTTGCAGGCAACAAAGATATTCCAGTGAATATTCTTCTGAATATTTTTTTATATAAAAAAATAAATAAATACATAATAATAAATACATAATAGGTAAATACATAATTCTATGAAAAAGGCAATCTAAGCATTTGATTGCTTCTAACTTCAGATTCTTTTCTTCCAAGAGTTATGTAATGTATTTACATTTAAACAAAATGTGTGTCATAAATATTTAGACATAATTGTGAGTTATAATAGATTATCTGTACCATGATTAATAACTCATCTGGTTTTTTTTCTTTTTTTTTTTTTTTGGTCACCTGTAGCTGACTCTTTTCAGTACAGAATTACAATATACCTACACACACCAAGCTTCAAAGACAAGCATACTGGCTTTGCTTCGAAGAGTATTTCCTGTCTTTCCATGGAGACTTTGCAGATAGCCAAAAAGTAAAATACATTTGTAATTTTGTAATGTAAGAAATAGACGATCATCTCCAAAATGTGGGCATAGGGTGAATATGTGGACTGAAAAATACAGGCTTAATCGTGTTAGTGAAATGGATCCATATTTCTGTCTAAAACAATTTTTAAAATATTTTTAGTTTTACCATTCATTCCTGGTCTGCAAATTGAGACACTAAGGCAGTTAAGTTAAAAATGACTTTCTATTTATGAAGGAGGCATGGATAGGCTGGTCTTACTTGTAATTTGTGTCGTTATCCTTGAGGGGATAAAAGGACAGTACATTCCCACTTGGCTGAAGCAGGAATAGCAGTTTATTGCAGGAAGGTGGGGGGGGGGGGAATCAGACTTGTATAGAGATCTGACGGAAGTTTCTAGAAGAGAGGTGGAACTTGGGTGGGGACTAGCCATATATGGAAAGATAGGGAAGGAACAAGACCAAATTGGGAAAAACAGGGGAGGAGATAAACTTATATGGTCATGCCTCACTGCAGCAAACACAAACCAATCAGAAACAAGGGTACAACTGAGGGGAAAATTGCATAACTTGGAATAGTACAAAACATTACATTACAACTGTATAGTATTAACTGTAAATTGTAAGAAACTGGGATCTTGTTAGTCCATCCACGAACAAGCCTTCTTTCCTTTGGGATAGCTCTTTCATTGGAATACCTCTCCAGCCTCGAGGTCGCAACAATTTTATTATGTACTTTCTTCTTTTGGTGGTAATTCCTTATTGCCACAACTTGTACTGTAGAGAATTAACTGTGACAGGAAAAGTGCTTCTGGGTCTTGTTGTCTTTGTCAGCTTTAGCATTTACCACACTTCTGTCACTGTAGTGGCATTTGAAACTGAGTTTCAGGTCTCTGGTCCATATTTCACCTCTTACTCCCCTACATGAACTTTCTCATAACAGTGGTCCCCATGCTACAAGCTCATCTTTGTATCATTCTTCAGGGAGGACAGCAGCAGGAGACAAAAATAAGTGTCAACAACTTGCCTCTTGCTAGTGTGCAGTTGCAGAAAAAACCAAACCAAACCAAACCTAAAAAACCAAGAAAAGCCCCCCAAACCAAACAACAACAAAAAACCCCTTCGTAGAAATAACATCTGCAGCTCTGAAGAGTACTCTGAAGAACTAGAGTGGATCTTTCTAATGCAAAGCATTGAGAAATGGTAGTTTTCAAAAATTTATTCTTTTTATGCAATATTTTTTTTTTTGTTGGAAAAGATCTCTAAAATCATCAAATCCAACTGTTAACCTAGCTCTGCCAAATCCGCTACTAAACCAGGGCCCTAAGTTCACATCTATGTACCTTTAAAATACCTCCAGGGATGGTGATGCAACCAATTCTCTGGGCAACCTCAGACTGGTCCAGTGCTGGATAAGCCTTTCCTGAAGAAATATTTTAGGTAATATCTAATCTAAACCTCCCCTGGCAAAAACTGAGACTGTTTCCTCTTGTCTTATGGCTTGCAACTTGGGACAAGAGGCCAACCCCAAACTTTTTTCTGTCTCCTTTCAGGTAGTTGAAAAGAATGATAAGGTGTCCTCCATTCCATCAGACTCCTTTCTCCAGGTTAAACAGCTTTAGCTTTCTATTCGGGTGGAATTAGATGATGATATTTTTGGTCTGTGTTTGGCCCAGGCACCTGTGAGGAGTTGTGTTTCTCCTGCCAAGTTATGGGAAAGTAGGCTGATAAAGACAGTCTCTGGCCTTGAAAGAGGCATTTCTGTGTAAACTAAAATTAATTGGGCTCTCATGATTGGCTAATGGCCCTTCAAGGGCACTTGAAGGAGAAAGAGAGAAGGAGAAAGATGAAGTAAACCCCCAGACCCATTTAATAAAGACCCCCTGGAGCATATCACACAGGCACCAATACCCTCAGACATGCACAAGAGGGTCCTACTTACGTAACTGGGGGGAGGTGCTGAGGATCCCTGGCTGGGCGGTGCTGGCCACACCTGCCCAGCTAAGGTCACTCTGGCAACTTAGAAAAAGGGCAGGTGGCTCATGCCTCAGGGCTTGCTCACTTCATGGGACAGGACAATGTTGCCTTTTGGTTGTGATGCACACCTTCACCTGTGAGCCTGCTGACCCTTGAGGATGGAGCCACTGCTCTGGGGAGTTTGGGCATTCAGGGGGTCAGTAAGACAACTCCATGGGAAACACCTGGGCAATTTCAGTGTTTGCAACTGGGGGCTTATTTTCTCTTCTCTCTCTTTCATGAGTTTTTTTCCTGTTTACTTGGCCACTTTTGGTAATAAAACTACTGTTTGGGCTGAGCTTTCTGCGGTGTCTCAGTTTCAGCTTCCACATCCCTTCGGACCCTCCCTGGAACAAGCTTCCTCTGCTGGTCCTCATAAAACTTGTGCTCCAGGCCCTTCATCAGCTTGGCTGCCCTTCTCTGACCATGCACCTCAATGTCTTACAATTAGGGGTCCAAAACTGAATGCAAGCTTCAAGGTGCAGCCTCACCAGTGCCAAGTACAAGGGAACGATCACTGCCCTGGTCCTGCTGGCCACGCTATTTCTGATACATTTGTGGATGCCATTGGCCTTCTTGGCCACCTGGGCATATGATGGCTCATGTTCAGCTGGCTGTCGATCAGAACCCCCAGCTGCCTTGCTCTACACTTACTAATATATTTAATGTGTATCTGTGTCTTGCAATATAGTGTGAAAAGTAGGAAAGTACAAGTTGTTGTTAGCCTTTTCATTATCTATTAGCAACATTTTTGAGATCAAGAGGCTTTATCACTTTCTTTTTCAACAAATGACTTTTCAACTGAAACTCATTTTCTGATGAATCACTAAGTACCATAGAATTAAATGTAATTCCAAGCATGAAACTGCCATCACAGTAATTTCTCTTTCTCAAAACATGGGGGAATTGCTTGAATATTCAGTGCTATAGCTGTATATTTTGAGCTATATTGCAATTTGGGTTTATATGATAAAAGGTAATCTAAAAAATTGAGTCATGAAATAAAATTCTTCTTATTAAGCATTATCAAAGGTAAGATCACTGATATAAGATCACTGATATAAGATCACTGATATATCTTTTTATGGTCCTTCCGTGAGATTACCTCTTGTTCTGTTGGTCTGAAGCAAGAAAGGGCACTTACTGATTACTAGCAATTTCAAAACAGATTTTGATTTCGGGCTAAGTAGGGTTTCCCATCAGCAGGTATCCTTTTCAGTCAGGAATCCTTGGGGTTTTTCTTAAAGGACTGAGATGTGACTTCAAACATGAATTACTTTTATTAACCTTTGGATGACCTTTATGAAATTTCTTCCCACCATACAATATTTTCAATTGGGTTTGAAAAACCTGCCCACCCTGAAAAAGGAATTTTAAGAATGGAAACATCTAAGTTGGAGTAATAAAGTTTTTGATGCATGCTGCTTCTATCTTGAAATAAAGCCAATGTATAAACACTATTACACTTCACGCTACTATAGCAAATAAATTTACTGCTTTCTAATTCAACTCTCTACTTGAAATTTACTTCCTGTAGCAAAAGTAATGGTCCATGTTGTTTACTAAAAGAAAATGATGTGCTGATATTCTTCCTGTAAAACAGAAGTTGAGGATCAGTTATCCCAAATTCAATTGCACACCACCTAGTTTTTACGGGTAATGATCTAGTAATAATTACTTAAAATGCTTGCATTTTAATGCTCTAATTGGTAGAGAGTATAGATCCCAGTGCATTCTCCCTAAAGTGGTCCAAGCAACCACTAAAAGGAAGAGGGTTTTATCCTTCTTTAATGTAAGGATTTGCTGCTTTAATCAAGGAGGTGAATTGCCAATACTACAAAACCATTTTGTAACTGAAGCCTTCTATCTCTTTAAATACGAGATGACCAGACTGTGTTGCAGGAGGCAGAATAAAAATACTTTAGATTGAAAGACTTAATCTGCAAGGAGTCCTAGATAATAGAATTCATGGGAAAGCTCAGCTCTAGAACTAACATCACTGTTGATGCCACCCCCATCCAAGAGATCTCAGAAGGGAGTTTCTTTGCACTTTCCCTGTGAGAATACCTAGAAGGTCTCAAAAATGGCTTTCTAATTAATTTGTAGCCTTACACAGTTTCCTAAATAAATATCATCTGTAGCATAATGTAAGCCCAAAGCACAGAATCCTAATTCTGAACATGCAGACTGGATAGGAAAGGCAGTGCGGATGTTTAATTACACATTAGTGCAAGAATGTTATGCATGGACTCTTTTTGTCTATATATATTTATAATTGTTTTCTGTTTCCTGGTAAAAGAATGCTATTTGCATTCTCCTTACTTTAGGCTAGCTTCTGTGGTTTTTTTAAAGTTATTTGAAAAAACGAGACACCACTAACATAAGGCTGTGCTGAATTTATAAATTATGATCCTCAAACACTTTACAAAGTGAAGGCTGACTCAAAAGGATCTGAGGACCAAGATTAATACCAACTTCTAGTAACCCTGAAGGCTTTGTGACTTGCAGTGAAATACTGGGCTCTGTACTTGAACATCAAAGTTATTAGCAATATCACACTTATATAAGATAATTTATTAATACAATTAAAAATAATCCCACTAATTTACCAGTCACCTGTCTAAATATATTTATTTTTTTATGAAGCATATGAATATAAGATTTGAAGAGTGGACTACATCTTAAAATGCAATCAGTACAATCCTATGTTATTTTTTCATTTTCCTACAGAAGTGGACTATTTTTCTTTTTCCCAACAATCATCTTTCTTTTGTCCTAGTGAAGTCTAATATGATCATATCCAAAATGCATAAAAACACAAGTATTGCATCCCTGAACTGAACCTGGGGTTCATTTGCTGATGACTGCCTTCAGTAGTGCTCAACAAAGGGCAAAAGAACTTGTAATTGCAATTAGATAGGGCATGGCGAATGAAGCCTGAATCATCAGATATAGCAGCTCTTCTAATCTGTTTTTGAATTATTAAGAGTACTTTGTTCTTTTCCAATATCTATTCACTTTTTTGAAGTTCTGTGACAATCATGGCTTTATTCTGCCATCCTGTGACAATGTGCAATAAGGTGGTTGTACACTGTGCAGAAGGAAATTAGAAAAATTGTGCCTATTGTTCTAAATTTGTCAGCCCTTATTCTCAGAGGATACAGAAGTTCTTGTTCTACCAGAACTTTTACCATTGCAACACTACTTGTGCATCTGTTCTATTTGCTGGGGGGTTTGTTCTGGGTTTTTTAGAAAAACAACAAAGAAAAAAACAAACCAAAAAAACCCAAACAACAAAACCCCCATGTTATATTTTAAAAAACATATTACTAGTGAACTATCTCATAGTACACTCTTTTTGAAATTTCATAGAAATATAGTTGTTTAATTTATTTGGACAATAGAATCATTATCTTTTTTAAAAAATGTACTCATCTTACAGCATGCCCCTAATAAGGTTTACTGTCATCTGATGGCAGAAGCAGCTTTATTTAGAAAGTCTGCTTAAATAAGGAATAATGACTCAACAAAACAAACAAACAAAAGACAACAGTTTGTAGATCTAGATATGTTGTTGCTAACAAAAAACCAAGAATATTTATAATAATGAAAACTTTTCTGAGAAAATATGCCATCCTCACTGTATAATTTAAATAGAAAGATCAAGTAATGAAAAGTTTATATCTCTCTTCAGCTGGCTGGGGAAGCCTTGGCACTATGTCAGAGTTACTTTTTTATGAGCTTTCACTGATCATAGACCTATCACTATGAAAATGCAGAAATCAACAAAAATGTTGCTGACTGCAAATGCTGTACAGCTTGCACAGGAATATGTGTTCATATGGAGATTTATTTACTTCCTGACATCAGAGAACACTTTTGTTATCAAATCACAACAAAAGGTGACTTTTGTAATAGGACTGAAAGCTGAAAATGTATTACTTAGTTAATTGGAGGATTAATATGGGCTAAGGTCTTGATCATTTCTTGGTGAAAATGGTAGGTGCTGATGCCTGTGGACTAATGTCATGTGACTGACAATTCTTAAAATAGTCCTAATTTGAGATTTCATTTATGTTGTTAATTATGCTTAAAAATTATTAACCACCTCATGTGGGTTTGAAAACACTTTTGGTCATTCTGTGTCATATCTTAGGCACTCACTACCTCAGCTTTTTCCTCATCCTTTTTCAGTATGTTCCCCCTCCACCCTCCATCTAATAAAGAGTGAAGATTTTCCTTAGCCTTCTTTTGGTCATCTGCAGTGTTAATAGAAACCATTTTTTTGCTGCCTTTTATAGCAGTAACCAGTTCTAATTTTAACCCTGCACAACCTCATGACATCCTTGTACAACCTATTGACCACCTTGTAGTCCCCTCTTTCCCCACTTCCCCACCTGTTTCTCCTTGATTTTCATCCAAAGCTCTCTTTCTGTCAGGCTGGTCTTCCCTGCCATCTTGTCCTTCAGCACATGGGGACAGCCTGCTCCTGTACCTCTAAGGTTTCATTCTTGAAAAATATCCTGTCTTCCTGGACTGCTCTGCCCTTCAGAACTACTTTCCAAAGGACTCTGCCACTCTGGCAACCAGTCTCCTAAACAAGCCAAAGTCTGTCCTCTGGAAGATCAAGAGAGCAGTCCTGCTAACACCTCCCTCCTTGTTTCTCCAAGAATTGAAAACTCATTTTGTTATCACTGTGCCCAAGACAGCCACCATATTTCCCACCAGTTCGTCCCTTTTCACAAACAACGGGTCCAGAGCATCTTCCCTAGTTGTGTAACTAACCAGCTGTGTCAGGAATTTATCTTCTACACACTCCAGGAATCTCCTAGACTGTTTCCTCTCTTGTGTATTCTATTTCCAGCAGTCATCTGCTAAATTGAAGTTTCCTACAAGAACAAGGTTTAGCAACGGTTAGACTACACCCAGGTAATTATACTACATTTTATCTCTCTCTTGATCCTGTCTGAGTGGTTTATAACAGATTCCCACCAGAATATCTGCCTCATTGACATTTGCCCTGATTCTTACCTATAAACATCTGATCTTGTTATCACCATCATTACACTCTAGACAGTCAAAGCTGTGCATAACAGACAGGGCTACCCCACTGCCTCTCTTTCGTTGCCTATCCTTTCTGAAGAGTTTATAGTTATTTGTTGCAGCACTCCAGTTGTGAGAGTTGTCCCACCATGTTTCTGTGTTGGTAATTATGTTAGTTTTCCAGCTGCATGATGGCTTACAGTTTCTCCTGTACGTTTTCCATGCTAAGTGCTTTGTTGTAGATGCACAGGTTGGGGTATTGATCTTGCCAGCTTTTGGGGTAAACAAGCTTCAATTCCTACATGACCACTCTTGGGTATTTCTGTAGTTTCTAACAGATCAATAACCTTTGTACCTGCCGCATGGATCTCCATCCCTAACTGCTCTGAGATGGCAGACCAAAGGACCTTGCTATCATGTCATCCTTCACACATTGGCAAGCATCTCTAGTGAGACGGGTTTTATCCCTTTCCCCTTTCCAATCTAGTTTAAAGCTCTCTGTGAACCCTGCTAACTCCTGTGCAAAGATTCTTTTCTGTGTTTGAGACAAGCGTACCCTGTCTGTTGCCAGCAGGCCTGGTGTCATGTTAACTGATCCATGATCAAAACCCTCGAAATTCCAGGCTCAGAGCCAGGTATTGATCTGCTGGCTCTTCCTGCTTCTTCCCTCATCATTCCCCACATTTGGAAAGATAGCAAACACTGTTTGTTTTCCTGATTCCTTAATCAATCATCTCAGTGCCCTGAAATCTCTTTTGATTGTCTTTGGAATTCTTGTTGCAACTCCATTGCTGCCTACTTGAAAAATCAATAGTGGGTAATAATTCAAGGGCTTTACCAGGAAAGGAAGCTTTCTTCATATCTTTAACCCAAATCTCAGAGAAACAGCACACTTCCTTGAAAAGTGGTCCTGGCTGATATATTTGGTCTTCTGTTCCTCTCATGAGTGAGTTTCTTATGACAATGACTGCCGCGTCCGGAGGGAGGGACAAAGAGACAGTCCACAGCCAGGGGGAGGTGAAGCTGGAACAACTTTATTCGGGGGGTATAGGGCTCATATAGGCTCCGGGAGGAGCTTGGGAAGTGGGGAGAAGTTTGGGGCGGGACACTGCAAATATGGTAAAGGAGGGGAGGGATGGAGAGGAGGGGATAATACAATTATGGGAAAAGGGGGGAGTGGCCAGCTTGCTGTGATGACGCTGAGTTAGCATCACC